>CM033641.1:27587779-27969008 GCA_019512145.1 Engystomops pustulosus
ACAGAGCATAACCACAAAATACTGCAGCCCCCCCGCCCCCCACAAGCATAAACCCAACATACCTGCACCGCCCCCGCTCCCCCCCCCAACCCTCCAGTCCCGCCCAACCCCTCCGGCCCCCTCACTTCCTCCCTCCCCCCCCATCAACAAAAGTATCCTGGCAAGTATCCTCCCCCCCACCACCCCCTACTTCGCTCCCTCCTGGCCCAATCCTCCCGATGTCCATCCACTCGCCACGCCCCCCACACAGACCAAAAACAGCTTCCCCCCCCCACAGTAAAGCATCACAGCGCGACCACCGCATGCGAGACAATAAAAACCCAACATACTGCAGCCCGCCCCCCCACATAGCATCAACCCAACAGTACTGCAGCCGCAGCCCGCCCCCCACAGAGCATAAACCCAACAATACTGCAGCCCGCTATACGCCCCTCACCCCCCCACAGCATACCCAACAATACTGCAGCCGCCCCCCCAGCGCATAAACCCAACAATACTGCAGCCCGCCCCCCCACATATCCCGCATAAAGCCCAACAATACTGCGCCGCCCCCCCACAAGCATAAACTCAACATACTGGCAGATCCCCCCCCCCCCATCAGCATAACCCAAAAATACTAGAGCACATAGAGTAGAACCCAACAATACTGGAACCCCAACCCACAGAGCATAAACCCAACATACTGCAACCCGCCCCAACAATACTGCATCCCGCCCAACCCCCCCCCCAGAGTCTAAACCCAACAATACTGCATCCCGCCCCAACCCACCCCCCCCAAGCGCATAACCCCAACAATACGGGAGCCCCTCTCCCCAAGCATAACCCCAACAATACTGCAGCCCCCCCCCCCCCCCCAAACATACGCCAACAATGCTGGAGCCCCTCCCACAAGAGCATAACCCCAACAATACTGCAGCCCCACCCCCCCAGCATCCCACCCCAATACTGGAGCCCCCCTCAAAGCATAACACTAATAGTGAAGCAGAAATGACTGATTTGGCAGGCGTGCGTTACTCTATAGTGCACAGTGTCCATTATGTACCAGTCACTGGGTCACAATGAGTCCTATATTTGGTTATGTCCTGAGGTCTTTTGCAACCATCTGTTATGGTCAGGAGTTACTGAGATGTGACCATCAGTGAGGTCTTGTTAGCCAATGACCCTTTTGGAGACAATCTCCTATACAGGGCCTGGAGAGCAGCTGCTACGTGGTCTCCCTTACTTTTATATAATGTCTGTCCGGTGTGCAGTATATTAGTAGTATTAGTATTACTAGTATTTCTTCTTCCCTCTATGCAGATTTCCAGGTTAGCTCATACATACGTGACATGGTCCGTCTTGGTCTAGCAAGATGGATTAAGTTTACAATAACATATAGAAAAGGATGAACATAAAGTCACCAAGATAAAAGACCGTCTGCATTCGCTGCTACAGAAAAAGCCGTCTCCGCTGACCAGATTTGACACATTTCATGTAAATTGGGTCAATTTAAGCAAAAGCTCAAACACAGACTCAAGTCATGTCTAACAGTGGGGGTCCCACAATTAAGGGGTTTTACAGAGGTTCAAAGACATGACTGCTATCTTCCAATTACAGCGCCACCACTGACCGTGGTTGGTGCTGGTATGGCAGCTTAACTGTACAGAGATGAATGGAGCCGAGCTGCAATACCACATACTACCCATGGTCAGGCGTGGCGCTGTTAATGGAAGCAAGCGGCCATGTTTTTTGACCTACGGACAAGCCCTTTAAGACCACTCCTGAACCCCATGAGGTGAAATAAAGGGTGGATTGAAAATATTGGCCAGTGTTCTGACACGTCAGTATCAACCCAAAAATTGGAGCTGGATGGAAAGCTCTGTTCTCTCTGTGTAATGGGAAACCATTTGTTTTTATAACCCTTGGACATAGCCCTTTAAGATGGGAACAGCCCTTTAAGTTAAAAGCTCTAATGGAAATCTACCATCAAAATCCATCCTGATAACCAGAGACACTTACTCATAGATCCGGGCACTGTGACTGTGATAACCTTCTTATATTGGTTATCCATGGTCTCCTTCCTTCTGAAATCAAAATTTAAAATTATGCTAATAATAAGAGGCTGTTAGCAGAGCCCCTACATTCTGTAGCTTCATAAACTGTTACACTGTCACAACCTCCCCCTGCTCCCTTAGCACTTCCCCCCTCTGCCTGCTGTAGTCTCATACAACTGGAAGGGGAAATGTTGCAGCACAGTGTAACAGCCTGTAAAGCTACAGTACGGAGGGGCTCTGATAACACGTTCATAGCATAATTTTAAAAGTTGATTTTAGAAGGAAGGAGGCCATGGATAACACATAGAAGATTACTCACATCCAGGCACCGTGACTGTGGTAATGTCCCTGGTGTACCATGCTGGGTTTTGATGGTAGATTTCCTTTAATGCTGAATACATGATAGGTTTGTACAGCTGACCCCTTGTCGTGCCAGAGCAGCGGGGGAGGACTCCTGTATAACAGCGACGTGCTGCTATATTAGGGGGTGACGGCCTGGTGCCAGGTAGGTTTTTGTTACTACACAACAACTCTATACAAAGGAGAAGCACTGCTGCTGACACACAACACGTGCTACAAGCGAGGGCCGCACGCTACCAGCCCTCACCCCCAGCGTCACCCACCTCATGCTGACTCGCCTAGTGCTTTTTGGAAACCGATATACAATATCATGAAACTAGAGTTACATTCAAGTCTTGACGTGTTCACACCCAAAAAATTTCTGCTGATCTGTGCAGCAGTTCCCTGCTGACTCCCTGACTGTACACAGTATCCTCTGCTGTCCACGTGTATGTATTATCTGTATGTTACCTCGGAAATTCACCATGATAACCAGGGACATTACCATAGATCCAGGCACAGTGACTGCAGTAACCTCTTATATTTGTTATGGATTTGGAAATATATATATAATATATTATATATATCCCCTTCCTTCTAATCAACTTTTATAATTACGCTAATGAGCCTAAAGGCTCCTGGGGTGTTATAGAAGCCCCTCTGTGCTCTGGCTTCACAGGCTGTTACACTGCGCACAGCACATCTCAGTCCTTTGTCCCGCACTTGCTCTATTACTCAGCAGCAGGAAGTGCTCTGGTACAGATTAACAGCGTGATGGGCTCTGGTGACACGCCCCATAGCCCTTAGAGCTCAATAGCATAATTATAAAGGTGATTTTAGAGAACGAAGCCGATGGATAATAAATATAAGAATTTAGGCACAGTCACTGTTCCTGGATCTATGAGTAGTGTATCTGGTATATCTTAGAACATGTGGGTCTCCTCAAGTAGTACAGACCTCAGCACTGTATAAGGGGTATTTGTCAGTCCAAGAGAATTATGATGCAGCTCTGCATGTCACAGCTGTATACAATATGACTGTTACTTACTACCCTGTTTTCCTTCCCCAAAATAATACATTGTCTTATATTAATTTTTGCTCCTAATGAGTACTAGGTCTTATTTTCAGGGGATGTCTATTTTTTCCACGAACAAATTGACATTACCAAAAATTTCTATTTTTCTCGAACATCTTATGACTCTCCAAACTCTGAATTTCCTGCTGTATTTCTTGTGACTCCATTTTATTAGAATCATTGGCCCCATCTCTCATGTTAGTAAAATCGCTTTCCATCCTGACCCTTCTTATCCCTTGTAGCTGCTGGTATCAACTTTGCAGCACAACAGCCGGGATTATTTTCCATGAATTCTTCCCCATGTCACAACCTTCTGCACCTATAAAAGATCCACTATACTAATGTTATGGCGTGAGGGGGGCTGTGAGCAATGACTGATGCTAGTCTTATTTTCACAAGGGAGGCCTTATATTTCTAAGCTAAAAAAATTGTACTAGGTCTTATTTTTGGGGGATGTCCTTATTTTAGGGGAAACAGGGATATACTCATTAAAGGGGTTCAAAATATTGATGGTAGGAAACTAGATCATGGTAGTCATCACAAGAAATGGATGCATAGGAATAGCGCTGTCCTGCTTAGTGGTCACTTTGGGTACTACAGCTCAGCATCCACCCAAGTAAAAGAGACTGAGCTGCAGATATATAAATGATGGTAACGTTAAAAGTGCCAATGCTTGTCCAATTTTAAAAGAAGTGGCCTATAACTCCCAGGGAGATGTTGTTATAAAGACCCTGCCGGACGCCCCATGTCCAAGTGGATGGGAAGACCCCTTAAAATGCAAAAAAAGTGCTCAGCAATGCTGCTTCTGTAGGATTTCACTAAAGCTCGAATAACCTTCATATTCGGCATCTGCTGCCATAAGTAGAAGATATGGACACGGCTGACTCCGCCCCCATGCTGTATGGGGGCCGCGCACAACCGGGGGCACACAAGGGCCGCGCACACAGGGCAGCACAATGGCCGCCACACAGCAAGGGGCAGCACCAGGGCGCACAAGGGCCAGCACAAGGGCCGCGCACAAGGGGCAGCACCAGGGCCGCGCACACAGGGGCAGCACAAGGGGCCGCGCACACAGGGGCAGCACAAGGGGCCGCGCACACAGGGCAGCACAAGGGGCCGCGCACACAGGGGCAGCACAAGGGGCCGCGCACACAGGGGCAGCACAAGGGGCCGCGCACACACGGGGCAGCACAATGGCCGCGCACACGGGCCAGCTCGCAAGGGCGCTCACACAGGGCAGCAACAAGGTGCTGCACAGGGCTCACAGCCGACGGGCCGCACAAGGGCCGCCAACAGGGGCAGCACAAGGGCCGCGCACACAGGGCAGCACAGGGGCCGCGCCACAGGTCAGCACAAGGTGGCCCCGCACACAGGGCAGCAACGGTCCGCGCACACAGGTGTCAACACAAGGGTCCGCGCACACAGGGGCAGCACAAGGGGCCGCTCACACAGGGGCAGCACAAGTGCCAAGCGCACACAGGCAAGCACAAGGGGCCCGCGCACACAGGGCAGCACAAGGGCCGCGCACACAGGGGCAGCACAAGCCGCGCACAACAGGCAAGCACCAGGGCCGCGCACACAGGGTCAGGCACAAGGGGCCCGCCACAGGGCAGCACCAGGGGCCGCGCCCATGGCGCAGCACAAGGGCCGCGCACACAGGGGCAGCACCAAGGGGCCGCGCACACAGGGTCAGCACAAGGGTCCTCGCACACAGGGGCAGCACAAGTGGCCGCTCGCACACAGGGGCAGCACAAGGCCCGCGCACACAGGGCAGCACAAGGGGCCGCGCACCAGGGCAGCACAAGGGTCCGCGCACACAGGGGCAGCACAAGGGCCGCCACACAGGGGCAGCACAGGGGCCTCGCCACAGGGGCAGCACAAGTCCGCGCACACAGGGGCAGCCAGGGCCGCGCACATACAAGGGGGCACAATGCCGCCACCAGGGGCAGCACAAGGGGCCGCGCACACAGGGCAGCACAAGGGGCCACAGGGCGCACAAGGGCCGGCACCCAGGGCAGCACAGGGGCCGCGCACACAGGGGCCGCACAAGGGGCCGCGCACACAGGGCAGCACAAGGGGCCGCGCACACAGGGGCAGCACAAGGGGCCGCGCACAGGGCAGCACAAGGGCCGCGCACACGGGGCAAGCACCGGGCCGGCCGCGCACACAGGGGCAGCACAAGGGGCCCGCGCACACAGGCCAGCACAAGGGTCCATGTGCGCATCACATGGGCAGCACACAAGGGGGCGCGGCGCAGCCAAGGGGCAGCACAAGGGGCCGCCCACACAGGGGCAGCACAAGGGGCCGCGCACACAGGGGCAGCACAAGGGGCCGCGCACACAGGGGCAGCACGGCCCCACCAGGGTCAGCCCAGGCCGCAACAGCAGAAGTGGCCCTACCACAGGATAAGGGGCCGCGCACACAGGGCAAGCAACAAGGGCCGCCGCACCAGGGCAGACTACAAGGGGGCCGCGCACACAGGGCAGCACACAGGCCTCGCACACACGGGTGAGCACGCCGCACAAGGGGCAGCACAGCCCGACACGGGGCAGCACAAGGCGCGCACACAGCGTAAAAAAAACAGGGTAACCGCGACATGGCCAAGGTGTATACAGTTGTACAAGGCCGTGATACAGGGGTAAGTACAAGGGTGCCGTGATACTGGAGTACAAGGGGGGTGGCCCCTTGTATACAGGGTGTACAAGGGCCGTGAATACGGGGTAGTACAAGGGCCGGTGTATACAGGGGTTTACCAAGGGTCCGTGTATACAGGGTAGTAACAAGGTGCCGTGTATACAGGGTAGTACAAGGGGCCGTTATCAGGTTAGTACAAGGGGCCGTTGTATACAGGGGTTAGTACAAGGGGCCGGATCAGGTACCAGGGCCGCACAGGAGTACAAGGGCCGTGTAATCAGGGTTAAGTACAGGGGCCGTTATACAGGGGTGTACAAGGGGGCCGTGTATACAGGGAAGGCTAGTACCGACGGGCCGTGTATACAGGGTGTACAGGGGCCGTGTATACAGGTGTAGTACAAGGGCCGTTTATACAGGGTATAAAGGGGGTTATCAGGAGGGGCTGTATACAGGGGTAGTATAAGGGGGCTGTGTATACAGGGGTAGTAAAGGGGCTGTGTTACAGTGGTAGTATAAGAGGGGCATTGTGCTACAGGGTATATAGGGGGCTTGTGTATACAGGGTAGATAGGGGCTGTAACGGGGTATTAAGGTCTGTGTATACAGGGGTAGTATTAGGGGGCTGTAGTATACAGGGTATAGTCAGGGCTGTGTATCGGGGGTGATAGGGGGCTCAGTGTATACAGGGTATATAAGGGGCTGTGTATACAGGGTAGTTAGGGGCTGTATACATGGAAGTAAGGCTGTGATATACAGGCTTTTAACGGATAGTATAGAGTGGCTGATACCTGTTATAAGGCTATTGGGGATAGTATAAGGGCTGTATCATACAGATGGTAGTATAAGGGGCTTATATACAGGGATATATAAGGCCTTATATACAGGGATAGTATAAGGGCTGTATATAAAGGGGATAGTATAAGGGGCTGTGATATACAGGTTAGTACAAAGGGGCTTGTGTATCACGGGTAGTACAAGGGCTGGCCTGTGTACGGCTGTACAGGTGGGGCTGGAAAGGTTCAAGGGCTTGTATACAGGGGTAGTACAAGGCTGAACTTGGTTAAGGGTTTATACAGGGTAGTACAAGGGGCTGTGTATACAGGGAGTAAACATTAGGGGGCTGTGTATACAGGGGTATTACAAGGGCTGGTCTAAAACAGGGGTAGTTAAAGGGGGCTTGTATACGGTAACAAGGCTTGACGGGGTATATGGGGGTATAAGGGGAAGGGGCTGTGTTACAGGGGTAGTGTAGGGCTTGTGTATACAGGGGATTAAGGCTGTAATAGGGGTGTATATCTGGGCTGTTAAGTTACAGGCAGTATAGAGGGCTGTAAACTCATCCTGCCCCTGCTGGCAGTGAGGCCCGGGCATATAATGGGCAGTCTGTAGGTGCAGCCCCTCCCTTGTCTGGAGCAGTATGGCTGCAGCCAGTAATAAAGGTTTCCACCCCCACATATAACCCCTCATACCCCCATTATTTACGACGCGCCCCCTGTGTCACCTGACAGGTGTGCTGGCATTCTCCTCCGGCCGCGGCTGTCGCTCATCTCATAGAAAGCCAGGGTCTCGGCCGCTGCCCCGTGGCGCCCCCCGCCGTCTTCTTCCCTCCATCCTCCTCCTGTCTCTCTCCGCTGATACCGCCGCGTCTCGCATCCCCTGGCCGCGGCTGGGCCACTAGCCCCGAACCGAGTGTCTCATCCAACAAATGACGTCATCACCGGGCGCCGCCTGCCAGGAGAGCGATGACGCGCCTATACAGGGGGCGGTGCTTGGCGAGGTGTCGCCGCCACTGGATGAGGGCAATGTGGCCTCAGTGACGCTCAGGAGAGTTTTGATCACATCTTCATGCTGGATATTGTGATAAATTCATTATATTCTTTTTTAAGTCATAAAATTCAGAAACGTTAGTTTTGCTGTGTATGGGGAAGACATTGCAGCTTCGCAGTAGGTTGTCATTAGTTTTACTAAGTCTAAAGAGATTGGGCACTTAACCCACCCCACACGAGCCAGTAAACTGTAAAGGCCGCATTTCACACCTGAATCTCTAAAAATCGAAAGTGAACTGAAATCTTGTGGTAAAACTATGAAATATGGCCATAGATTTATGTAGTGAAAAGCCCCTCTAGTCTTTTAATTACTGCACTTTAAGCTGATTTATGGGCGTGATACCGTCCAGGGGTACGGTGCCACCCTTTTGTAGGTGTCACATACACTTCATGAACAAGACAGTGATCTGTCGGGAAGCAAAGTGTTGTGCCTAAAGCCACACAGTGGCCCATTTCCCCAAACACATATCATGGGCCAGGTATCCAAGAAAAGAGAAGTTTGGTTATTTGCAACATCCCCCACCTGGAGCCTTTTTCGGTTCCTGTGATTCATCCGGGGCCCGAGTACGAGTGCAGCCGGGCTGTCAGTGCTGCCGTGCGCCATCCTGCTAGGTCACGGGCTTGGTATGGGGGAACCGGAGGGCTGTCTTCAGCCTGGCAGGTCTCCAGCGGGGTGGTGTTGGCCAAGAATGTGAGAGATGGCTGGCTATAGCGGATCTCCTCGGGGCAACCTTGGTGTCTAGAGATGATTCTCTGTGTGGTGACTGGGTGCCGTGATGATGGCACCGTAGTAGCAGGGACCAGACGGAGGCATAGGTTGAACGAAAACACTTCATTTCTTTATTGAACCAGACATGAACTCAGCACGTGCCTTAACAAGTGAGTGGAGTGCTGAGATGCCTTTTTGGAGGAAGCCAAAGGAGGTAGATCGCCAGCCTGTATGCAGAGGCAGGCGTGGGAGGGTAGCTGGTGTCCTAATTGGAAGCTTCAGCTCGTCCGGATGCTTCAGGATCACCCTGGAAGGTAGGATTGATACCCCTTTCCTTCCCACTATACTAGCTAATCTATTGCTCCACTGCTTCAAGCGGGGCTACTCTTCCCCTTGGCGCTTATCTGGTATGCTGGCTGAATAGATCGGGACTGGAGTTTTCCAGTCCTGCTTCCTGCTCACTAGCTAGCTAAACTAAGTCTCGTCTGATGGTCCTGCAGCCCACAGGTCTGACCAGGACTGGTCTCTTTCTCCTCCTGGGAGAGACTGCTCTCGTCTCTCTCCAGAGAGACTCCCCTCTAGAACCTCTGCCTGCCAGGGGTTTTTTGTAACTCCTCTGGTCGTGGTGGCTCCATCCATCATCATCTCAGCTTAACAGAGTACAATGATACACACAGATCAGTTGGATAAGCAAAATCGTACATCAAGCACAATTTAACGTCTGCCTTGCCAGGCATGATTCCTACCACTGCATGTCCCTGTTTGGACTTGATAATGCTGTGGGGCTTATTCGCAAGCACTCTTTCGCCATTGGCAATCGGCGAGGGTGTTGCCATACGCCCGCCGGGCAATTGAAAGAGCCCGCCCGGCCGACTACAGATGGTTGGGGCGCAGAGGTAGAGTAAGGGCACTTCGGAAGTGCAGGCTATGTGAGGTGAGGACAAACCGCCCAGGTCCTGGAGAAGGCACCTGGGTGGTGTCGGACTAGACAAAAACTAGTAAGGTTGCTTACATTGTCGCTGACGCATTACCGAACTGTAACAGTAGAAAGGTGTGGTGTTTCATGTCCGTAATCCACTCCTTGACCAGGCCTGTATATTTGTTTCATCAACACTATCTTCCCTGGCGGCAATTAGATATTGGTATATCTCAAATTGTGGTTTAGCATTGCGTCACGAGTACCTCCTGACTGACATCCTTACCCATAGTAATGAGCGTCATCCAGGTGCTTATCTTGTGTAACACCCCCCGTCCCCGCAAGACCCTCATTTACGGACTACCCCATGTGCAAACTCAGTTGGGGGACAAAGTAGCGGTCAGTGTTTTATACAAAAAGACTTGGCCGACACAGCCACACTACAACCTTAACGCCTATGAAGGGTATGCCGACTCTCTGCATATATGACATGTGCAAACAGGTTCCTCCACATTGGGTTAGAAGCCCCAATGGTTACACATCTTATACCATCATCACAACTGTTACAGATAGATAGGCTACTCAGAGGTACAAAATAGAGAATGTCTCTGTTCCGCAAAGAAAGGATGGAAGTGCAACATCAATGTCCGTGACCTAAAAGAAAGGCATTAAGTGCAAATAATAATAATTTACTGGCAACTTCCTTGGAGTTGGCAAAGTCTCACATGAAGGTGCTTAATAACACAGTCATCTCTGGGTACAACCTCTTGGATGTGTGGAAAATGCAATAAGAAGCAAAGGGTCTCCTCGATGTGTAGAGAGGGTCAATCCTTTGTAGAATCTGCTGTGGCAGAGAAGGGTGCTATCAAGCAATACAGTGGCATTCAAGATAGTCTCTGACTGAATAACAAGGGTGATCTCAGAATGTCTCTGCTCTATAGGTATAATGTAATAAATATACTTCTGTACACATATTCACAGTACCGGAAGTGGGCATACAGCCCTTCAGGGGTTAGTCTGCTGCGCAGAGCAATGGCTGCGGCATGAAGCAGAACGGCACAAGGACATCATAAGCCTGGGTGAAAGAAGCAGTTTGAATCTGTCCCTGAAACATCTGTGGTATAAAACTGGCACTGCTGACATTGGAGCCCCATGAAGTGGAGCCTGGAACATAGGGTGTCATCTGTCACGCAAGGCATCTCCAGGAAGGAGAGACAGGCACTTCTCTGGCTGACCTTCTGTAGCTGGGGGCGCTGTGAGCCATGATGATGACCGCATGGAGCTGTAACTTCTTCACGCTGACGCTGAAGGATTGTTGTTCCTGGACTGGACCCTGCACTCTTGGGGCGCGGTTGCGCTGCGGTGGTAACCTCTTACTGCGCAGGGCTTCTCACCGGACAGCCTGGCCTCGTAGCAGGTGTCCTGGATACTCTGCAGTGCATGGTCAGCAGCATTAGATTAAGGGGTCAGGCCCCTTTAAGAAGTCCCTTTGTAGCCGCAGGCCTCCTATGGGAAATTTGAGCCTCTGCCGGAGCCGGCTGTACCCCAGCCGGGCGCTTAAGGAGATTAGTCACAGTCACTGTGATATAGGCCCTGGGGGCCATGGTCTCACATCCGCGTGGTCCTCATGAGGTCCGTCCATCTTAGGAGGCAGCCGCTGTGGAAATCTGCCATTGTAGAACTGCATACAGAGACAAGCTTAAGCGTGCAGGCAGTTAAGATGCCGAGGCGCTGGGGCAGCCATTTCGACACTTGTTCGCATCTCGAGGCTGTGCGGCAGTCGGCGGACAGGGACAGCAGTGGAGAATCCAGATGGCCTGACTTAACCTCTTTGATGCTGGATGGCGGCTGCGCTGACTCTGAGGTACATCGTGGCTCTTACTGGCTTGTAGCGCGGGAGAAGGTTTCGTCGCGCCAGAGGGCGGACGAGCGTGATCTTTCCCGGCAGGAGCTGTGGGCGGGCTGAATTTTTCTTCTGCGCCATAACGCGCAGTGGGCGGAACTTAGCATTCCTCTGGGTTCCCTCGCCATGAAGTTTTGGCGGGGGCTGAATCCTTCGCGTCCAGCCACAATTTTCCTGAGGTAGATAGGCTTCAACTGCGGCAGCGCCGATGTAGCAGGCTCACCAGTCTTTGCGCAAGAGTTTAACTACCTCTAGTGCTGACTGGTGCTCGACACACGTGGCAGCATGTAATACAGATTCAACCGCAGAAACCACAATCATTTGGGCCTATACCCGACAGGTAGCAGGGTTAGGCAGCACGTCTTTTCAAATAAAGGATAGTCTTTAATGCCGGAATAATGGCACCGAGTATCAATCCTGTTCGGACGCCACTCCACTTGCAACTCCCCCACCGTGGCCTAGCCCCCCCCCTTTTTCTCGGGGCTGGATCAGCCGGGCCCGCATACCTGAGTGTTTGGTATGGGGAACCGGAGGGCTGTCCTACAGCCGTGGCATGTCTCCAGCAGGTGGTGTGGCAAGAAATGATGAGGGAGTGCTGCTATATCGGATCTCCCTGGGGCAACCCTTTGGTGTCTAGAGTATGAGTCTCTTCTGTGTGGTGGACAAGGAGTGCCGTGTGATGTTGGCAGCCGTATAGCAGGACCAGACGGAGGCAGAGTTCACTAAAACACCTTACAGTCTTTATTTGAACCGCATAATTCAGGCACCTGCCCTTTAACAGAGTGACTGGATGCTGATATGCTTTTGGAGGAGCCCAGAGGTAGATCGCCAGCCTGGCCCTGATGCAGAGGGCAGGCCTGGGATGTAGCTTTCCTATAGAAACTTCATCTCGTCCTGGAGTGCTTCAGGTATCACCCGGAAGGTAGATGATTACCCCTTTCCCATCACTATACTTGCTAATCTATTAGCTCCACTCTTACAGATGCGGGCTAGGCTCTTCCTTCTCTTATCTGGTATTGCTGTCTGAATAGTTCTGACTGGAGTTCCCGTCCTCTCTTCTCATCTACTAGGCTAACCATCTCTAGCTGAGTCCTGCAGACCCTCAGGCTGACCAGGACCGGTCCTCTTCTCCTCCTGGGAGACTGCTCTCTGTCTCTCTCCTGAGAGAGACTCCCCTCTTAGAACATTCCTGGCCAGGGTTTTGTACTCTCTGGTCAGGTTGGTGGCTGCTCCTTCCAAGTCACATCTCAAGCTTTACAGAGGACAAGATCATACACGCCAGTCATGGGATAAGCAAATCTTACTCATACACAGATAACTTCTGCCTTCCAGGCAGGATTCTAACCACTGCAATGCCCCTGTGTGACGTGATACATTCTGTGGGGCTTATTCTGCAAGCACTCCGCTTTCGCCATTGCATCGGCGAGGGTGTTGCATATTCCTTTCCCGCCAGTGATGTGTCATTCGTTAATAAGCTCTAAGAGCCGGCTTTTGTTCCTAAACGGCGGTAGCCGGTTCCCGTCAGTGAGCGGTGGCTCACTTAACGATGCCCCTAACTGGCTCCACTACACCCCCTTAGTGGTGTAGTGTGTGGGGGTGATTGACTGGGCCTGCGGCTTACCCCATTTTGATTTAATAGGAAGCCTTCAGGAGCCAGCAAAGCCGGCTCACTAAGAGATCCAGTCTTCCCACTACTCGTGGAGTCCTTTAGTATAAATAATAATCTTTTTTATATAGGTCCACACAGATTACGCAGCGCTGCACAGAGCTTGCCAAATCGTCCCCTGTCCCCATGGGAGCTCACAATCAATTAATAAACTACGCAGTATTTTTGTAGTGGGGAGAACCCACCACACACGGAGATGAGAACATACAAATGGTTGACTGATGGATTTTTGAACCGCCGCTGCAAAGGCCTTAGTGCGAACACTAACCCCGGTGCCTATAACAAGCGCTACAAACTGATGGTCGTCTCTGTGAAGGATGGTTACTGCTAACCGCTCACAAGAAAAGTCCATGTGACCAGAGCTCCTCTGTGTATGTAGCAATGCTGGATTGTTTTGTTTTGTCAAGACTGGTGGGATGGAACCAATGTATCCTGCACAGAATATGGGTACAAGATCTCCCTACCCCCACCAGGGCATAAACCCAACAATACAGGAGCCCCACCCCCCCAGAGCATAACCTAACCCCAACAATACTGGAGCCCCACCCCCCAGAGCATAACCCCAACAATACTGGAGCCCCCCTCAGAGCATAACACTAATAGTGGAAGCAGAAATGCCTGATTTGGCAGGCTCTGTGCAGTTTCTCTAGTAGTGCACAATGTCATTATGTAACCAGTCACTGGGTCACAATGAGTCATACTAATCTCTAGCTGATGTCCTGCAGACCCTCAGGTCTGACCAGGACCGGTCTCTTCTCCCTCCTGGGAGAGACTTCTCTTCTCTCTCTCCTGAGAGAGACTCCTCTAGAACATTCCTGGCCAGGGGTTTTGTAACTCCTCTGGTCAGGTGGTGGCTGCTCCTCCAATCACATCTCAGCTTACAGAGGACAAGATATAACACAGATCATTGGATAAGCAAATCTTACATCATACACAGATTAACTTCTGCCTTGCCAGGCAGGATTCTACCACTGCAATGTCCCCTGTGTGACGTGATGACATGCTGTGGGGCTTATTCGCAAGCACTCCTTCGCCATTGCATCGGCGAGGGTGTTGCACTTGCATCATATATCACAATGTTTTATGTTCCATCTTTGTGAAATCTAGCCGGTGCATGGTCCAGGATTCATAGGACCACTACAGATGTGTGTTTCTAGTATACCGTAATTCTTTCTGAAGAGTAGCAGTTTCCGAAGAGTTTTTCAACATGACTTATGTAACATGACTTATGTAACATGATTATGACAATATGTAACTGCTAATGGAAAAAAAAAACAGAAGTAAACTCATTCATTTGCATTTTTGTGGAGATTTATTAATTAATTTGCATTCTGTAACAAAAAAACCCCAAAATTCTATCCAAATGGCGTTGCATCAAAAGTACGGTAGTAAAAGACTGATGTTTAGTTACTGTACCTTATGGTTCTTCACATAATACAACAGAATAAACATTAAAGCCGTAGTAACTGCAGCATTCTGCACATTCAATGGAAAATGCATATAAAACTGTGACATAGACGCTTTAGTAGAATGATAAAACTTTAGAATAAAAGAAAACGGTTATGATATAAGTTATCTCCAACGGTCACATACATGTTGGTAGTACCCAGCCGGGGCTAAGGGAGATATAGTCACAGTCACTGTGATATAGGCCCTGGGGGCCATGGTACTCACATCCGCGGTGGTCCTCAGGAGGTCCGTCATCTTAGGAGGCAGCCGCTGTGGAGAATCTGCTATTGGAGACTGCATACAGGAGACAGCAGTAAGCGGTGCAGCAGATGAAGATGCCCGAGGCTCGTGGGCAGGCCATGCGACACTTGGTTCTTCATCTCGGAGGCTGTGCGGCATGTCGGCAGGACAGGAGACAGCATGTGGAGAAATCCAAGATGGCCGATTAACCTCTTTGATGCTGGATGGCGGCTGCGCTGACTCTGAGGTACCTCGTGGGCTCTTACTGGCGTTGTAGCGCGGGAGAGTTTCGCGCCAGAGGGCGGAGCTTGAGTCTTTCCCGCCAGGAGCTGTGGCGGGCTGAATTTTCTGCTGCGCCATACGCGCAGGGGGCGGAGCTTAGCGATGTCTCTGGGTTTCCCGCCAGTGAAAGTTTTGGCGGGCTGGAATTCCTTGCTGCGCCACAGTTTCGTGAGGTAAAATGCTTCAGACGCGGCAGCGCCGGATGTAGCAGAGCTCACAAAGTTCTTTGCAGAGTTTAACCTCTTGAGTGCTGGAGCTTGCTCGACAGCACGTGGCAGCAGTAATACAGTTCAACGCAGAAACACACAATCATTTGGGCCTATACCCGAATGGTAGCAGGGTTAGGCAGCACAGTCTTTTATCTCCCTGGGGCAACCCTTTGGTGTCTAGAGTATGAGTCTCTGCGTAGTGGACAGGGTGCCTGTGATGATGGCAGCTGTAGTAGCAGGGACCAGACGGAGGCAGAGGTTGAACAAAAACAACTTACAGTTCTTTATTGGAACCGACAGCAACGTGCCTTTAACAGAGTGATGGAATGCTGAGATGCTTTTGGAGGAAGCCACAGGAGGTAGATCGCCAGCCTGGATGCAGAGGGCAGGCTGGGAGGTAGCTGTGTCCTAATAGGAAGCTTCAGCTCGTCCTGGAGTGTTTCAGGTATCACCCTTGGAGGTAGGATGATACCCCTTTCCTCACTATACTAGCTAATCTATTAGCTCCACTCTTCAGAGGCAGGGGCTAGGCTCTTCCTGCTCTTATCTAGGCTAGGCTAAACTAATCTCTAGCTGATGTCCTACAGACCCTCAGGTCTGACCAGGACTGGTCTCTTCTCCCTCCTGGGAGAGGGCATCAATTAGTGTGAAGGACATCCATTGCCATGGTGGCTGCAGAGAATCAATTACTGGTGCAGCTTTGGGGAACATCAATTTCTTTGGGGATTGTTAATTGCTCACTATATATAACATTATGTACTGGAGGGTTGTGGGGGCATTCCTAATAGGGTCTGTGGGGACTCATTGGTGAGACTTATTTCATGTGGGAGAATTATTCAGTGGGTGGGGGCTTTTTTTTAGTGTGTGTATTATTAGGTGGTTCCTTTCACTACACTAATTAGAAAGGGTTACTTTCCAGGGGTATTAGCAAAGGCAACGGGTATTAAGTCCATTATTACATCTTAGGCCATGTTTAAGGAACATTATCAGGTGGGTGGCACAATGAGGGGATTGTAATGTAAAGTATGGGGCCAATGTATTGTGGAGGGTCAGTAATTGTGGGGCCCACAATGGGGATAGTGTAGTATGTGTAAACTATAATCAGATGTTTAAATATGTGGGTACTTCTTAGAAGGTGATTTGGGGTTGTACGGCTTAAATCAGGACAGTATATTGTACATTGCCACATTAGGCATTATAAAATTTGTGGATTCCATGTAGTCTTCTTACAGTATTTAGAGGGAGAGAGTTAGGGGTAGCAGCAAGATAACAGTGTTAGGGGACCAGGATATAGGAACAATGAACAACATAAGATCTCTGTGTGGTAAACTTCAGAGGGAGGACATGTGGCTGATGAGGATACATGGTGATGCTGGGCTAATGGAGAAGATAGAGAACAACTTCAGTCTGGGGACACATCACCTGCTGCGGATGGATGGAATAGGTAGGGATTATTCCAGAATATTCAACTGGTTTTGGCAGGAAACTCATTTGAGGGGTCATATACAAAAATGCTGACTACTGTCAATTTAATACAAATGCATTGGAGCCCGTGCCCCGGATCTTTGAACACCCTAGCAACTCCCCTGCTGGGGAGACACAACGTGCATAGGATATATCAAAATAAAATATAACACTCACTAATTAAGAAATCAATTAAAGTAACATCTTTTTTGAGTTAATGGAATCGTTAGAACATAAGAAGGCTCTTATTAAAGAAGTTTTAATATCAAAAAGGACAGTAGTGCTCAAAAACAAATGGGTTAAAATACAAAAGGGTAACAAAATAAACAAACAGACATTTACATACAATGCAAGAGAAATATAAGGGGCTGTGTATACAGGGGTAGTATAAGGGGCTGTGTATACAAGGGCAGTATAAGGAGCTGTGTATACAGGGGCAGTATAAGGGGCTGTGTATACAGGGGTAGTGTATACAGGGGTAGTGTATACAGGGGTAGTGTATACAGGGGTAGTACAAGGGGCTGTGTATACAGGGGCAGTATAAGGGGCTGTACACTCAGTCCTGCCCCTGCTGGCAGTGAGGGCCCCGGGCATATAATGGGCAGCTGTCAGGTGCAGCCCCTCCCTGGTCTGGAGCAGTAGTGGCTGCAGCCAGTATAGGGTCACCCCCACCATATACCCCTCATACCCCCAGTATATACGAGCGCCCCCTGTGGTCACCTGACAGGTTGCGGCTATTCTCCTCCGGCCGCCGGCTGTCACTCATCTCATAGAAGCCGAGGGTCTCGGCCGCTGCCCCGGGGCTCCCCGCCGTCTTCTTCCCTCCATCCTCCTCCTTGTCTTCTCCGCTGATAGCCGCCGCGTCCGCCATCCCCTGCCGCGGCGGCCACTAGCCCCGAACCGAGTGTCTCACCAAACACAAGACGTCATCACCGGGCGCCGCCTGCCAGGAGAGCGATGACTGCGCCTAGACAGGGGGCGGGGCTTGGCGGAGGGTGTCGCCGCCATCTTGGATGAGGGCAATGTGGCCTCAGTGACGCTCAGGAGAGTTCTGATCACATTCTTCATAGCTAGATATTGTCATAAATAAAATTATACTTCATTTTTTAAGTCAATAAAATTCAGAAACGTTATTTTTGCTGTTATGGGGAGACTATTGCAGCTTCCATTGGGTTGTCACTTAGTTTTACTAAGTTCTTAAATGAGATTTGGGCAAGTGTAAGGCCCAGTTCACACCTGAATCTCTAAAAATAGAAAGTGAACTGAAATTCTTTGTGGTAAAACTATGAAATATGGCCATGATTTATTAAGTGAAGCCCCTCTAGTCTAACGGGCTTGCATACTGGTCCAGAGCGGTACGGTGCCACGCTCACCCTTTTGTAGTGCAAATACACTTCAGAACAAGACAGGATCTGCCGGGAAGGAAAGTGTTGTACCTAAAGACCACAGGTGGCCCAAGTTTGTCAAAAGACTGTGTGTACAGATCGTGCTTATTCCCATGTACCCCAAACACATATAATCAGGTTGAAGTGTAGTGGTGTGGGGTGATTGACTGGCCTGCGGCTCCCCATTTTGTATTTAATAGGAAGCCGTTCGGGAGCCAGCAGAGCCGGCTCACTACGAAGAGCCAGTGTTCCCATCACTAATCTGGAGTCCTTAGTATAAATAATAATTCTTTATTTATAGTGCACACAAATTACGCAGTGCTGCACAGAGCTTGCCAAATCGGTCCCTGTCCCCATGGAGCTCACAATCTAATTAATCTACCAGTATGTTTTGGAGTGTGGGAGGAAACCCACACAACAACACTGAGAGAGAACATACAAATGGTTGACCTGGATGAGATTTTTGAACCCGGGACCCTAGCGCTGCAAGGCTGTAGTGCTAAACACTAAGCCACCGTGCTGCCCTATAACCAAGCTCTACAAACTGGATGGTCTCATGGGAAGGGATGGGTTACTGCTACATGCTCACAGAGGAGAAGGTCATGTGACAGAGCTCTCTCTGTGTATGTAGCAGTGCTGGATGTGTTCAAGACTGTGGATACAGATGTATCCTGCACAGAATAGTGAGGTACAAGATCTCCCTATCAGTCCCTCCATCTCAGTCTGTTATTATACAGAACTTTCTCTGTCTCTCTGCACCTCATGCTGCTACCCTCCCCACCTTGTCATGGCAGTATCAGCTCTATGCACATAAGCTATTAACCCACAGTGCTCACACAGCACAGGCTATAGACTTCATGTACTTATGATCCTCCATGTGAGGGAAGCAGCCAGGTTAGTCTCTATATACATCCTGTAGGTACATTGTCCAGTGTTCACTGGATTTACTTGTGGGAAACTAAATGGATTTAATACTAAATTACTTTGAGAGAGAACACAAGGTTAGTGGGTCTATGTAATTCATGTCACATGACATATACCAGGAGTGTATTTAATAATTTGTGGAGTAGGTAGTGTCCTGAGGGAAAGACCTGAGAAATATTTAATTGTTGTCAACACACCTTGTTATTATCTACAGGGGACAAATTGTCCCCTATATTTTTAAAGGGAATTAATAAAAGCTAAGTTTTTACGGTGTTTCTGATTTTTCTGTGAGTTCATATGAAGTCACAGCAGCCTCCATGGGGTTCTACTCCTCTCCTTCCTCCATGCTCCCTGCTGTACAAGGAGGCAGAGCAGGTATTTGAAGAGACATAGAGCTGTTAGTCAGAAAAATGGGGTGTGGCTTACTGCCAGCCTGAGAGAGAGAAGAGTCACAGACACCAGACATGAGTCACAAAAGCTAATTTGCATATCAGAAAAATGTCTGTAATTAAGATATAGTGTCCCATTGGCAGCTAATTTTAGGTGATATGAGGAGGATTGTAACCCTATATAAGCAGGCATTCTTAGTCACGGTGGTAAAATCCTGGTGACAAGTCTTCTTTAAAAGGTTATCTTCATCTTTATTGTTCCATCAAGTGCAACTCACTCCAAGTCTTGTACCCAAGTGAGTCCACCATTATGTACAAACATTGGTAGCCTATAGAACAGTGATGGCGAACCTTTTAGAGACCAAGTGCCCAAACTACCACCAAAACCCACTCACAAAGAACCAAAACAGCAATTTAAGCAGTAGCTTATTGCTCCTAACTCTGTCACAGCTTTTAATCGTATCAGCATCCTGAGGACACCAATACAGTAGCTTTAAAAGAAGAATCGCAGGTGCTTGGAGAAGAAGCTGCAGTGTTAGTCAACACCTCCTCCTGTAGTCCCAGGCAGCTGAGGATGAGCCACTTTGAAATAGCGCAGCACGTCCTGGACTTCCTTGGTTCTGTCTGGTGAATTCTGTGCTGGAGGTCACAGCCTAAGAGCCCAAAGAGAGGGCTCTGAGTGCCACCACTGGCACCCGAAACATTCTTTAATCTGACGAAGAGCATGTCCAGAAGGATTCAGGCAGATTCACAAAATCCTCACAAAATAATAAAAAATAAAATGCAGTTACATAAGAAGAAATCTGCATAACTTAGCATATGTTAAATATTTGTAGGAGTTGTAGGGGATGGTGAGCTATGGAGCCCAAAAGTCAAAAGTTCAAATTATTACCCTATTGCCTATTGCTGTATAATTAGAGATATTTCAGTCTAAAGTGAAGGAAACTTTGCATTAGAAAGTGGTAAAGAAAGGTAATTGAACTTTGGACTTCTTCATTGATATTAATAATTAATTTTTCTGCATATAGATTTTTTTAGCACCTATTAAGTTCAGAACACGTGCACTCTCCCTTGTGGTGTCTGTAGTCGTCCATGACATTGGGGGTCATTTACTAAGGGCCCGAATCGCTATTTTTCGTCGGGTTTTCCAAATATTACCGATTTGCACCGTTTTTCCCTGATTTGCCCCGGGTTTTTGGCGCATGTGAATGGATTGTGGCACAACGGCACAATGCCAAAATGCATGCGGAATTCGGGGGCGTGACCATCGGAAAAACTGACGGATTCTGAAAGAACGCAAATTTTAAAAAAAAATGTGTTGCTTGACACGCGCTTACCTGTACCCAAGATAGGATGGTGAACTCCGGCGAACTCCAGTGGACTTCAGCGCAGCAGCGACACCTGGTGGACATTGGGCACACTACCTTAGTGAATCGCAGGAAGACCCGAATCCTCGACGGAGAACACGCCGCTGGATCGCGACAGGACCGGGTAAGTAAATCTACCCCATTATCTCCTATGGGGAATAGAAGACATGTGTGATTATAATAAGTCCCTGTCCCAGAGATGGCATCTGCACCTATTCATGCCATAAGCATGTGGCTATCTCTTTGTAAGTGGTGTAAAAAGTTGCCAGCTTAGTCCTGGCTTTTTACCTGAATTGTCTACTACACACCCCTGGGCGAGATCCTGACACCTGAGCCTGTGGTTCATGTTCAGTGACTTTATTTATTCATTATATGAGGCCGGGTCTGTAAAGACTCTGCTGTCCGGCTCCAGTCTGATTCTTCACTGCTTCTTCCTTTTCCAAGATGTTGATATCATCAGTAACTGGAATGCCAACACAAGTAATCTGGAAATTTAAACATTGGCAAAGAATTCCATCTCCGAAGCATCTGCTGGCCAAATACTGTAAATATTAAATTTATATTATATTATATTATCGATAACATTTCATGATATTTTATTGTTCCATTCTACATAAAAAGCTGGGGGACTTTGTAAATCATTTGCATTGCTTTTCTTCCACCACTTTTTAATCACATAATGTTTTATTGTTATCTCGGACCGAGATATAAATTAAGAATTCTTCTAAAGATTTTTTTCTTTAGCACAGAGCAATGAATTGTGTACAGTCAGTCCCCGGGTTACGTACAAGATAGGGTCCATAGGTTTGTTCTTAAGTTGAACATGTATGTAAGTCGAAACTGTATATTTTATAATTGTAGTTCAACAAATAGAGAGAAAGGACAGCAATCCACAATAGTCCCTCCTGGGGGTTGGTGCTCGCAGCTGGAAGTTCAGGCGTTCAAAAACTTCAGTCACAGCAAAATCGAAGGAGAAAGCCACAGCACCGAGGAGTAAATTATAAGGTGATCTTTATTGGTACATCATCCGGGCAAAAAAAATGCAACGTTTCGATTCAAGTGTGAATCTTTCTCAAGCATAAAAACATGACCTTAACAAACATATATAAAGGGAGACCAATGATGACATCATTTCCTCCAGTGACGTGAACATAGTGCATAGTTTAAGTATTAACATCAGAATTCATTTTATTAAGAGTACATTATATATTGTGGCATATAAGGTGCGATCTATTGTGCAAAGCAACATAAAATCAATAGGTATAGAGCCAAATTGTAGCCCCCCAGGTGCATTTCATTAATATCAAGGTCTCCTAAGCCCCAGCCTAATCCGAGCCGTCCGTCCCTATCAAAATTATAGTTTTTCAGATAGTCCTAGGACCACTTAATGGTCGGACCTAAAGATTAAATTCAAATATTTACAATTGTTGCTTAGGGAGCAACACAAAAGGTCCTTATGGCCAGTTAAAATCCAGAGGTGAATAGGTATATCCTATAGAGACAATCCGGTACACACCACCGCAGTGAGATATACAGCCGCTATAAGCAAAATACCCCACAATTGTCTATCCCGATATTATATCGGTACAGTAGCACCCCTTTAGCGAATCATACCGTCCCACCAACCTATTGTACCAGCAAACAACAGGAATTGAGAAATTTCCCCACATTCGCCATATTCTTTTAATGCGTCTTCTTATGTCAAGGCTCATATATATATGTTTACATTGCGATCCCCCTTGTTTTAAGGTATACTGAAGTAAAAGTTAAATTTTAACTGGCCATAAGGACCTTTTGTGTTGCTCCCTAAGCAACAATTGTAAAACTGACCCATCATTACATCACTACTGACAATAGATGATGTCACAGCTTATCTCCTCCCCCTCCCTGTACAATGACCTCTATATAGATGACACTGACCAATCATTACATCACTACTAACAATAGATGATGTCACAACTTATCTCCTCCTCCCTGTACAATGACCTCTATATAGATGCACAGCTTATCCCCTCCCCCTATACACTCTAATGGATTATAACTTTCATCTATCTTCTTCATCCACTGGTATTTGCATATATTCACCACTCTTGCTTTCTGTGACATCTGTGTTTTTCTTTTGCCTGAACCCTGCAAATCAAATGTCCATGTCTGCTTAGCTGGTATATGATTCAATCAAATTCCTCTTACTAAAGTTTACAACCCCATTTGATCTTCCTTAATTATCTGATCTCTGTAGATGAAACTGTTTGTTGCAAGAAAAACTTTCTCTCATGTGTACTGCAATTGACTTCATTGTTTTACAACCTGAGTTTAGCCTTGTCCTTTTCCTTAAAGGGAACCTGTCATCAGCATCTCACTGGCCACTCCCATGGGACACGGGACACAGCTCTGCAGAGAGAAAGGTCAACCTTCATCTAACTTTTATTTTTACCAGAAAAAACAGTTGTATTATAAAAACACTTTGGCAATGTGCACACTATTCTCTATGGAGACACGGGGGAGCCAGGTAAAAAAGGGCTCCTGACGACAGGTTCCCTTTAAATTTAGTCTTCTCTAGGCTGCCAGCCTCAAGGGTTGCCTGAGTGTCCTATAGAGTGAGTTTCCAGTGTCAAGCAATATTATGATAATGACAGTTAAAAATGGCAACCAGAGATTACCCTCTCATAAATCCCTTAACCATCTCCTTTCTGTCTATCCTCCTCCTTCTAGCGGCAGGTGAAATTCCTAACCCTGGTCCTCCATTTAGCTTCAAACATTCATAGGAACCTTGCAAAACTCATAATTATCTACTGCATCCCCTCTTCTCTCCTCCTCCTATAGTTCCTTTCAATTGTGCCCTCTGGAACGGCTGAGCAGTGTGCAATGAAGAGATTCCATTCATGACCTGTTTCTTTCTAAGTCCTTTGACCTGCTGGTCATCACTGAAACATGGATCCAGCAGGATGACACTGCCTCACCCGCTGCTCTGTGCTATAATGGTTTCCAATTCTCTCACTCCTCCAGACCTAAGCATAGGCAGGCATGAGGGATAGGCACACTCCTCTCCACAAAGTGCACTTCCCAGGTCTTTCCTCCTGTACCATTTATCACTTTCCATTCTTTTGAGGTTCACACCCTCAGACTTTTCTGCCCATACTTCACTGTAGTATGCAGTCCTCCCGGCTCTCCCCACTAGTTCCTCGAGAACTTTGCTTCTTGGCTTCCACACTTTCTATCCTGTGATATTTCAAAATTCATCATGGGAGACTTTAATATTTCTAATAACACCTCCATCTCCCCTTCTGCCTCTCAACTATTATCACTAACTTCCTCTTTAGGACTCTTACAATTCTCTGATTCTCCAACTCACCTGGAGGGAAAAATCCTTGACTTGGCCTTTGCATGACTATTTTCAGTCTATGACTTCACTAATACTGCCTTTCCACTTTCAGACCATAACCTTCTCTAATTATTGTCAATAGTTATACAGAGAATGTCCATGTATCACACGTACCAGAACCCAAGTGCCATTAGTACTCGCCAACTCGCAGAAAGTGTGCGGTCATCACTGTTCCCCATCTCCCCTCTCTCATGTCTTAACCTGGCTACTAACCATTATAATCATGTTCTCAAAAGCGCCCTGGATGCCTCCAAGCCTTTCAACACAGATATCTGGAACCTTGCCACACACACCAAACCTGTTTCCTTCGGCAGTGCTCCACGAGCACCAAAAGTCTGTGGAGAAAATCGAACACATCTGCAGACTTTCTCCACTTCAAATTTATGCTAATAACCTACAACTCTGTCCTTGACCTTACTAAACAGGTTTCCCTAATCTAATATCCTCTCTCTCTAACAATCCTAAAAGGCTCTTTGATACTCTCCATTCCTTACTAACACCAAAAGGTGCAGCCACCGGTCACAGTCCATGGGGCTGAAGATCTGGCCACATACTTTAAAGATAAAATCGATTGTATTTGCCAAGAATTATTTCTCAATTCACAAACTCCATTAATCCCCTTCCCTCTGGTACCTCAGCCTGTTCACTCTCTTCCTTTGAACCAATCACAGAGGAAGAAGTGTCCAGGCTCCTCTCCTCTGCTCGCCCCACTACCTGCATCAGTGACCCCATCCCCTCACATCTCATACAGTCCCTCTCCCCAGCAGTCACTTCTCACCTCACTCAAATCTTCACCCTCTATCTCTCTTCTGAAGTTGTTCCCGCTTCTTTCAGGCATGCAATTGATACCCCATCACTTAAGAAACCTTCCATGCACCATCCAGTGCTGCTAACTATCAACCAGTTTATAACTTCCCTTTCATCTCCAAACTCCTGGAACGCTTGGTCTATTCTCAACTAACCCGCTATCTCTCAGCTACCTCCCTCCTTGACCCCCTACAATCTGATTTTCGTACTATGCACTCCACGGAAACTGCTCTTTCTAAAGTCTCCAATGATCCCTCTCTGCTAAATCCAAAGGTGACTATTCTCTCCTGATTCTTTTGGATCTCTAGACAGTGTTTATTACTGTGGACCTTCGCTCCATTGGCCTGAAGGACATTGTACTCTCATGGTTTTCTTCCTGTCTCTCTGACCGCTCCTTCAGTGTCTCCTTTTCTGGATCTCTCTCCTCATCTTCCTCTCAAAACATCAGCAGGAAAGTGATATGATGGGATATGTTGTCAATAAATGTATTTTTATTAGAACACATTTCATCCCTCTTTCTTAAAAAACCCTGCATTAGCGCCTCTCTACAGGGCGAAATTTATGTAAGAGTATAGGTCTCCAAAAAGCAGGTTGCTCCTCACTTTACTGTATCACACTTGACCTTATCACTGATCAGATTTTTTCTATTCCTTTTTTTTTTCTACTTTTATGCCTCGTACATTTCATAAACTACCACTTGTAACCCTTTAATTGTAAATGTGGTCTCTGTGATGATTAGATGACCATACATCCTAGATGTTGAACAAATGGTCATTTGCCATCAGCGATTTCTTTGAGCCCTTCCACCCTCATACGAGTGTTCATGTGTTCTTAATAGAGGAACAAGCCACTGCCAGACACTTTTGGTGGGGGATTATCTGCCTTGGAATCAAACGGATTGATCTCAGTAGATTGGAGATTAATGATGGAGTAATAGGCTTGGGTGATGGATAATAACACGGACACCATATTTTACACCCCACTTCATAATAAACACTTAGGGGGTTTTTTATCATATAACACTCCTGTGGCAGCGTATGATAACTCCGCCGTGCATTGATCTCAGTTCGATACATCAAGAGCTGGCCTCTTTATGTATTCAGTGGGATCCTGTGGGATCCAGTGGGATCACATATGAAAATTTGCCAGCTGCAGCGAGTACTGCAATGGCCGCAGCCGGCCCACTCCCTGCTGGCCGCTCCCACCTTGAAGGTGGCGGAAAGGGGGAAATAATGGAAACTGCTAGAAATTAGGCGTGGCGCAGAAGCCCTAGTAAATCCCTCCCTTAATCTGGTTACGGCTCCATTTCAATGGAGACTGGTTAATATAGTAAAGTGATTACATCTGAACACAAATAACTAGAGCAAACACAATGAAGAAACTTTAAAAGCATAAAAAATTGTAAAAAAACCCCATCTGAATTCTCCTAGTTTTGTGCCCATCCACTGCCTCTCCAGTGTTGTTCTAAATAATGGTCTGAATGTCAGAACTGCCAACTTGAAACACTTTTCACAGTGTGATACATAGACCGTGGAGCCGGGTATGTTAAAAAAGCAACACCGTGGCATGCTGTGCGCAGAACAGTCTGTGCACGCCATAAAAGAAAAACAGCGTGCTGTGCGCAGAACCGTCCATTGTAGCCTGAAAAATAAGCACTTAACATGAAGAAGGAGAATCTTGTATACAACCAGCCAAGCATGAACCTCACACAAACCTATACCAGTCTATAGGATGCAGTCAAGTAGATGTAAAGTAGATAGATAACTCCCAGACATTACCACTAAGAACTCACAATTCACCTTACACATGGACAACTATAATACAATATAAGGTGGAAAGAAATCTACCATCAAGATCCATCAGGATAAACCAGGGACATTACTTGTAGATCCAGGTACTGTGACCTTCTAAAATCAAACTTAAAAATTATGCTAATGAACCTGAAAAGCAACTGGTGTAGGTTCCAGAGCCCCTCCGTGATGCAGATTCACAGGCTGTTACCTGTGTCTCCCACTCCCCCCTACTCCCTCATCACTTCCCCCTTCCTCCGCCTAATGTAATCTCACTGCAGGATGTTCCAGCACACAGTGGGTGGGGAAAGTTTTCCTTACACAGTGTAATAGCCTATGAATCTGCAACACTTAGGGGCTCTGGAGACCATACTAAAAGTCCTTTAGGCTCATTAGCATAATATTAAAAACTGATTTTAAAAGGAAGGAGGCTGGGATAACAAATATAAGAAGAGTACCAAAGTCACGGTGCCTGGATCTATGAGTAATGTTTGTCATAATGGATTTTGATGGTAGATTCAGCATTCAGCCACTGCTTCTGTATGTTGAACCTAAGAGGGTTTGGCCGCTTTACCTCATGTTTTCTGTAATGTGTGTAAGTGTAGGGGGCAGGATATTAGGTAATTTACCATTATACATCTATTAATAGTTCTGCTCCACTTTCTTGATATGTAAAGTGAAGCCTCCTGTTATTTTACCTCATCAGCTATAAAAGGAGGATCATGTGATCTGTCCGTGAGCAATTGCCCTGCCAGGACCTTGATCTTATAGACTACAAAAACCAAGCAACGCACAGACAGCGGCCAAAAGTAAAGCACAAATATACGAACAACATTATCAGTTTATTGATATACCAGGATAAATCAAACATACAAAACACACATTTACAAACATCTAAAAATATAATGTACAAAGAATGTCATGAGTGGGGACTTTTGGCATTTGACCTTGATCTTATAATCATGAATCAGATTGTTCATGGAATAATACAGGAGGCTACACTTCACATATCAAGAAAGCAGAGCAGAACTATTCATAGATGTATATTGGTAAATTACTGAACATCCTTCCCCCCACAATTGCACACACATAACAAAAACATGAGGTAAAGTGGCCAACCCCTTCAAAGATTACAATACAAATATAAGACTAAACGGGTATGCCAAACTCAGGACCCACCTCTGGTATTCCCACATTTCTTAACAACGGGGTCCGCTGATGGTTGATGCACACCAAATTCTCTACTCTGCTAGGCTAGAGGAAAAAGGTCAGTAGATCTCATTTCTCCTGCAGGTCCCACCTCTCGGACTCGCAGCTATTATATGTTTGTATATTCATATCCTGTGTATACTTCATAAACATAGAAAATGGAAAAAACCCTAAATACACTTTACCTAGCCGTTCAAGAAACTTTGAATTAATGAATAAACCTTTGTGTGTACAAGAGGATTGACACTTGTTCTGATGTTCTGTTGGTCATCATATAACTTTTAATCTGGATTATTTAGCAGTTTTACTGTCTGCAGGTTCTATGGGTGATTTTCATTCTTGGTGAAGTCCTAGTTGCTGTGATTCACCTCCCTCGCCTCTCTGTAGACTTCTATGAAATATTATTTTACTTTATGGCATTGTGTCATGGCTGCTAGTTTCACCTTAAAGAGTAACTGTAAAGGTTTTTTTTCCCCACAAATCAATAGTTCTTGGGATGTAAAACAACTTTGCTTGTTATCTTTGTTACCTATATGCAATAGTTTCTTTACTATACCCCTCAGATTACTTCAGAGCTGCAATGGCTGCTTCCTCTCCCTGTACTCATAAGCCCTGGAGTCTGTAATTTGTTTATAGTTTGTTTCTCAGTCGGTTTCATGAGAGGGTAGGGGTTGCTGCTCCCTGCTCACAGAGGAGGAGGTCATGTGACAGAGCTCTTTCTGTGTGTAGCAGAGCTGGATGTGTCCAAGACTGTGGATACAGATGTCTCCTGCAAAAATAGTGAGGTACAAGAACTCCCCTGTTCCCTGTCAGTGCCTCCATCCCAGTCTGTGATTCTACAGAACTTTCTATGTCTCTCTCTGCACCTCATGCTGCACCCCTCCCCCACATTGTACTGCAGTATCAGCTATGTGCAGATAAGCTATTAACCCTTAGTGCTCACACAACATAGGCTATAGTTTCATGTAACTGGTTTACTTGGATTTCTTCCACTTATTACATGTTACATGTTTTTTGTCAAACACTTTCAAAACAGAAAATGCCATAACTTTTGAAAGAAAAGGGCGAGCAGCACAAAGTAGGCCTCGTTCTGTTTGTTTTCCAAGGGTGAATTGCATATAATAATCTGGTAAAATCATTCTAACTTTACAGTTACACTTTAAGTTTTTGGCCTCCATGATAATCCATTGGTGTAATTTTGATGGGGGGGGCTGTTCTTTTCTGAAGTTTTCTGAAGTTATCTGTGGATGCAAATTTAGGAATTTGTTAAAGCTGCCAATTTCAAAACCTCTTGTGACATCGCTTTTCTAATTTAGGCTCCAAGCACAAATGCATTAGGGTTGGTCAAACTTCAGTAAATCATGGGACTAAAAACTAAAAAAAACAAAACAATTCTGCACATCCTGTTTTCTCACATCTCACCTATGGTAACCCCCAGCTCATGTATGTGCATTCACACAGTGGTAACAAAAGTGCCTACAAGACCTACACAATGAGCAGCCTCAGCAATTACCACTCACTTACTAATACGCCTCCATAATTGAACACCTTTTAGATTTGAAAAGAAGTGGTTTTGTTCGCAGTGTGAGACTCGGTGAGGAAACATTTTTAGCTTTTTTTTTTCCATTCTGACAAATGCAAATGCTTTTTATTTCTGGAGCGTATTTAAAATAACAAGGGAGGGGGGGGGGGCGCCATTCACTGGGACCATTGGTTCACAAGATGACGCGAGGCATTATTCTCTCCCTGTGAGCCATGGAGACAGACGTCTATCACTTATAACACGTCTCACTTTAGGACTTATAACTGTATACTCCTTAAACATAAATGGTGCGCTGCCAGTTAAGCTGCGTAAGACGTATAATTGGCTACAGTAATAAAGTATCCGTTCTTTTATTAGTCTAATTATGATTTGTGGTTGAAGTGACAATTAGTCCTATTTCGAAATAATAGTAATAGTGAGGGCAAAGGAACAGGGAACACAATGGAGAAATGCACTTAATTACCATGAGGGCAGCAATGCTACCTCCAGGAAGCTGAGGTTGACCGCTACCGGACAGCTCTTCAGGAATGTTGAAGGGACATTGGTCCTAGAGAAAAGTATTCAGGTCCCTTTGCTTTCTTTTCATTTAGCTGGGGATTTACTAGTGTGGCTTGGTTTATCTTGTCTGGTTCTGTTTGCTGGATAACTATTATTTTAGTGGTCCTCATGTAGAGCACTTTTAGGTATTATTTTATTGACAAAACACTTTAAATCTACTCTTAAATCTACCATCAAAATGAAGTGAGGTAAACCAGGGACATAACTCATAGATCCAGGCACTGTGACTGTGGTCATCTTCTTATATGTGTTATCGACAGCCTCCTTCCTTCTAAAATCAACCCTTAAAATTATGATAATTAGCCAAAAGGGCTCCTGGGGTTGTTACCAGAGCCCATTCGTGCTGTAGCTCTGCAGGTTGTTACACTGTCTCACCCTACCTCTGCTCCCTCAGCACTTCCCCTTCTCTCTGCCAGATGTGATCACAAAGCAGCACAGGAAGTTTCAACCCATAGAGGAAGGGGGAAGTTCTCTTGTACAGTGTTACAACTTGTGAATCAGAGAGCAGAGCTGTCCTTTTAGCTCCATTCTTTGATTTAATACTGACGTGTTAGAACGCTGGACAAATTTGCTTAAATCAGCTTCCACCCTTTATCCCACCTGTGAAGGAAACCGTGATGTTTCGGACCCCTGAAGGGTACGCAATGTCACTTAATTATCCTTTTTAGACACTCCCAGAATGCACGGGTTCTGAGAGACACAGGAAGTAATTTAAAGTTGTCCACACAACTTCCGCATATGGCACAACAATAAATCACAACCCTGAATGGGTATAAGACCCCTTTCACTAGCCAAAGTGAAACATAATCTTATCAACCCAATTAAGCTGCCACCAGTTCTCCTTTAATAGAATCCTCGGTCCGTAATGGGATTATATAGGGTGAGGAACCAACCCAGTAGCATTATTATAACTGAGACATGGATGTTGAGATTCGTGGATCGAGATAAAAAAGCAACACAGGTTAAATTTAATATTTAATTGCCTGAAGGGCACACTAGACAAACAACACACACCTATATAAATAAATATCTTTTGTCAGGACATTTGTGCATGTCTTTTTTTGGTTACTCTTGGTTTTGGACTTGTTTGATGTATCTAAGGTCAGATGTACACGTCTGCATGATGGCAGCCATGAGCTAGCCGCACATCCCGATCCTTCTCCTGTTGGCTTGTGTCTGTGCCTTAAAGGTTGATATATAGGCTGCACGTAAGTCACACACTCTTCTGCAACCTCTTCTAAAGTTTTTCCTAATCCTGATCAGGACTGGAGTTTATTTGCCCCATTTTACTGAAAATTGTGCCATTTTTAGACGTCCACATCTGGATTTTAAAGATGTATCAAAAGCAACTCTGAAAAATTCTTGCTTGTCTAACTTTGCAAGGTAAGTGGTAAAGTCGCAAATTTTGGCACCAATATGCAAATGCACAAAAAAGTTGCAAATATAAGAGAAAGAAAGAGAAAAGCCTAAGATAATTTACCCCAATTGTTTTTTTTTAAAGAATTGAGCACAATGCACCATGTGTGGTCTAGATAGAGGTAATATATACAGGAGATGGTATATACAGGAGGTGATATATACAGGAGGTGATATATACAGGAGATGGTATATACAGGAGGTGATATATACAGGAGGTGGTATATACAGGAGGTGATATATACAGGAGGTGATATATACAGGAGGTGATATATACAGGAGATGATATATACAGGAGGTGATATATACAGGACATGTTTTTTCTGTTGTTTTTGCGCCTTTTCATTCAGGCGCACCGTTTTTGCGCCATTTTTGCGACAAAACGCCAAACCAGCCGTGAAGCAAAAATCACCAACTTTCCCTCATCTATCTTACCAATCCAGATGTTTTGCTGCGCCTAATAATATTCATCACTTGCAATGTTTTCATTTAGGCGCAAAAACACTCCAGCCCGTAGGTGGCGTTATCTGAGAAGAAAGCACTGAGCCCCTTTGCAGAACAGCTCATTTCTAGCAGCAGAGCTCAGCCAGACACTAGAACATATAATAGATACATTAGATACACGGCAGACACTAGTACAGATAATACACACATTACATACACTGCAGACACTAGTACAGATAATACAGTCATTACATACACTGCAGACACTAGTACAGATAATACAGACACTACATACCCTGCAGACACTAGTACAGATAATACAGACATTACATACACTGCAGGCTCTAGTACAGATAATACAGACATTACATACACTGGTTCTGGGTTCAAATCCCAATGAGGATAATTTTTTTTTTTTTTAAATTATGATTTTTATTATTTTTAATATGGCTAAAATTTGGGGCGTGGCCAGGGAGTGATTGGGGGTGTGCCGCGTGCCGCCATTTTGTCCCTCTTTCCTTTTCCCAAATGTTGGGAGGTATGGCTTCTGGCTCCTCTTCTCGCCGGGTTCGGCCTTCCTGGCAGGACCCGGCTGTAAGTAACTGAGCATGCTCACCTACTTACACTGTACACTGCAATACAAGAGTATTCAGGAATCTGATGAAGCGCTAGCACAAGTGTGAAACATGTTATTCTTAATGCTTTTTATATGATTGTTTTTTATATGAAAGAAGTTTTTATTACGTTAATACGAGCAAGCCAGCGCCATTTTTAGCGCTCTGTATTGGAAAGAGAAAAAGTGCACCCCCCCCCCCTCATTGGATGCTGAAAGACACACTTTTTAGGATCTTGTGCATTTTGTCTTCTTTTTGCTTCTGATTTTCTGAGTTTCTTTCACATCCACAAAAAAAAATAAAATTAAGGTTTAACATTGGTTAGAAAACATAACACCTTAGTTTCCCAAACGCAATTCAAATGCTTGGGGGAGCGGTTTGGCCCGATCGCACGTGCAGCGCTGCATAATCTGTATGCGCTATTGTGCGCTTCCAGTGCGCTTCCAGTGAGACGTATGCTATCGACAACAAGCAACCAGTGCTTTGTATCGTCTACATTCAAAGCACTGGGTGCTGGTTACTGATCACAACACCTCAGTGGTGGGATGCAGATTAGGATATCTTCGTGACACTCTATAGGATACGTCAGTGGTGGATACAGTCTAGGACAGTGATGGCGAACCTTTTAGAGGCCGAGTGCCCAAACTACAACAAAGACCCGCTTATTTATCGCAAAGTGCCAACACAGAAATTTAATTTGGGATTTATACTCCCTTCTCTGTCACAGTTTTCATTGATGCCAGCACCCTGAGGACACCAATAAAGCAGAAAATAGTCCCAGGTTGAGCTGTCACTTTAAATAGCTCTGTGCACAGCAAGTCCTGGGCTGTCTGGGACTGTAGGAAGATACCTGGAGTCATCTCTGGTGATGGCCTGGGTGCCCACAGAAAGGGCTTTGAGTGCCACCTCTGGCACCAGTGCCATAGGTTCGCCACCACTGGTCTAGGACAAGTCAGTGGTGGATACAGTCTAGGATACCTGTGGGTGTAATCTTTAATCCCTAGATACAGTCTAGGACACCTCAGTGGTAGGTACAGTGTAGGACATCTCAGTGGTAGGATATAGTCTAGGAAACACAAGTGGTAGGATACAATGTAAGACACCTCAGTGGTGGGATACAGTCTAGGACATTTTCCTATATTGCAACGTTTTGTGCATTTGCATATTGGTGCCAAATTGCGACTTTACCCTTACCTTGCAAAGTTAGACAAGCAAAATTTTTCAGGTGCTTTTGAACTCTTTAAAAACCAGATGTGGTCGTCTAAAAATGAGCACAATTGCAAGTAAAATGGGGCAAATAAAACTCCAGCCTGATCAGAAGATTAGGAAAAACTTGATAGAGGTTGCAGAACAGTGTGTGACTTACGTGCAGCCTATATATCAACCTAGTGCTCCAGGACAGTCTGCAGCCACAAGCCAACAGAGAAGGATCGATGTGCGGCAGGCTCATGGCTGCCATCTGCCAGACTGACATCTCGACCTTGGAACATCAAACCAAGTCAAAAACCAGCAACCAAAAAGACATGACAAATGTCCTCAAAGGGTTATTTTATTATTAGGTGTGTGTGTTTGTCTAGTGTGCCCTCAGGCATTAAATATTAAATTTAAACTGTGTTGCTTTTTTTAATCTCGTGCCCGAATCTCAAATCATGTCTCATTAATCATAATGCTACTGGTGGTCATCCCCCTATATAATCCATTACGGACCGAGGATTTATTAAAGGAGAACTGGTGGGCAGGCTTAAATTGGGTTGATAGAATTATGTTTCACTTTGGCTATGAAAGGGGTCTTATACCCCATTCAGGGTTTGATTTATTGGTGTGCCATATGCGAAGGTGTGGACAACTTTAAATTTTTTTCATCTTCGCAGTACACGGCATGTTAAAATAAATAACATTACGGGAAAGTAAAATTTGTTACGCACAAAATAAGCCCTCACACAGGTCTATACACGTAAAAATGAAAAAGTTATGGATTTTTGAAGTTGGAGAGCGAGACATGAGCCGAAAAACCCTGCGTCCTTAAGGGGTTAAAGCCCCAAACAGCTTCCGGATATTTCACTTTACAAGGGGTTTGGTGTCGGTGTTGGGTTGTGTGTAGCAATTCCTTTGTTGCAGAAAATCGATCCCAATTGTCCATGCATTTTTGAGGTTGGCTGCTTGTAGCAACAGTATTACTCCTCCTTGCATCTGGACATTTAGAGCATTCTCTGCTCTCAGATGTGCATTCAGGCTTTTCATGCTTTGCTGCCGCACAGTGGTCAGCCGTGGTACTTCTTGTTGGGCTTGTAGCACATTAGCCATAATTTGTTCATGTCTCAGGTTAGACCAGTGATGGCGAAACTTTTAGCAGCTGAGTGCCCAAACTGCAACCCCAAACCCCCCTTATTTATTGCGAGGTGCCAACCAAAAATTAAAGCAGTAACTTATTGCTCCCTGTTCTTCAACAACTTTCAATCATATTGCATACCTCCCAACATTTGTGAAAGGGAAAGAGGGACAAAATGGTGGCACAAAGAGAAAAGCCTAAGATAATTTACCCCAATTGTTTTTTTTAAAGAATTGAGCACAATGCACCATGTGTGGTCTAGATAGTGATTTGTATGGAAGCAAACCTCTGTCCTGATCATGCACCTCTACGCCATTCCTGATGAATACTATGGGCCACATTTATCACTTGTCTTTTGTTTTTGCGCTTTTTCATTCAGGCGCACCGTTTTTGCGCCATTTTTGCGATTAAACGCCAAACTAGCCGCGCAGCAAAAATAACCAGCTTTCCCTCATCTATCTTACCAATCCAGATGTTTTGCTGCACCTAATGATATTCATCACTTGTAACGTTTTCATTTAGGCGCAAAAACGGGCGCAAAAACACTCCAGCCTGAAGGTGGAGTTATCTGAGTAGAAAGCACTGGGCCCCTTTGCAGAACAGCTTATTTCTAGCAGCAGAGCTCAGCCAGACACTAGAACATATAATAGATACATTAGGTACACTGCAGACAGGAGCTGCAGACTCTATTTACAGTTCATCACCTTCTATTTACAAAACATTCTGCAAAACGCTGAGCTCACAGCAAGAGAGAAGAGAAGTTTGCACAAGTTTGCAGAAGCTTGCAGAAGTTTGCAGATACTACATACAAGTGTCCCCCATGTAATTCTGCACAGTGTCTGAGGGGGATATTGTGCAGAATTACAGGGGTGCAGCAGGAGACCAGCATTGGGGGATCCCCTCCAGGAGAAGCCACTGCTGAGGAGGTCACTGGGTGCTGGGTGTCACACACCTGGGTGCTGCTGTGAGTGTTATCTTCATTCTGGGCTGTGGGAGAAGCAGAGAGGAGCTTGTAGCAGGATTACATGTAAGTGCCTGAATGTAACATTGCGCCTAAACTGTGCCAAAATTGCGCCTAAACTGTGTTAAAGTAAAGTGATTAATAAGAGGCAGAAAATATACTTATCACAGATGGTTGTAGCTTGTGATAATTCTGGCAAAACAGTGCGCCAGAATTTAGGCGCAACTACTACACTTAGGCGCACAAAAGTGATAAATGTGGCCCTATAATTTTACATGAACTGCTAGGTAGCTTTTCAACAAACTTTGCATGAATCATTAATACATGAATATAAAGTGAATATAAGAACCTTTTTCATATCTTATCAGGAAGGTACGTGGTATCTATGTGCTCCAGTGTTTATATGGACCCATTCACCAAAGGGTGTATTGGTCTGCTAAAACAGGTCAAATTGTCAAACCATGGACCCCCAAGGGGGTGAAAACTAGACCAAGTGCATGAGGGCTTACTTAGAAAATTGACATTAACTATCTACGTAATTTCTTCAAAATTTTGCCTTGCTGGAAAGATGCACAGAAATGCAAATCCAGTCACTTCTACAAATTCCTCTGTAATTTTATACAATACTCTAGTTGATTAAGTCACAAAAACACCTGAAAATATTAACAAGTACCTGACCGCCTTTATGAAAGGTTCACCGAGAATTGCAAGAGAAACCCTAAAGGTGCAATGTGGTGGATAAAGGCGGACCCCAACAATCCAACTGTAGTCCTAGAGGCGGCACTTATGAAGCGTTGACCAACTTTGTTTACAGGGGAGCGAAGGTTCATGGGCTTTATTACACATCTTACATGGTAGTGACCGTAACAGTATGGAATAGAGTGGTGGACTATCGGGGAGATAAATCCGGGGCATGGTCTCCTGTTACCCCCTTGTGGTGTAACGCCTTCCTACCTGAGTTGAAATCTCTGTCAGACTTTGAATTCTGGTGTTTAAGGGGATTAAATACCTGGGATTCTCAGGTATTCCCTTACATGCATCCCTTAGTCAAGAGTTTAATCTAGCTCCTGGCAGAAAGAAGCTACAGATTAGGCATTGTCCCATGGAGGCCATCGCCAGAACCAAAGACCTTTTTGTAAGACCACTGCGAGAAGATTCCACATATGGCAAAGAGATATCCCTGATTTAGTGGACCATCATCTTACGGAAATTACACACAACAGGCGCTTAAAAAATTATTAGTACCCGAGATTAATTGATACAAGTAAAGTGGCTACACGGAGTGTACCTGACCCCTTTGCGCTTGCGTCAGATACGTAGACTCCCCTCTGACTTGTGTTTTAGATGCGGTGAGGGTACGGGTACTTTCTTCCAGGTGATTTGGGAATGCCAATCCATTCAGAATTATTGGATGGACATTCATTACTACATCAACGATCGTCTGGGTCTTCCGGGTGTCTGCTCTCTTCTGGCCCTGGTGGGGGACATTCTTCAGGCTAAATTTGAGAAGGCTTTGTTCAGACTGCTAATGTTCTACGGTAGGAAGGTTATTTTGCTGAATTTGAAGCCTCCTAAACTCCCCACATTAGCCAAATGGATCTCGCTGATTAACATGGAACTTCCGATGTATAAACTCACTTACATGGCTTAGAGGTACTCCGGACCGTTTCTCTTCAATCTGGGATGTGTGGGTAATGGGCCAGACTGCTTCGGGAGAGGAGGAGGGATATCTCTGTGTGTGTGAAGTGTGAATGGCTGGGTGAATGTGTGTTGTCCACCTTGAGGAGTGGGTGCCTCCTATGGGGCAAATATCACTGGCTGATGCCATGATCCTGGTATTTTCTTGCTGATAACTTAATTTTCATGATTGTACCTTGTACGTCCCTAAAGGAGATGTTTGCCTTTGTGCACTGTTGTATTCTTGGGCGAGAAACCTGCCATAAACTGCTACAATCAGTGCCACAGACAACCCTGATCTTGGCTCCTAAACACTCCCAGGGGTCCTAAACAAAAAGTAGGATTTTAAAAAAACAAAAACAAATCACCCGCATTTTACCTAGAGCATATATATAAATAAAAGAACAAATACAACCATACACATGTTAGGCATCTCCGTGTCCCTGATCTATCATCGTATACACATGATTATTCCATATGGTGAACTTCAGAATGGAAAAATGAACCCAAATATGTAAATAGCCTCTTTTTTCCCCATTCTCCACCCATAAAAATGTTAATGAAAAAAATTTAAAGAGATGTCCAGCTTTCAATATTGTATACTGCACAGAATCTTAAACAGTACCACTAGGATGTACAATTTCTACCTTGGCTACAATATACCGGTAGTTCTGGAAACAAAAAGAATGTGATGAATTCTGGAATGAGGGGAGTTAAAAAAAAGAAATGCAATACCGGAAACTGGCTTGGACTTTAACCAGTTAACTTGGCAGAAATTAAAATATTGAAAATAAGATCCCCTGTGCAAACCCCACTTGGGTACCTTAAAAGGACACCTGTCAGCTAATTAAAATGTACGAGCTGCACATACTAATGAAAGCAGATCCCTAGTCCTCTTCTAGTTATAGGAAAAGCAGACAAGAGACAGCAACCAAAAAATTACCATTTATTAAATTGGGTGATGCACGCAGCACAGGGGCCTGGTGTGTGATCCAAAGTCCAATATACAAAGGAAAAGGCCACAGCATCCAATATGATGAAAAAGGTGATAAACCTTTATTCACACAGGCATAAAAAAACGCAACATTTTGATTCGCCATGAATCTTCTAGTTATGTTACTGTGAAAAGCCTATCTTTATCGGAACATACACTAAAGCTATGCCACACTGTGGCACGTAGCGGTCCAATCAATGGACCTATCTTTCAGTGGTCCAGCATATTCATGGTCCAGGCACTCCCCTCTATACTGCTTTCCCCCGGACCACCACTCCTACAGCAGATTCCGGACTTGATGCAGCAGTCCCCGCCTCATCAGACGGCCTCAGACCGCCCCCTCATGAAAATGGTGGACAGCTGAGTGCAGCAGAGTTTTAGGCTATGTTTTGATAAAGATAGTAACATAACTGGAAGAGGGCGAGGGATATGCTTTCATCAGTATGTGCAACTCGTTTGTTTTAATTAGGTGTCCTTTAAATATTTAAAATAGTGGTTGGTCTGTCACTTACAATTACTAATTAATTAATGGGGTGAAAAATTTAAGAAGCATCACTTACCTCCTCAATTCACATCTGCTTATGTTCTGATACTTATTAGAATATAGTTCAATCTCAGTCTGGGGAATGTATTAAGAGCAGCGTTTTCCATACACCTTCGCCCTACTGCAGCATCATTTATGATTGGATCCAGGCCTCGTCATAATTCAGGTCCAGGACCTTGCTGACCTTTCATACAATTGACTCCAACAGGAGACTGAGGTCAGGTTGTAGCTTTATGTAGTGAGATGACGAATGCAGAAGACCTCGCCTTTACTTTTGCTTTGGACATATTCCTTTGTTGGAAAGTGGCAAGGGCCAGAAAAATCTCTATTGATACTGAATGTTTTGGAAATAGGGAGGATAAAAAGATTCAATCTACTGGTTTGTGCCTTTTTCTATGACAAAAGACAATAAATCGCCCCCCCCCACCCCCAGTGAGTGGTTGGTTAAAGGGGTTATCCACTTTCAGGAAATAATTGAGTTTGATGAAAAGTTATACAATTTCCCAATTTACATATTGTATCAATTTCTAACTTTTTTCTAGATCTCTGCTTGCTGTCTGTGAAATTAAAGCTTCATTGTTTACTTCCTGTGGATAGAAGCCGGTCCCTGGTCATGTGATGTTACACTAGTGCATGGTTCATTATAGCCCTAGTCATATGATGTCACACAGATGCACTGTTCGTTATATCACAAAGTTCTGATATAACGAGCCATGGACCTGTCTGTGTCACATGACCAGGGATATAACGAGTTGTGCACCTGTGTGACATCACATGACCAGGGATATAACGAGCCGTGCACCTGTGTGACATCACATGACCCGGGATATAACGAAGCGTGCACCTGTGTGACATCACATGACCAGGGATATAGCGAGCCGTATACCTGTGTGACATCACATGACCAGGGATATAACAAAGCGTGCCCATTTATGACATCACATGACCTGGGACCATTTTATCCCCAGGAAGTAAACAATGAAGCTTCTTAAAGAAGCAGAGATCTAAAAAAACACGGAGGAATTGATACAAAAAGTCTATTGCAAAATTGTATAACTTTTCATTACACAATCCATATCAGTTATCTGTTGAAAGTGGACAACCCCTTTAAGGAAGCATTTCGTGTGTGTGTTTAGATAGGACTAAGTAATTAGAACCAGCAGTGAAATTACAAGGGTATGTTCCCACAGATAATTTAGAAAGAGAAAAAAATGAGAATAGATTTCAATGCGGATTTCGACAGCAAATTTTGAGCTTATTTAATCAATCAGAATGGATTTCTGGTACAGAATCCATGCAATAAGAAAATTCGGCATCTGCCTTCCATTGAAATCAATGGGAAATAGATTTTAGCTATAATATATATTTTTTTTTATAAAAACATGTGTATGCAGGGAGCTCTGACTGCTAAAAAATATAAAATTGACTTCTGAAGATCAGGTAAATATCCGCAGAATGACTTAAGAACTACACAACCTTTCTGTTAGCACAGTTTATTGGCACACAAATTGGCAAAGCATAACATGAAATACATTTGCTCATAACACATTGACTTATACTGTGTGCTCAAAATGGTCAAATGAAAATTAAACAGAATTTGAGACATATAAAGTTCCACATAAATACACTGCAATAATAATAAAAAAAATGCCAAAGGAGAATTTACAAAATATTTATACAAGAAATATACTATGAAAGATCGCAACAAAGCCAACCGAGGTACAATAGAACACAAATTGTGGATTTTTATAAATTCCGCACAAAATGAAAATGATTTACATGGCTTTTTTTTTTTTGGTGGTGACCAAAAAGTTTTTTTGGGGGGAATTTTGGGTAGTTTTTTTTTATACTTTTATCTATTTAGAATTCCTAGTATGAAGCAGTCAGTTATCCTATGTCTGAAGTATTTATATTTCTCATGAAATAACTAATATTGAGGATTTTCCCTCCATTGTCACATGCTGTTCCATTGTTATACCTTCCGGAAATTCGATGTGTCCCTACATACTCCAATCAGTGCTGACTGCATCAGTTTATGTAAAGACCACTCAAAGTGATCAATTTATAGCCAAAAACAACCCCCCAAGTATTATATTACTACACATGTCTTCTTGACATGACCAGCTTTGCAGTTTTACGGAGACTTTTCGGCCATGCTTGCTCCACCTTTGGAAAAGGAATATGCAAATAAGATTTCCTTATGAAAATAGAAAATTTCAATATAGAGATGGCGCTCTACAATACAAGTCAATGCTTGACATTTAAGAAGTCTGGTGAATTGGGATTAAGAAAATCCAGTCCCAGCTGCTGACAGTCCCTTTTTGTTCCTCATCAGCACAGTAGAGTTAGGGTTTTCCGCATAGGAAAACTTATTTGCATATTCCTTTCCCCTTATTTAACACATACAGTTATTTACTAAAAACAGCCATATCAGGATTCTAAAATTATCCATTTTAAGGGGAGTCTCCCAGCTCCAAAATCACCCAACAATTAAAATTAGCATAGTGTCCGGGACTTAATGAGCTTTCCAGATGTAGCATTACTTATTTCTTAGTGATCTGTATTTGTAGAGAAAATGGTAGTTTGATTTCCACGAAAATAAGGCTCTTGGTGCACAGGGGTCGGGACAATTCCAACTATATCACTAAACTGCACCTCCCCTTTATAAATTGAATGGCATCTTCCATAAAAATAATGCCCCAGCAGATACAGTACCACCAAATGTGCACAGGGGAGTAACTAGGAGAGGCTGGGCCCCTTAGCAGACTTCTGAATGGGGCCCCCCTTCCCCTTCACCATGCAGTCTTCTTATCCCAGGGAGGTTTAGGGCTCATATCTTTCCCAGTAACTGCAGACCACATGGGGGAAGTAGACGGCAGGGAGCTTAAGATCAGAGATTCCTAGTCCTGCCATCCCCTCTCCCGACATTTCTTATCTGAATACCCGACTGAGTTTTGAACTGTAGGATATTTGACTGTTATATACATATTATGCTGCAGTAAGTGCAGCATAATATGTATATAATACTACACATTCACCATTCTTTAGTGTGTCAGGTCAATGCCGGGGCCCCATGACACTGCGGACCCCATAGCAGCTACTATGGCCGCTACTGCCGTAGTTACGTCCCTGTCTGTGCTTAAAAAAACTGAATTTGCATAAAAATAAAAACATAATTTTCTCTACAATTAAAGAACAGCATGAAATAAGAAAGGTACGGGTGGAAAGCTTTAGAAAGTGCCCTACATAATACTTGTTTTATTTTTGGGTTATTTTAAGACCTGGTAGACTCCGGTTAAACAATAAAGAGTATTAATCATCTATGTGAACTTTATATGACCGATAAACAACATGAAAAATTCTGCAATAATTTTGTAACAAAAGGAAACAAACAAATGAAATATATAAAAAAGTCTTAAGAGCAGGATCATACAAAGTTATAAATGAAGTTGATGTTCCATTTGTTAAAGCACAAATGACTTTTCAGTATTACAAAAAGTTTCACACTTACAAACTATTGTAAGTTAATACTGTCATAATCACGGTTCAAAACCAAATGAAGAGAACTCAGAAATTTCTACATCGGTAGAGATGAGTGAAGTAATTGCCGCCCAGGACGATTTCGAAGTTTTTGAAGTTAACATTAGAAGAAGTCACAGGAAAAAAAAAAGAAACATAAAAGTTCATCCATTGTGAAGTATAAAATAGTTACAGTAATTTTTTTTTCGGTGTTTTGAATTATGAAGTTTGTATTTATAAAAAATAAACGAAAAAAATATTGTAAACGCATTTGTACAAATGTAAGAAATTTGCTTTGTCAAAACAAAAAAAACAAAAAAAAAATTGCACTGGCCTAAATTGACAAAATTTTTGTAAACCATATACGAGGCTATCGGGGATATTTCAAATACTTTGCAGGCTGTGATACTTCAAAGGTAAGGTAAATTAAAGGGCTTGTTAAGAATTAGAAAAACATGGCTGCTTACTAAAAAAAACATATAACATATATTCAATCCGTAAGTGATCGGACAATGTACTACCAAACCTCCGTAATGCAAAGCTTCAGAGACTAGTTTGTTGTAGAAGCTCTTCCCTTAGGGTAATTTGTACTGTTGGCACCTCTTTGTACTTTTACTGCACAATAAATATTTTTCACACCAAAGGTCCTGAATTGTTAATAGTTGCTACAAAAAGGAAATTTAAACATAAAAAAATGAAATTGTTTCCTTTATTGTCACCCCCTTTGCTTATATTTGTCCTTCCCCTTCTGGTAGCTGACAGTATAATCATTTATACTCTGCTGATGCAGGAAGGTTCTGCACGGAATTTGTCTGCTTCCCCTTCTGGCAGCTGACAGTATAATCATTTATACTCTGCTGATGGAGGAAGGTTCTGCACGGAATTTGTCTCCTTCCCCTCCTGGCAGCTGACAGTATAATCATTTAGACTTTGCTGAAGAACAGGTAATCTCAGCTATACTATGATGCTACTGCAGAGGTTCCCTCCAGACAAGCAGTACATAAAACTGCAGTATTTTTATTGGTTTCACTATATTAAAAACCTGTCTATGGGTACAGCGTCTGAGCATGTGTGTCCTCCAGGCTTCAGCTCAGTAGCTGGACTTATAATTTGCTTTCATTTTAAACACTAGATGGCACTGTGCTATGAAGGTAAGTTTTACATTTTTAACTTACTCTCTTTTTAATAGAATGAAAAATGGCAAACAGTAATAATTTTATTAATTTCTATAAAGTAAGATATTTAGTGGTGGATCAGCCTCTTAGTATTTTAAGAATAAATGTTAAAACGAACAATGCAAAAATTTAAAAAATAAATGTAATTTCTCTTAATTTGGGGTCAGAGTAAAAACCATTATTATGGAATGTATTATTGTATTATGTTATAATAATGTTTTTAGATATTTGGGCTAAATCTGTAATGTATCAAGCCAAAACAAAAATTTACTGCAATTCCTATGATTTAATACCCCCCTCCCCCAATAAATATTTTTTTACTTTTCATACCATATAGTGAGGGGCATTTAGAATAAGTTAAATTTCTGCTTATTTTGGGTCAAATTATAAGAAATAATAAAATTATGAAATGGAACCCTGTAAGTCATAATTAAAATTATTTTGGGATAGAACTGTAGCTTTATAAAGCCAAAACAAAAATTTACAGCAATTTTTTTTTTATTTGCATGTAAATAACTGAAATAATTAGTATTAGGAAAGTCATGAGGAAACTGATTGTAAATTGCTAAATTTTTAGAAGAGAAATATTTCACCAAATTCCATTAGGAAATAGTAACTTGTAGAAATGTCTCGGTGGATTTAACGGTGGATATAATCGTATATAATTGTAATGCCATAAAGTAAACAATGCGATGATCTGTGACTCAACATCTTATTCATTATCAAGTTCTCTGGTCAATTCGACCTATTGGGAAGCTTGTTGCGTTGGGTTTTCGGGTTTGGTGTCTTGGGTAGTGGGCGGTTTGCTGTTCCATGGACTATTGTTTCCCAGAGCTGGGGAGTTGTTGAAATCTTCTTCGTCATCCATCCCGTTAGCTGCATCATATTGTGTGTTTTCTAGTCTAGTGATAAGCCTTTCGTCTTCATCTCCAAATTCTCCTCCCATCAAAGTTGGTTCTCCTACCACCATCACATCCTGTGAACAGCACAGACCATTATTATGTGGGCACCTTGAGAAAAAACAAAAAAACTAGAGGTGACTGAATGTGGGACTGGTATTGTGCTATGTCAAACAAAGTTTTATCAGTGTGAGACAAGAGGTCGGGTTGAAAGGAACGTTGGACTAACAGAACTATTATGTCAAAATTACCTACAAAATAAATTGCCTCCAATGGCATATGCAAATGAGCTAACAAGAGTCACATTTTGCTTCAGATAAGTCAATATGAGTAATGTCAATTCAGATGTTGACGTACAATACCAATAACTATACTTCTGGTGTCTATACTTCTACTGTCTGGTGACAGTCAGATAATTGAGCTACCGATGGAATAATATTGAGAAGCTTTATGTCAGTCTAGCATAATCAAAAGCTAAACTCAATCTCTACCTACCAAGCCTAATTCACCAGCTTTATTCAGTGAAATCTCATAATGTAGTTTCGCATTGAAAGAGAGAAACCACTCTTCTAGGTGCCCTTTCAATATACTGCGTCGAAAGTTATATAGAAGAGTCAAATATACAAGAGTCAAAAGTTTTCAGACAATAAAGGGAAAATCACATTTCTGATCCCCCAGCAAGTAACGGCCTATCTTTTAGGCTATGACCGGTACATGGACCTCATCTTATATTCTGCCATATTGGATGGAAGGTCAAGTTTTTAGAATGGGAATTTGGTCACGTACCATGAGGTCTCAGAAATCTATGGCCACAATCAGATTTGCAATATCACTTGTGGGTCAAAAGTTTATCAACACAGAAAGTTACAACTACAACCAGGAACGTACCCTGCGTTGTAGAGCTATTTGATGTTGTTGTCTTTGGTATTGAACTAAAGCTGCATGATCCAATTTTGTTATGAACTATCCACTATCACTGGGTAAAAATTTGCCCTTGATCCAATATAGCAGTTTTCAAGATGGTGCCTACGTTTCCAAAAATAGGCCCTCGCCCATTACTTGCTGGAGTATCAGATATGGCATCTTTCTTTTGTTTCGGATATAAAAGGGGGTTCTGGAACTTTTGATTCTCCCTGTAGAATTACAGCTTCAAGGTTTGGGCAGATTTCAGCTTATACTAAGTAGCCTCAAAGCTCAGCACCAGGGGATGAGTCACATTTATGCTATTTCCATAGGACTTTGAAAAGATGACTTTTCACCACATCACACACATGGAGAGGATCAAACATAATGTAGGGGCTCCTACAGAGATTCAGGGGCACTTTGAATTTTTTTGTAGCCCCCACAGACGTTGAGATATCTGTAAATATATCTGACTGTTATAATCCTCTTCACGGTGAGAGAGGAGGAGCTGGAGCAGAGGAGGTGGTGTAAATTATGATAATCTTCTCTACTTGTTAGAGAATATTATTATAACACACACCCTCCAGGGGTGGATTAAGACTGCCATGGCCACTGGGGTGTATAAATCAGGGAATGGAGGAAGCATCCTTTCTGCCTGGTTTCAGGACCTTTGGAGGACCTTCATTAGACCTGAAATGGCTTTTGTGTACATGTGTATTGAGAGCAGGAACAGATGTACAAGAATTTCATGGCTGAAGGCTCTTTTTCTAATAAAATTTGGAGAGTACATTGAGTTGCCTTGGGCCTACAAGGCTTGTGGGCACCAAGCTACCGCCCTAACAGTTTATATTAAAATCCACTACTCCCCACTCAGTACCTCCTCTCTGACAGTGGAGAGGATAACATTGGTCAGATACTGGGACTGATATCTCGGCAATGGAAAGGGCTAGAAATATAATTCAAAGTGCCTCTGAATCGGTGTAGCAGCATCATAATATAAAAATCTCGACATTTGTTTGATGGAAAACAGTTCTCTCTAAAGAAGAATTTCACATAACTTTATCTCCTGACTCACAAAGGTCAGCGATGGTGATCCATGAGCTTGGACATTTATCAATCTCCAAAATGATGGTAAACGCCGTAAAGACCAACCCTTTTAAAAAGTGTCTCAAATTTTCAGGCCCTATAAAATACCGGTCCCTAAAGCAATGTCATTGCATCCAATTTGTCTCCATTATATCACAGAATAATTCAATGAAAATTTTCATGTATAGAATCATGTTTTTTGTAACAATCGTTTACATAAGATCAAGGAGATATGTTTGTTATGTACACTATAAAACCAGTCCATATTCCATGATAATATCATCCAAGCCTCCATACAGGCTTAGTGTTTATAGGGATAGAATTAGTGGCAGGACAAGCGTGCGATAAGGGAATTATCATGGAATAGGGACTGGTTTGGCATAACAGGCCCATGATTTTTGCCTGGGCCCATTACTTACCAAACCGTTCCGTATTCCACGATAATTTCTCCTGACTCTCGTCTTATCACCTATGCACTTTTTTGTCGTGATGAGCTGTAGATAAAGGGAAGGATTTTGTTAAAGGAGAGATTGAAACAGAAGTTACACATGTAATACAGTGCAGAAAGATACATTCATAAAATATTAAAATGTCATAAATAAAACTGTTCTTCATAATAGAAATGTATGAAAATTCGGATTCAGCCCGTTTTGACTGATATCTGAGATTGTGGAAACTTTATTAACAAATAGTTTACAATTGTCTAAAATAACAGAAAAAACTACAGTTCCCATCCAATCCCGTTATGGTTCCCTGCAGGTGAACAATGTGAACACCCTACATCATAGCTGAGGCCTGGGGACTGGTTGACATAGGAGCCACATGGGATTGGTTAGGTAATTTGAAAGTAATATAATGGAAGATATTTGCAATTATGGTCATGATAACTCAGTTGGACTCTATGGAGATTATATTACATGGTATGCCAGTCTTAATCACACATGGCACACGGCATAGCCATTTACTCAACGGTCTGACGTGGTGTAGATTGCTGCCATAACCTGGCAATTTTTTTTAGCTAAGTAGAAAATTTCACTGGCCAGGGTATGTCAGCTCTTGCGCAGAAAGAGCAAAAAGCTTAAAATTCTGTGGCATAAGCCAACAATTGCCACTTTTTTTTCTATAGTAAGTCATAATAAAACTGGCACACAAGGCATGATATATGGGGTCCTATGAGTCTAGCATATGGCAACTGTCTTCGGAAAAATGGCAGTAATTCATAGTATATAAGGCTGGAAGGAGACGCAAGTCCATCAAGTCCAACCTTTAAGAATTAAATAAATGTTTTATCCCCATAACCCGTGATATTTTTTCTCTCCAGAAAGGCATCCAGGCCTCTCTTGAACATGTACATAGAGTCTGCCATAACAACCTCCTGCGGCAGAGAGTTCCATAGTCTCACTGCTCTTACAGTAAAGAACCTTTGTCTATGTTGAATTCTAACTCTTCTGCCATCCTAGAGATTGTGTATGGTTGTCAAAGTTTCAAATGTCACCACCACATGGTGTCTCCAGCAAATCTAGTGTATTACATCAGTGAAGCAAATTGTTCCACTAAGCCTCCCCAACATGTTTCACCGTTAACTGGCGTGCTCGGTTTGGCAGACTTGGATAAGTGGCACAAGATTTTTGTAACAGTTATCTATATCCTTCTAAATACTTGTATCAATTTAATGGAAGGGTAATTGGGAAATCAGAAATGGTGACTGTTTTTGTTCTATAGGTCCAAAACAATCCTATCATTCGGACAAACTTTTAATTTAGGTGTGTCCATCCCTGATGACGTTCTTGCTAAAATGGCGCATGCCAACACTGATCGTGAGTGTTATCGGAAGAGATAATTAGCACTTTCCCCTTCTTAAGAAATATTGATGTTCTATTTTTCATTTTTATGTTTCATTTGATGTTTTTTCAAGGTTACATTACAGTGTATTTAGTTTTGGGAGAACATATAGGGGCTCATTTACTAAGTGTCCGTCGGACACATTTTCGTTGGGTTTCCCGACAATTTCCGTTTTGCGCCGGTTTTGGCGCACACGATCAGATTTTGGCGCAACGGCGCCAGCTTGCCCGCAACACAAATCGGGGGGCGTGGCCGTCGGACAACCCACGGGATTTAATAATTAGAAATGTGTTGCAAGACATGCACTTAGAAGCACCAGGAAGAGGCAGGTAAACTCCGGCGGACCTCGGACCTTGCAGAAGCGACGGATGCAGGAACTTGGGCGCACGAGCTATGTGAATCGCGCAGGACCCGAATCCTCGTCGGACAAAGCACCGCGGGATCACGACAGGACCGGGTAAGTAAATCTGCCCCATAGTGTTTTTCCGGGTATAATTGTAGAAAATTGTAGAAATTGTAAAAACTGATTGCATGAATAAGTTTATCAAAAAAAATTACAATTATATTATATTTAGAGATGAGCGAGCACTAAAATGCTCGGGTGCTCGTTACTCGAGCCGAACATTTCCAGATGCTCGAGTGCTCGTTTCGAGTAACGAGCCCCATTGAAGTCAATGGGAGACTCGAGCATTTTTCAAAGGGACCATGGTTCGGGAATAAAATGTGTTATTAACTGTGTTTTTTTAATTAAATGCTCGATCTCGAGCAGGGGAAATACTCGTCCGAGCAACGAGCCGTCTCGAGTACCCTAATGCTCGACCGAGCATCAAGCTCGGACGAGCATGTTCGCTCATCTCTAATTATATTGTTTTGTTTAACTTTTTGGCATTCAGAAAGATGGTCGTTTCTAAAGAACAGCAAACGGGGGTAATTGTTATGCTTTTTTATTTTATTTTAATTAATTGTGTATATCTATAATATGTTACCTATTTTTTTTATTTCATTTTAATTAATTGTGTATATCTATAATATGTTACCTATTTAATAGTTTACTTTTATCTTTTAAATATCTATAATATGTTACCTATTTAATAGTTTACTTTTATCTTTTAAGCTCAATAAAACAATTTTGATCTTTTTTTTTTCTTCAATTTTGTCAATAGTCCCAGCTCCAGGTAGTTTGTAAATGGATTAGCTCATACTACCGGTAATTAAATTTCTCAATATTTCTTTATTCAGACACGTGTAATAAACTTTAGATAGGTATGACAATTGGGTCAGCTCTATACACATTTGATGGTCCACAGGTCCCACCCAATGGGTTTGGGCAACATGCATGAATATGGCCACCTCAATAAGATAACATATTGATGCTTACAGGTACTTGACTTGATAAGTTGAGACTGGCGGCTGGTGATTTTTTCTTGGTGTATGTGCTGTTTGTGTTGTTTCCTGTACTGCTGGTGGAGTTTTTCCTTTTCCGCCTCTTGGTGGTGATCTGTCTTGTAGGTTCTGCTGTGAGACATAATGAATATAACCATTAAGAGATTCGGTGATCAGACATTATAAAATAATTGGAGACTTTGAGACCATAATACAAATAATGTAGATGCTACACAAGACTTACCTGGTGGGGCAACCATTCGCTGCCATTTTTGAAACAAACAGGTTTTCAGACAATCCCGTGGACCTAGGTTATACGTTTTATGTCTTGACATTAATTCTTGCATTGGCTCCAGTATTACACACAACTGTAATGAAGCACAAATTCAAGACATTACATTTAGCAAGGTTAAAAGAATAAATAAGAACCAATCTTATAGTGATTTCAAGGTTCATATGTTATTGGTAAGCCGGTTTAAATTGAAGGGCAATAGTATAACCAGTGATATGGATTATAGTTATAAGTTTATTTAATATGATATATATTTTATATATATCTATATATATATATATATATATGTATATTAGTATATCAGTAGTTTGTGCCTAGATTGCTATTGAGGCTGTTAGGTTAAGGAAATGCTTATTCGAATAATAAATTAGTTTATGGCTCACCACAATATGTTGCTACCTCCAATGCCAAGGAAACGGATTTCAGATCATGCCTGAATAACATTCTGAATTATTGCCCAAGTATATCATTGAGACTTTTGTTTACCTTTACACTAAAAAGGACATCATTGGAGCTTGCACATGTATTTATTAGGTGTTTGTGCCACTTTTGTGTCATGGCTGCACTTTGTCCGACACTCTAGAAAACTGTGCATCTAAAGAGGTGTGGTAGTGCTTTGTCAGAGTTTGCACCCCGATTCTGGTGCACGGTCTAGATTTGCAATATCATTGTGGGTCAAAAGTTGTATCAAACAGAAAGTTACAACTACAACAGGAAGTACCCCTGCGTGTAGAGTATTTGATGTTGTTGTCTTTGGTATAGAACTAAAGCTGCATGATCCAATTTGTTATGAACTACCAAAAAGAATCTCCTCTGACCACTATCAGGGTAAAAAATTTGCCCTTGATCCAATATAGCAGTTTTCAAATGGTGCCACGTTTCCAAAAAATAGGCCCTGCCCCCATTATTGCTGGAGTATCAGATATGGCATCTTTCTTTTGTTGGATATAAAACGGGGGTTCTGGAACTTTGATTCTCCCTGTAGAATACAGCTTCAAGGTTTGGGCAGATTTCAGCTTATACTAAGTAGCCTCAAAGCTCAGCACCAGGGGATGAGTCACATTATGCTATTTCCATAGGACTTCGAAAAGATGACTTTCACCACATCACAACATGGAGAGGATCAAACATAATGTAGGGGTCACAGAGATTCAGGGGCACTTTGAATTTTTTTGTAGACCCCCACAGAGTTGAGATATCTGTAAATATATCTTGACTGTTATAATCCTCTTCACGGTGAGAGAGGAGGGAGCATGGAGCAGAGGAGGTGGTGTAAATTGATAATCTCTCTACTTGTGCAGAGATATTATATAACACACACCCTCCAGGGGTGGATTAAGACTGCCATGGCCACTGGGGTGTATAAAATCACGGGAATGGAGGAAGCATCCTTTTGCCTTCTTCAATCTGTGGTTTCAGGACCTTTGGAGGACTCATTAGACTCTGAAATGGCTTTGTGTACATGTGTATTGAGAGCAGGAACAGATGTACAAGAAATTCATTGCTGAAGGCTCTTTTTCTAATAAAATTTGGAGAGTACATTGAGTTGCCTTGGGCCTACAAGGCTTGTGGGGCACCAAGCTACCGCCTCCCCTAACAGTTTATTAAAATCACTATCCCACCAGTACTCCTCTCTACAGTGGAGAGGATAAAATGGTCAGATATGGGAATTCATATCCGGTAATGGAAAGGGCTAGAAATATATATCAAAGTGCCTCTGAATCGGTTTTTGGTAGTTTGTGTTTGTTGTAGCAGCATCATAATATAACATCTCCACATTTGTTGTGATGGAAAACAGTTCTCTCTAAAGAAGAATTTCACATAATTTTCCTCGACTCACAAAGGTCAGCGATGGTGATCCATGAGCTTGGACATGTATCAATCTACAAAAGATGGGTAAACGCCGTAAAGACCAACCCTTTTAAAAAGTGTCCTAAAATTTCAGGCCCTATACAAATACCGGTTCCTAAAGCAATGTCATTGCATCCAATTGTTCCATTATATCACAGAATAATTCAATGAAAATTTTCATGTATAGAACATGTTTTTTGTAACAATCGTTTACATAAGATCAAGGAGATATGTTTGTTGTACACTATAAAACCAGTCCATATTCCATGATAATATCATCCAAGCCTCCATACAGGCTCTTAGCGTTTATAGGGATAGAATAGTGGCAGGACAAAGGGTTGATAAGGGAATATCATGGAATAGGGACTGGTTGGCCATAACAGGCCATGATTTTGCCTGGGCCCATTACTTACCAAACCGTTCCGTATTCCACGATAATTCTCCTGACTCTCGTCTTTCACCTATGCACTTTTTGTCGTGATGAGCTTGATAAAGGGAAGATTTTGTTAAAGGAGAGATTGAAACAGAAGTTACACATGTAATACAGTGCAGTAAGATACATTCAAAAATATTAAAATGTCATAAATAAAACGGTTCTCCATAATAAAATTATGAAAATTCGGATCAGCCTTGTTGACTATATTGAGATTGTGGAAACTTATTAACAAAAAGTTTACAATTGTCTAAAATAACAGAAAAAATACAGTTTCCCATCCAATCCCGTTATGGTTCCCTGCAGGTGAACGATGTGAACACCCTACATCATAGCTGAGGCCTGGGGACTGGTTGACATAGGAGGCCACATGGGATTGCGTTAGGTAATTTGAAAAGTATAATAATGAAGATATTTGCAATTATGGTCATGATAACTCATGGAGATTATATTACGTTGTGTGGCCAGTCTTAACACACATGGCACACGGCATAGCCAATACTCAACGGTCCGACGTGGTGTAGATTGCTGCCATACCCTGGCCATTTTTTTTCTTAAAATTCTGTGGCATAAGCCAACAATTGCCACTTTTTTTTCTATAGTAAGTCATAAAACTGGCCACAAAGGCATGATATATGGGGTCCTATGAGTCTAGATATGGCAACTGTCTTCGAAAAATGGCAGAGTGTAGTAATATACTCTTCTGCCATCCTAGTGATTGTGTTATGGTTGTCAAAGTTTCCAATGTCACCACCACATGGTGTCTCAGCAAATCTAGTGTATTTACATCAGTGTACCAAATGGTTCCAGAAGCCTCCCCAACATGTTTCCACGTTAAATGGCATGCTCGGTTGGCAGACTTGGATAAGTGGCACAAGATTTTTGTACCAGTTATCTATATCCTTCTAAATACTTGTTATAAATTAAGGAAGGGTAATTGGGAAATCAGAAATGGGACTTTTTTTGTTCTATAGGTCACAAAACATCACTATCATTCGGACAACTTTTAATTTAGGTGTGTCATCCCTGATGACGTTCTGCTAAAATGGCGCAATGCAACACTGATCGTGAGTGTTATCGGAAGAGATCAATACACTGTTCCCCTTCTTAAGAAATTTGATGTTCTATTTTCATTTTGTTCATTGATGTTTTTTCAAGGTTACATTACAGTGGATTTAGTTTTGGGAGAAAATATAGGGGCTCATTACTAAGTGTCCGCGGGCACATTTTTCGTGGGTTCCCGCGATTCCGTTTTGCGCCCCGGTTTTGGCGCACACGATCCGATTTTGGAGCATCGGTGCCAGCTTACCGCAACACAAATCGGGGGGGTGGCGTCGGACAACCCACGGATTTAATAATTAGAAATGTGTTGCAAGACATGCATTAGAGCGCCAGGAAGAGGAGGTAAACTGGCGGACCTGGACCTTGCAGAAGAAGCGACGGATGCAGGAACTTGGGCGCACGAGCTATGTGAATCGCAGCAGGACCGAATCCTCGTCGGACAAAGCACCGCGGGTTCACGACAGGGACCGGGTAAGGAAAGATGGTCGTTTCTAAAGAACAGCAAAACGGGGGCGGTGGTAATTGTTATGCTTTTTTATTTTCTTCATTTAATTAATTGTGTATTCTATAATATTAACCATTTAATAGTTTTAATGTATCTTTTAAGCTCAAATTAAAACAATTTTGACTTCTTTTTTTTCTTCAATTTGTCAATAGTCCCAGCTCCAGGTAGTTTGTAAATGGATTAGCTCATACTACCGGTAATTAAATTTCTCAATATTCTTATTCAGACACGTGTGATAAACTTTAGACAATTGGTATGACAATTGGGTCAGCTCTATAACATTTGATGGTCCTCAGGTCCCACCAATGGGTTTGGGCAACATGCATGAATATGGCCACCTCAATAAGATAAAATATTGATGCTTACAGGTACTTGACTTGATAAGTTGAGACTTGCGGCTGGTGCTTTTTCTTGGTGTATGTGCTGTTTGGTTGTTTCCTGTACTGCTGGTGGAGTTTTTCCTTTTCCGCCTCTTGGGTGGTGATCTGTCTTGTAGGTTCTGCTGTGAGACATAATGAATATAACCATTGAGAGATTCGGTGATCAGACATTATAAAATAATTGGAGACTTGAGACCAATACAAATATGTAGATGCTACACAAGACTACCTGGTGGGGCAACCATTGCTGCCATTTTGAAACAAACAGGTTTTCAGACAATCCCTGGAATTAGGTTATACGTTTTATGTCTTGACATTAATTCTTGCATTGGCTCCAGTATTACACACAACTGTAATGAAGCACAAATTCAAGACATTACATTTAGCAGCAGGGTATAATATAAGAACAAACTCTTATAGTGATTTCAAGTGTTCCTCATATGTATTGGTCAAGCCAGTTTTATATTGAAGGGCATATTATACCAGTATAATGAGATATTTACAAAATCTCTCTGTATAGTTATTTTTCATATATATATATTATATATATATCTATATATATATATATATATTATATATAGATATCAGTAGTTTGTGCCTGTAATAAAGAAGATTGCTATTGAGGCTGTTATGTTAAGGAAATGCTTATTCCAAAATAAAATAAATTGTTTATGGCTCACCCACAATATATTGATGCCTCCAATGCCAAGGAAACGGTTTCAATCATGTCTGAATAACATTCCGAATATATGCCCAAGTATATCATTGAGACTTTGTTTACCTAAAAAGGACATCATTGGAGCTTGCACATGTATTTATTAGGTGTTTGGCCACTTTTGTCATGGCTGCACTTTGTCCGACACTCTAGAAAACTGTGCATCTAAAGAGGTATGGTAGTGCTTTGTCAGAGTTTGCACCCCGATTCTGGTGCACGGTCTACAATGAAAAAGCACCAAAAAGAAAAAATGTACACTGACATTGCTCTGACATCAGTTTCAGGCTATATAGGGATACACCCTTTTGACATGAAAAAAATCGTAACACTAAGATGTGGATTAATCCATAAAGTTTTTGAAGGATTGTCCCAATACATACATTAAAATGATACACCAACCGGGCCCAAGATGCTTGTGGGGCCCATAATGTGTCACTTTCCCATATGAGAAGACTTGTACTATAAACCATACATTATAGTCAGGGGCCTGGCACAGACTTTGCACAGGGGTCCAGTACACTAAAATGATTTACTAAAAAAGAGTATTTAACCACGACCTTAAGTCTCTGGACCCCAAATAATCTAATTCCTCCCCTTCTTCCAGCCCTCAATTTTAAGCCTATTTTAGCTCCGTTTCTCAAAGCTAAAGCTGTGAGACATTTGCTGCCTGTGCTAGATGTAGACGGCACACTGTGATAATGACTGCAGTCTGCCACCACCGTCTCATTGGGATTTTAATCTGTTCCCTTTGCTAACAATTGGTTTCAATGGCAATTCTTAATTAGCAAGAAATATTCTTCCCTCTTCATGGCAGGCTGCAAATAAAGTCTAACATAAAGGAGTGGTGAGAGTTAGGAGTAGATTTCTTACTGCCTTCTCTCTTCAAAGAGAATATGACTATATCTATTTAGTATATTGTGTATTGTCCAGGCAAAGCCCCCAAACCATCTCTGTGAATCAATCAATGTTATCTCCTCTCCAAATATTTCTGTTCTAGTAAATACTTGGATTACAATTGTGGAGAATATTTTGTTAGATCTCTACATTGTGCAATTCCTACATATTTAGGCCTAGCCGGACACATAGCTGAACAGATGGGCCCCCATCCCCTCCATCACTGTGTAGGTCAGAATTGGGGATGAGCAGACCCCAACCCGCAGTGTTAGGGTCCAGCATTGGGACTCATTGGGACTGCGCAGGTAACAACCGCAAATAGTGTGCCGCCATTTTTCCTAATATTGTTGCTCCCCAATTACGTCATGGCAGTGATGATCCAAAGGAAAATGGTGTTGCATGAGTGTTTAAAAGATTTTGCCAACAGCATTTAAAAGAAAACCCACAGCACCGATCACATGTGTTACCGGAGGGGATAAGTTTTTGCTAACCTGAATAGAACCCGAAAAGAACCTTAAGGGAAATCTACCATTTGATTTGATGCATTATGAACCAAACATGGAGCTACACTGATGCAGAAACATATCTTGTATCATCCCTGAACTGAGTTGTTTTTGCAGAAAAAACTATTATAAAATTATGATGATGATGATAAGGCTCTCTCACTCCTGTGTTTGCCCTGGCACTTCTCCTCTTATCCTAATTATACACTGCTCCAGGCTTGTGCTGCTGAGAATGATGTAATCACTGTGTTGTCCCTAACAGGCAGAAGTAATCAAGCTCTGCACCATCTCCCAGCTGCTCTGTATGAGTCATCTAGCTCAGGTTGATTAGTCCTGTCTGGACAGTTCAGGTAGCTCCTGTGTATGTGGAAGTCATGTGTTTATGTACAGAGACCAGTCTGCACCCAGCTTTTCCGAGTGGTCCTGAGTCTTATAATAGTTTTTTGAGCACAACCACTCAGTACAGGGATTAAACAAGATATGTTTCTGCATCAGTGTAGCTACAGCATTCTTAAGATATGTTTGGTTCACAATGCATAAAAACAAATGGTAGGTTTCCTTTAACAGGTCCACTTTTCAGAATACATTCACTGCACAGCATCTCAACCATTGTATGCAATTATATTACAATATGGAGAAATTTTTTAAAAATAGACTTCCATTTACTGCATAATTATATAATGGAGGTGACATCTAGATGTAATGTCTATCCACCTAGTATCCTCTCTGGGATCTATCTTCTCTGTCACTGAGGCCCCAATCATTTATTGTTTCCTCAGGCCGGCTCTTTGGGAGCAGTTAAGGGCATATACATTCAAGGCTGTAGCCTGTCAGCAGGTTACTGATAGGTACAATACCAGACATAGGCAAAGAGCCAGGAAGAAAGTAGGTGTAACTAGCATTCAAAAGAGTGTTTCCTAGAGCAGTCGGATAGTGGAAACACTGATTAGATATATCAGATTAAGGAGGGACACATGACCAGTGAAATCTGTTTATTCATAAATGTCTTTGATTTGCATCAATTTAATAGCAAGTGTAAGAGAGATTGCAAAAGACGAAAATGGCGTCTTTCTGCAAATATCAGGCACCTTCCTTATCCTTCATTAGGTAGTAGTAAGCAGTAGCTGTGCATGCAGCACTATAATGAGATACAAGACTCATTAGAAACTTCTGTCCTATCATCCTCCGCCTTCTTCTTGCTGTCCCTATTCCTTCTTATCCCAGATCTGAAAACACCGAAGACAGTAAAACTGTACAATTAAAGAGTAACCTAACCTTTTAAGATTTTCATTGTGTAAAGCCTATTCTCTATGCTTTTTTTTCTGTTCTTTCTCCTGTAGTGAGCCCTGCCCAGTTCAAAGAGATAAGGAGGCCAATGATTAACTCTTTCCTTTCCTAGATTAAGCTCTCTGAAGACTTTGTATCCAGGGACTGTATGTAAAGAGTTAATTCATTAGTCACATCTATCAAGTCCCTTTATCTTTCAGCTGTCAGTGGGTGCAAGGGAGAGAAAGATGATTTAAATAAATTGCATAACTATGGAAGAAAGGCAGCGGGAAAAGAAGGACACAGGAACAGATTTCTTTAATAAATTGAATGTCAAAGTTTACTTTTATCATTTGCACTGTTCATTTATACAAATTTTATCAAAAGTTTAGTAACGCATTATAGAAAAATAAAGTCCAGTGTCGACTCCTCACCCCAGCACCTCACTTGACTGTATATCACACTGTGCACTTCTGTTATATACTCTGTGCTTACTTTTTACTGTGTAACCTCTCATCTGCTTTACAGTAAAAAAACAACAACTACATCTTGATCTTTAGATGTCATCTTCTTCTCTTCCTCTTAGTTTGCCATCAGCAGTATTGAATGCATATAATGAATTATACACATTACAGGGGTTATATGGACCATAGGCATAGATTTGAGAAGACTCATACAGGAGTGTTGTGGGCATGTCCTGTGACCCGGGTGAAGGCAACTGTACAGGGATGGGATTACTTATTATTGGATAAACTATTATGAATAGTAACTGTCATTGTATTGCTGCATTTAAAGATAGTAAGATGACTGCTGAAAAGTGATCTCTACAAAGCAGGAAGCATCAGCCCAATATGAAAATTGCAAGATTTTTTGATTAAACAATATGTAATATATAAAAATCTAAACGGCATCAAAGTAGATAGAAATGTAATGGGAGTTATAAAATAAATCTGCTCTTATTAGCTTGCTATATATGGTATGCACACTTCTATACATCATTAAGCTATTCTCCAGATAATTATTCCAAGTATTTGCTGCCATCTACTAGGTATTTCTAGTATTGCAGCTGAAATACCATCTGCCTGTGAAAGAATGGTTAATGTTTACTCTGTTTACATTAAACTGTAATCTAATATGTTACCCTTCTCTCCAATGAGGTCAGCCACTGATTGGAAGCCTGGGAACCCACCAGAGTGGAAGTTTATAAATACTTTTAGTTCTAGATCCTTCTGTCACTCTACCAGAGAGGTCTGGATAGACTAGCAGATGCTCAGAGGGCTTCCATATCATAATTTTAAAAGTTGATTTTAGAAGAACAGAGGCCTTAGATAACAAATATAAGAAGATAACCACAGTCACGGTGCCTGGATCTATGAGTAAGTGTCCCTGGTTTATCATGCTGGATTTCAATGGTAGATTTCCTTTAAAGTACTAGGTGTCGGAGTCAATATGAAAACTTATCCACCTGAGACAATGTACAGATTATAGCGCTGGTTTCTCTTCCATCCTTCTTCACATAAATCCTGCATCATCGAAAAATAGTCACACTTACATGAAATTGTCAGCAAAATAAATGACTATTTCTTAGATGCTGCCAAGTTCCTAGCTGGGATTCAGCGTTGTGCTGCTGTGTGTGAGCACTAGATGGCAGTAATGGTATATGGCAGGCTGTAGAAGGCGCTCACTAATCCCCAATATACCGTTCTAGTGTCAGAAGTAATGCTGCTATTTGAAATAGAAAAACATTGTCTTCAAGCACTGGAATTAATTATACCAGATACAGAAAAAAAAAGGACAAAAACCCCTGCTATGCAAAATACAGCAAGACAAAAACAGATTAAATGGGCAGAAATTCACTAAGCCAGCTCCCACTATTAAAGAAAAATACTCTAAAATACTTTGAAAACTATCAGGGATTGTATATGTAAATTGGGAAATATAGCGACAATATTCACACTTATCAATATTGTATCATGGATAGTAACTTATCATATGTCATTATAACCAGATCTGTCTATAGTGAGTGTGACCATATAACTAGATAATATAGGCTGTAAGTTATACTAAAAATAAAAGTTTTTAAAGAAAGGTGGAAAAATGGTTGTCAAATAGATATTAAATAGATGGATAACTGAAATAGATGGATAAATACTACAAATAGTGAAAAACAATGGTGAAGTTTATTCCATGTGCAACACTTTGGTATCTACAACCTTACTGAATTATACAGAATCGTTGCACATGACATAAACTTCACCCTTGTTATTCAATATTTTTTGGATCAGGAAAGCTAACTTTTCCATTTGAATGCATTGATATATATATATCATATATAGAGGGTGGGATAAAAACACCATTTGTTTCACTACAATGGAGTGCTACCGTTTTGCATTTTGATATTCATGGACTCTTTTTGGAGAGAGTAGAGGATAGCACCCGAAGGTTTACCTTTATTTTACTAAGGATTGTGCTGCTGTATTTTTTCATTTTTTTATATATTATATAAAGAAATAGATATATAGAAATTATAGATACATAATGTATCATACAGATATAAGTGAGATGGATTGATATATATATAATAATAATAATAGTTCTTTATTTATATAGTGCACACAGATTACGCAGCACAGAGTTTGCCAAATTGGTGCCTGTCCCCAATGGGGCTCACAATCTAATCACCTACCAATGTGTTTTGGAGTGTGGGAGGAAACCGGAGGACACGGAGGAAACCCACGCAAACACAGAGAGAACATACAAACTCTTTGCAGACCTGGATGGGACTTGAACCCAGGACCCCAGCGCTGCAAGGTTGTAGTGCTAACCACTGAGCCACCCATAATTATGAAGCTGAGTTTAGATATATAAGAAAAAGATAAAAAATAGGTTTTAGATATGAAGAAAGGAAAATGGTCTGAAAGACAAACAATACAATAGACTCCCCTTTCTCCCACAATTCCTATCTTCTAGTAGCGCATGTTGCCCGGCAGGGCCTCTCATTCACTAGTGGGAGTGGTAAAAAGGATCATGGGACTTGAAGTCTCAAGGAGGTGCCCACAGCCACCTTTTTACTGCTATCAGCCACAGGAGACCAAACTTTTACTAGAATGTGTTTATATATTGTAATACTGTGTCTTGAAGTAGAAACATTTTTATACACTTAATGGCCGGAGAACCCCTTTAACGGAGGTGAGCCGGGATGAGAAGACCCGAGAAGCTGGGGATGGAGACCTGGAGACACTTGGAGGTGACACTGAAAGTCTGAAGAGACAGTGCCTGCCAGTTGAGTTATTGGGTGGTAAGTGGGGTCTATAAAAATCATTTATAATCAATCTTAAAGTGTATCTTTGCAGAAATCTGTAGTTCATTTTGTGTATATGGGAAATGTTTCAGGTCATTGTATGGCTTGTAATCTTTATTATACAATTGTGGTTGCCCCTGGATCCAACTGTAAATATTCTGACTATGGTCAGATTCTTCTCATGAATAGCTTCTCCTGTCTGCACACTGCAGTGATCTCTGCCTCCTGCCCTCCCCCATTACAAGACCAGCTCAGACACAGGCACTCCCTGCCAGCAAGCAGCAGTGCGCAGAGACTTACTCTATAAGCTACAGACAGATAAGGCCTTTTTAGCAGAGCTGGCTATGTGTTTCATTGACTAGGTGAGGGAGCAGAGCTGAAAATGTCATTGTATTTATATCCATCTCATGGATCTCATGATCTCTGATCTGTGTCATCTCTCTTTTTTCTATGTGTCAGATAATCATAGAAGAAACTCATGTTCAGATGCTAAATAAAAGTGTAGATAAACCTTGTACCCTGATAATCTAAGCACCTTGTCAGCTCACAGCATCTCATAGCACTAGAGGAATCATGAAGTGTCTGCTTAGAGAGTCCCCGGTCACACTCAGGAATATTACAATGACCTGTTTAGGGAGTGATAAAACCAAAAACAGCAATAAAATTTACCGCAATTGCAAAATAAGGGTTTAAAAAATATTTAAAATTTGAGAGCTTTCTTTCATGGGCAAAACCCCTTTTAAAGTTTAAATTAAAAGGTCGGAGAAACTATGAGGGTTATACAAAGTATACTGAAAAATTGTATAACTTTTCTTTTTTTTTTTTTACAAAGACTGTAACATCCCCTTTAGATGTAAAATTTCTGGAAGCCCTTGACATACAATCATTGACTTGAAAAATCTTTACTGAGTGTTGCTGCTCTATTTCCAAGAAGCCCTGCAGCCAACTGGAAGAAAACTTGACTTGTAGGAACACTGTGTGCGAGATGCCAAAGACGAGGCAATAACTACGATTTCGTCTTGGCAAGGCAATCAATCTGGATCAATGGCGACCATCTTTTTTTCTTTTCAAATGTACATTGAATTGTAATAAAAACTGACAAATAATGATCATAAGTCAAAATTCTAGAACCCTAAATACATCCAATGAATAGAAAGCAGATGTGATATTGGAGAAAATAATCTTTATTCAATTACACATATATTAAAAGCACGTAAAACCCATACAAAGAGATAAGAACAAGGAACCCCCCAACTCTGAGATCCAAATATCAACAGAAAAACACTTCCATCACATCTTATTATGTATACAGGCAGTCCCCTACTTAAGAACACTCGACTTATATACGACCCCTAGTTACAAACGGACCTCTGGTAATTTACTGTACTTTAGTCCAAGGCTACAATAAAGATCTATAACAGTTATCACAGGTGTCTGTAATGAAGATTTATTGTTAATCCTGGTTCTTATGACAATCCAACATTTTTAAATTCCAATTGTCACAGAGGTTGCGCTGCCCGTAAAACCGACTAAGAAATTCCCCTTATGATACAATTCTCAAATACTTGTAGAATCATCTTAGCACAAAAAAAAACTTCTCTGATCACCTAAAATAGGGACATATTAGGGGTCATTTACTAAGGGCCCGAATCGCGTTTCTTCGTCGGGTTACCCGAATTTTACCGTTTTGCGACGATTTTCCCTGAATTGCCCCGGGTTTTTGACGCGCGCGATCGGATTGTGGCGCATCGGCATGCACGCGATGGAAATGGGGGGCGTGGCCGTAAGAAAACCCGACGGATTCTGAAAAACCGCCATATTATTTTTTTTAAAGTGTCGCTTGGCGAATTTCAGTGAACTCCGACGGACTTCAGCGCAGCAGCGACACCTAGTGAACATCAGGCGCACTACCTTAGTATATCGCCGGAAGACCCGAATCCTCCACAGAGAACGCGCCACTGGATCGCGAATGGACCAGGTAAGTAAATCTGCCCCATCGTGGGGGAGATTCATTTGGCTAAATGTTTTATTCTGGCTGTGCCAGTTTTCTGTCTGATTTTGCACCGAAAAGAACGTCTTTGGAGCCGGCACATGTATTTATAAAGTGTTTGCGCTACTTTTGTGTTGCGACTGCACTGTGTCCGACAAGTCAAGTGGTGAGTTAGTGTTGGAATTTGCGACACGTTTAATACAGCGACTCCACAGAATTGTGTCGCACACTGTATGTCGAAGGTGCAGCTAAAAAAAAAAGTTGGGGTCACTTCCTAAGCAGTGCAGATTATAGAAGAACATACACCAGTATTCAATAATCCGGTGCACCCTGCACCGTAAGGAAAACTACATTTCCCATCACTTTTGATAAATCTGGGCCATTATGGCTTCTCGAGTTTTCTGGCATAGAAAGCACATGAAGCTCCCCAGCAGTTTTGTGGCTTCTCCGACCCGTGTGCTACTTTGGCCACGGCAGGGCAGAGTGTGAGGGGAGCAGGCCAAGTGGAGGACACCTCATTTACTATAGTCTCTGCCGGAAAACTAGTCGAGACTATAGCAAAAACCTCCGCCTGTTCACTGTATACGGGCGCACGTTAAAACGCCATCTTAATGAATTTCCCAGTCTGCCCAGACATACAGGGCTGAAAATGTGCATGAGTCGATGATCGGGTCCCATTACCTTCATGCCCCAGCATTGTGAAAGCACCAATGCCTCTTACATGATCCAGCAGGGACATTATTTTTCCCGTTTGTGGACTGACGTCTGATAACAAACACATGGAGGGAATGAGCGGAGGTGTACAGTATCTTTAGGAAACAGCATGGGAAATCTGAACTTCCTTCTTAGCATCTCGCAGTACAGTGCTCACTGTTGTTGAGTCACATTTCCTTCCTCTAAGTAGGACAACATGTCAGCTTGCCCATTTTTTCATGTTATTTGTTGCACAACGCGGGCGGTAATATACCAGGTATTGTGTGGTTATAGCTAATAGTATTATTAACATAAAAAGCTCTGCTGGCTCCACACAAGGATTTCTTTGTGATGTGACTTCTGGTCAAGGGTAAAGTAAAATAATAAGGCAAGTAAATGTATCCATAGCACAACCTGGATGTCAGTCATAAATATGTTCATAATATAAAAAAATTTACAAAGCAAAAAAGCAAAATGCATCTATTATAGAGAATATAGAAAGGATATCATCTAAGAGACTGTGGAAAGCAACAGAACAACAGGAATAAAAAGTTTTCAGGTAAATTGGCTGAAAAAAAGTCACATTTCTTTTGCAAAATTCTCTTGTTTCAATTTGCACCAGAGGTTCCCACTAAGCCCTTCCATTATGGAAGAAAGGAATTCCAAACAAAAGAGCATAGACAGAAATTATATAACAGTAACCATAAGATCATTGTACCTACACTGTTTTTCTACATGTTCTGTAGGCGTTTATTTATTCTAATCCATTCTATTTGCTGCTGAAGATGTGGAGCGTATTGAGATGGGTCTCCAATATCAAACAGAGCAGTGGAAGTGCTTCCAGCTATAGCCAGTTGTCTTTTAGTTATTGGTCTCCCACCAAATCACCAGTGGTGAGGGTGGTTCCTAGCTGTTGGTCTCCCATATCACACATACTGATGGGAGTGGTGCCTGCTGTAGCCAGTTGCCTTTTTGTTATTAGTCTTCCATATCAAACACAGTGGAGAGGGTGGTTCATGCTCTTACGAGTTAGTTACCTTTTAGTTGTTTTTATTAATATTATTATTATTAGTTGTTGGTCTCACATAGCAAACACATTGGTTGGAGTGGTTCCTACTATAGCCAGTTGTGTCTAGTTATTGGTCTTCCATATCAAATACAGTGGTTCCTGCTTTATTCCGTTATCTTTTAGTAGTTAGTTTCCTATATCAAACATGGTGGTGGGAGTGGCTCATGTTCTAGCCAGTTGTCTTTTAGTTATTGGTCTCCCAAATCAAACACAATGGTGAGAGTGGTTCCTACTCTTTTAGCTGTTGGTCTCCCATATCACACACACTGATGGGAGTGGTGCCTGCTCTAGCCAGTTGTCTTTTTGTTATTGGTCTTCCATATCAAACACAGTGGTGAGGGTGGTTCATGCTCTTACCAGTTACCTTTTCGTGTGTTATTGGTGGGAGTGGTTCCTACTGTAGCCAGTTGTCTTAAGGTTATTGGTCTTCCATATCAAACACAGTGGTGAGAGTGGTTTCTGCTTTGTCCAGTTATCTTTTTTTTTATATCAAACATAGTGGTGGGAGTGGCTCATATTAGCCAGTTTTATTTTAGTTATTGGTCTACTAAATCAAACACAGTGTTGGGAGTGGCTCCTGATTTTGCCAGTTACCTTTTAGTTGTTGGTCTCACAGCAAACACAGTGGTGGGTGGTTTCTGCTCTAGCCAGTTGCCTTTCAGTTATCGGTATCCCATATTAAACATAGTGGTGGGAGTGGTTCTTTAGTAATTGGTCTCCCATATGAAAATTAGTGGTGAAATTAGTTCTTGCTATATCCAGTAGCAATATTTCCTTTACATATTTTCGTATTTTTTACTATCAACTTCCGGCTTTGGTTAAAAAAGATTTTTTTAATTCAAATTTTATACGTAATATATATATAACTAAAGATAGCTATATATATATATATATATATATATATATATATATCTCATGGCGGGAACACTTATATATATGTGCCACTGTATCTTGGGATCTGCTGTTTTCCCTGCAGAAATGCTAGTGATCCAGACTGCTATATGTCAGTGAATGACCTTTCTGTATTAGACAATGAAATCTATTTACAACCTTAAAATGAAATCCCATTGGCTGGGTAAAATGGACTCAGAGCTGGAGATCACTGAACAGAACATGCTTTTGAACAGATTAATGGAATTAATTGTAAATTAGACAATGGGGCTAATTTACTAAAGGTTGCACTGCTCACTCTGGTCGGGCTGTGCACCTTTTTCGGGGATTTGCAGGCTTTGACAGGTATTTAATAGGTGTCTGCCCTGGGATTTTGGCCCTCGCGATCCTTTTGTGCCGCTGCTGCACTGCCTTCCATGCAACGTAAATCAGGGGGTGAGCATCAGACGATCCTACTGATTTGGACTGAGCGCAGGATTTAACATTCAAATTGTGTCGCAAGACGAAGCACTTACATGCACCACTTAAAAGATGGTGAACTCTATTGGAAGTGACACATGCAGGATATCGGGCGCACGATCTTAGTAAATCGCGGCACAGTGCATTATCGTTGGACAATGCACTTTCGGTGAATTCCAGTGGCCAGGTAAGTAAATGTGCCCCAATGCTGTTAAGTCAGTACCAAAGTAATCCCAGTAGTAATAACTGGATTAGTTGTGCTACTAATTTTAGAAAAAAGGTTTGGGGGCAATCAGTCTCCTAACATTTGTGAATAAAATATTATCATTTGTGCAATGGCTAGTACATGAGTACACAACAGCACATTCACACTTTCCCATTAGTCACAGTAAGATAGGATGACTTCAGAAATTGTATTTAAATTGATTTAACTAATTGTTTTATGTTTCTGTATCAACACCACAATGGCTTATACTGGCTAATTTTTGGGATATTTTCAGGGTATAAGCCAGGAAAGTCAATGACGTATACACTGAGCTTATATTCTTTTTGAGAGTATTCTTTTTACGCTACAGAGTGGCGTAGACATTCAGCGGAGGTCATAATAGCTCATGGGAGATGGATGCAACTGTTTAGCATCCATCTCAGACCTCCACTGAGCATACACACAGGGACGTCCTTAGTGATATAACTGTATATATAATTACATCGACAGCAGCCAATCACTTGATGCTGCAAAAGTTCTTTGCTCCTCCCTCTTCTGGATTGAAATGATCATAGAGTGGTCATATCCCTCTTATGTAACCTTACAACGGAGGGATAAAATGAGATATGAATGTAGCCTTCGATAAATAGGAAATAAATGCAGTGAATACTATAGTATAGATTATATAATATTTATTCTCCTTAATTATTTATAGTATCACAGTATCTATCTAATAGATGCATATAAAATACAGGTAGGTATGGGATAAACACATAGATATAAAATACAGGTAGGAATAGGATAGTATTGATAGGAAGATGTATATTTTGTAAATATTTATTATATCACATTATTATGATAAATAAAACATAGAAATGAGAGAGACGTGAGATAAATAATAGATAGTTAATATATATATATGAAATAGGTAGATGTGAGATGGATAGTTTCTATGCTAGTATAGAAATATAATATTTTTGCTGCTAGAATAAAAGTAACTGAAGAACATTTCTTCTCCAGAATGAAACATTACAATTAACTTTGGAATTTTCAAGCCAGAGATTTTTGTATTTGCGAGAATCTGCTCTCCGAGATCATGAAACCAGTTGTGCAGCCAACTGTTAGCGGTGTTTTTCACATAACCAGTTCTATTTTTAGACTGAATTGTAGGAAGTGTGCAGCTTTCATAGATGGGAGAGAAGCAGAGAGCCCTGCTGCATGTTAACGTGCCAGCCCGAGAGATAGCCTGGCCCAGCGCCAGCAAATTACAGGGGGAAATGGAAATAAGGAGGCAGAATCTACAGTAACACTGACTACACTCTGACTGTCACAAAATGAAGAATTATTAATGGATGAGAGATTATAAGTTACATTGTTAATTATTTTATGTCCTTTATGTCTACCGGTATATTGATATGTCTATCACATTCTCATAGATTATCTATAGACTTTTCTCATTTTCATAGATTATCTATAGACTTTATACAAAATCCCCTGAGTTTGTGACTCTTCATTTCCTCTCCTGTCCTGTGGTAGTAGCTTGTATTACATTTTGAAGTATACTAATAAATGTATTTATTAAAAGCGTTGCCCCATTACCAAAATCTAATACCTCTACACAGAACAGATGCTAAGTGTAGCATGGTGGCCCCACCCTGATCTCTATATTGGCGTCACCTGAATGTCTGATCCTTTGAAGGAATGGGTGGTCACGTGTCATAGGTGGGAACCTTATTGGTTAGTAAAACCCCTTATACATTGGTTTAAAGTGATGTTCATACACCTAAACCTTGAAACAGAAAAAAAAACTGTGATGTTTAAAAAAAAATATTCCTGTGTGAAGACTATTTCTCATAAATGTAGCCATTTTGTACCTTAAAAACGAGATAGCTTCCTAGGATACGACCACCTTGCACTTTGGTAATTAGCATAATGGGGTCTTCATATATGTGCAAAGTAGGGGTTAATCTCATCAGAGGCTATGTTTTGGCTGCATGGATCTGAGCTTATGATCCACAACCAGAGCTGTTGTACTTAAGGCTACCCTTACAAAGCCTTTTGTGTTAACCTTTGTTTTTATGGGTAGTACACCTCCCACGGGTTGAGTGATGGACAACCAAACCAATCGGCTCTTGAAATCTATGGATCATTAAATAAAACCTCTCCAGTTTAGGAAGTTTTGAATGGAAAATCTCTATAAATGTAACATGAGAAAGAGCAGATTGACTTTTTCACAGCTCTGTAGCCACAGGGGGACGCGGTAGGTGGGTTTATGATGTGTGGCTCCAGTGCATTGCTATAACTTGCTGTGTGTGGATTGATGTTTTTATGCTATATAGAAAAAGCTACAGTGTCCAAAAAAACTATAAAAAAACTGCAATGAAATCATTGTACATGGTCATATATGGCATCCATATTTTTTTGCCTTGTTATGTTTTTTATTCTCACAAATGTGTCTTAAGTAAGCCAAGCTATCAACCCCATACGAAACCACTTCAACCATATGGAAATAAAGTATAGTAGGTCATACATTTATTTTCCCCCAATCTTTCAGAATTATGGTGCTCATGCATGAATGAGCGTTCAGTCCTCCTTACTCCCATACACACATTGGGGCAGATTTACTTACCTGGCCCATTCGCGATCCAGCGGCGCATTCTGTGCGGTGGATTCGGGTCTTCCGGCGATTCACTAAGGTAGTTCCTCTGCCGTCCACCAGATGTCGCTGCTGCGCTGAAGTTCCCCGAGGTCCGCCGGAATGCACGAGCCTATACCTGGTGAAGGTAAGCGCGAGTCCCGCAACACATTTTTAAAAAAAAATACGGCGGTTTTTCCAAATCCGTCGGGTTTTCGTTCGACCATGCCCCCCGATTTCCGTCGCGTGCATGCCGGCGCTGATGCGCCATAATCCGATCGCGTGCGCCAAAATCCCGGGGCAATACAGGGAAAATTGGCGCAAATCGGAAATATTCGGGTAACACGTCGGGAAAACGCGAATTGGGCCCTTAGTAAATGACCCCCAATGCATTACAAGGTGGCCCATTTATCTCTGTTTTAAGTCTGAGTAAAAGTGGCTTAACAAGACACCAGTGGGTCCTGATGCAAACTTTGGATCTGGGCCCCCATATACCTAAAATAGCACTGCCACCCCCGTCTTTTACATTACACTTGAAAATACACATATATGCTACATCAACATATATTTAGAGTACCATACTCATGGTGTCCAGCAGCAGCCTCCACTCAATAAAATGTCCAGCAGCAACCTCCACTCAATAAAATGACCAGCAGCAGCTTCCACTCAATAAAATGCCTAGTAGTAGCCTCCATTCAATAAAATGTCCAGCAGAGGCCTCCACTCAGTAAAATGTCTAGCAGCAGCCTCCACTCAATAAAATGTCCAGCAGCAGTCTCTACTCAATAAAATGACCAGCAGCAGCCTCCACTCAATAAAATGTCCAGCAGCAACCCCCACTCAATAAAATGTCCAGCAGCATCCTCCACTCAATAAAATGTCCAGAAGCAGCCTCCACTCAATAAAATGACCAGCAGAAGCCTCCACTCAATAAAATATCCAGCAGCAACCTCCACTCAATAAAATGACTAGCAGCAGCCTTCAGTTAATAAAATGTCCAGCAGCAGCCTGCACTCAATGAAATGACCAGTTGCAACCCCCACTTAATAAAATGTCCACCCTCCGATGATTGATAAGATGTCCATCATTAACCTGTCCTGAATAAAATAACCAGCAGCGGCCTCCCCTCAATAAAATGACCAGCAGTAGCCTCCACTCAATAATAAATTACCCACTTGCTGTAACAGACATTCTACAGGGCCGGAGCTCCGACAGTCCTTTATAAATTCTTTATGGATCCAACAATGGATCAGAGTAATTTCTCTCGTTCTTTTGTTTTGATTGTGGGACTGTTTGTTGACCGGTCCTGAGCCGTTGTTAGCTCCTTGGAGCCAAGTGTGCAACACATTAAGATTGTTATATTCTACAGGGCCCCTTGTTGCATTAAAAATACTAGTGGAAAACACTTGCTGCACCAGATTTATCACTGTGATTATGAATCCTGATGCAGCATAAGGATTTCTATTCTTACTTTGGATCTACTTTTAGTGGGTCTGCACTGTGCCTTAGAATTTTGGGCACACGTGTCTGAGCCTGTGCTCTTTTAATCAATTGTTAGCATGTCCTACTGCTGAGTATGTATCTCTAAATCACAGAGTAGAGTGGCTTTTGTCCTCTATTCTGTCATAGCTTAAAACTGTATCAGAATCCTGAGTGTATTGATACAGGTATGCAGGGAGGTTTCAAACAAATTGCCCAATACTGCTTCAAAGAAAATCAGCTGACTCCTACCCCCCTGTGAGACCTTTTTATTGACAGCCTTAAAGCGTCACTGCAAAGTTTACTTGACAAAAAATAGTTTTATTACAGCTGGAGAGAGCCTTGACAACAATTCTAACAATACCTATATAATAATGCTTCTGGCTTCCTCCTATCCTGAGATATAGCCTCATATATCTATCAGCCCTATATGTAAAAACCTCTCACTTTCTCCTGAAGTGGGCAGGACTTCCTGGTTGTGACTTCATCTACGGGTAATGAGGCCAGAGGAAATTCTTGTGAATGTGCGCAAACAGCGCAGCCAATCAGGACACACAATCAGTGTTACTGCTTGTACAGAGATCTAGTGCAGGGCAAGGCAGGGAAGACGGGAGTACTACATCATACATTATCCACTACATCACAAAGGAAAAGATATATTAAAACATGTCCAACTACACTATGGAACACCTACACAGGAATAAAAAGATGAACACTTGGTAACATCATAGTATGTTACTGTATATATACATGGCTTTTAGGGCTCCTCATCACTGATTTCTTTAACATTTTTTTGCAATTATACTCTATGAAAGATGCTCCTTATCAAATCTTTTCCTGTGCAGAGGTTGTACTGTATGTATGTACTTTGCTATGTATGCAGTATTAAAGCCATTTGTTACAACTGATGGGGAACCTGAGGTCTGTCTTTAAATGCTGCATTTTAACTTTCACACATACACAACTATGCCACAGGAATTTAGACAGCCATTTGTTATAATTGATGGGGAACCTGATGTCTGTCTTTAAATGCTGCCTTTTAAACTTTCACACAGATACAACTGTGCTACATTTGAACTTTCAAACACAAACAGCTCTGTTACATACCATTCCTGGGGAAGTATGGAAATATCCATCCAGACTGCAGCATGTTTCCAATTGGATGACCCAAAGCATGTGATAGATCACATGCCTGTGACATCACTCAAGGTCCTGGAGTTTTTTTTCATGCTGCCGGGACTAATATTCTCCTGCACCTGGAAGGCTACTGATTAGGATCGCACCCATCTCCAAAACCTCAATCCAACAGGATCCACCCACCTTCTTCTCCTCTCCACCATCTAGATATGGATTCCCATGACAACCAAACAAACGAAGGCAGTCAGAGGGACAACATAAATCCCATACTAGGAGGCAAACGGCAGCAGATAGCTAGTGAGTTTAAATTAGGGAATTGCTTATTTTAGCTTGGTGCAGAGTTAGACAAAAGTTTTCATACTTTACAGTTGTTCTTTAAGCAATTGCTTCCCCTGTTTGTATGAAACCACTAGACATACAGGCTGTGCACACATGGCTGTGCATGTAACACCTTATCAGTACATACACAGGACTTAATCTTTATAGCTTTGAGACCTCCCTTTGCATTATACACAAACTTAAAAATGTTTCCATATTTTCTTTTTCATCTTGTTGTTTATTTTCTACCCACACTGTATTCTTTGTAAGGTCTGATGGTAGATGGACAGGAGCAAAATATTTTCTCTGGGCTGAAATGGGAAATGTTGGGTCTGGTGGCGACCTTTTGTGAAAACTACATGTTTATCAGCAAAATGTTAGATTCCTGCGGTATAAGATTATGGGTTGTATGTATCCACTGTGTAGGCAGCAATCCACGTAGGTATCTGCGTGTTCCTGGGTCATTCGGAAAGGCAGAAAATATAACTCCGGGGAATAAAATCTATTTCCTGGTGTATAGTTTGATTTTCCTCTTCATGTGTTTTCTAGCTCTGCTGAAAATCAGATTCCATCTTTAGGAATATCTCTAATTAAATACATTACAGGTGGGAGTTTTGCCTCATTAAACAGAAGTGTTTCTCATCATCCACAAACATGAGGTACGGGGTTCGTTTCTTTTATTGGTGGATTTTAGTGTTGGCTTAAACTTAATTGCAAACAATATAACAGCAGCCGACGTTATTAATGCCACCCCCCGATTACTCTGAAGATTATATTAAAAATTGTTCTCAAACATAAACTTCCAAAAATTCTAATTAATCTGCTAGGACGTGTGAAGTGTTGGACCTGTGTAGATGTGCACTTGTGGGCTAGTTAAATGGGAAATGGGGGGTGGAGCTAGTGAGGGGGTCCTGCCAATTAAATCCCTTGCAATAAGAAATGTAACATTGTATACATTAAATCTGATGATTAACCTATTAAAGGGGTATTCCCATGTATACAAGATTCTTAATTATACCCAGGATAAGAAAATAAAACATTCTCTAATTCACTGTTATAAACAAAAATACAGCATTTCACAGATATAATTCCAACCTTTCTCTATCAGTCCTGGTGTTTTACATTTTGGTTGTTACTGGATACGACCATAAACTCCTGACTAGGATGGCTGATTCCCCTAGCTTCTCTTGTATCACAGGAGAAGGGAAAGGTGGGTGGCAGAGAGCACACTACTTCCTGTGTACACGAGACTCCAGTAGCACTACAGACAAGATAAGCTCTTGATTTGAGGGAAGGAGGCATAGCAGTGCTGATTGTCTTTTTTATTGATTAAGTGAGGCAAAAGAGCTGATTGTGTTATTGTGACTTATATCCATCTCATGACTCTGATCTGTCTCATCTGTCTTTCTATGTGTCAGATACTAGTGAATATTCAGAAGCTAAATGAAAGTGTAGATAAACCCTGGGCCATGATAATCTAAGCACATTGTCAGCACACAGCATCTGATGGCACAGAGGAATCATGAAGTGTCTTCTTGGAGAGTCCTCAGCCATACTCTTACACTAACCAGCCTAGGGACTGATAGAACCACAAACAGCAATAAAACTGACTAAAATTGCAAAGTAAGGCGTGGAAATCATCTTTATTATGTAAACATCACTAGGGGACTGAAATTTGAGAACTCTTATTGGCAAACCCCTTTAATGTTTGCTAGTGGCCTATCCCTCTAAGTGCTGGATGAAAAGAATATTAATATAGAATAAATGAATATAGAAGAAATTCTGCACAAAATCTGGGAATGTGGACCAGACTTCTAATGGGAGTCTTAGAAACAGTGAGTGCGTAGAAGTTATAACCACTAGAGAACTGTTCAAGCTGGTACGTAGATCATCTTGTTGCAGGCAAAAGTTGTAGTCGTAGTCAGATTGGTCAAGGCAGCCAGAGTTTTGTAGTATTTGATAAAAGAGCAGACAAAAAGATATACTCAAGAATACAATGTGGGTTGAGGCCAAAACAGGAACAAACACCTTTGCAGGTACTAAGACTAAGACTAAGCTATTTCTCCAGTAAGAAGTTATTATGTAATGAGTTCCCTCAATTGGCCCAGATTCTGATGTTAATAAAGTGTTAATGGGTCGCAAAGGTCCAACAGTAGACACGCCCCCGGTGGGTCGAGGGCCAATATGACGCAAGTTTGGTTTCTTGTTTTATCTATTGATCTTCTCAAGTTATACATATTTTTGAGACGTAATCTTTACATAAATAAACCCCACTTATTGAAACCTCCTAAGGATTGTTCCGGTCTTTGCTTATTGCTTAATTTACATATTTAATGATGACTTCTGACAACAACTATTAATAATACCCATGCAGGAATACCAGAAAGACGATGATTAATATAGAAGTTAGTATCTAGCTAGGAATCACTTTATACCTTACAGCATAATTAAGGATTAGGACTGCCATGGGCCCTGGGCTGTATGAATATTATAGCCCCTACAAGTCTGGAATCACTTCCTACATATGTTACTAGAATCAGCTTCTTGGGGAATGGAGGATGTGTCCCTTCTGCTGCTTTCAATCTGCAGTTTCAGGACCTTTGGAGGACCTTAAATGGCTCTTGTGTACATGTGTATTGAGAGCATGAACAGATGTACAAGGATTTCATTGGTGAAGGCCCTTCAATTCATTCAATGCATAGAGCTACTTCAGGGTCATTGCAGAGAAGAAAAGAAAATGCAGGAGCGGTAATAAAATACAGCAAATGAAACAACAGTAAAGCAAGACATTTGTCAGATACAGTTATGATCCCTGCTTGGACACATCAAAGTTTGAGGTTTCAGCAACAATTTCTAGGACATTTTTCATTTTCATAGATTTCTTTCATATAAATGACAGCTGATGTCCTTAATGACTGTAAATTAATGATATTTATTACTTAAGATCTCCAGCTGAGGTGAGGCATCACAGTAATGAACAGGTAAAGCTGCCAAAATGAAGCTTATGAACTCCCATAAATGTGTAATAAATTGTCAATAAAGTTTAGATTTTGTAAATGTACTGGTCTGTTGGAACACCGCTTTCCTTTGCTTAGGTTACATTGACCAGCGTTATATCGCTGGTCATGTGATGTCACACAGGTGCACGTTTGGTTATATCCCGGCCATGTGATGTCACACAGGTGCAGGGCTAGTTATATTCCCGGTCATGTAAGGTCACACAGATGCACGGCAGAAGTTTCCCAAGGAATGATAGCATGCAGCGATATAGAAAACTTTGAGGAATTGATACAAAAGGCTATTGAAAAATTGTATACATTTTCATAACCATTATCAATTATTTGCTGAAAGTGGACAGCCCTTGTGAATTCTGGAAAACCCTATAAGAGCCAGATCAAAAAGAAAAAAAAGGAATCATATGTACCCTACCCCATTTGAAGTGTCAGTCCAGCACTTCTGATCTTCACCACTTGCATTGGGGTCATGGGGACTGGTTCAGCCAATGAGTGACCTCCTTCGATCCCAGGAAGTTACTGTCACATAGAGGAAGTGGCGCCCATTGGTCTAAGGAGGCCACTCATTGGCTGAAGCGCGTCCCTCGACCCCCTGAAAGTTCAGGCTAAATACTAGTGCTGGAAATACCAGTTGACCACTTATATTCCATAAATGTATTTTAGATTATCATAAATTAGCCTGTATATGTGTCTTGGTACATCATATTATTAATCCAGTAGAGTCATTATGACCCGTGTACTGTACATCACTACCTAGTCAACAATTTCTTATGACTTACCCTGAGGTAGTTGAGGGTGAAGTTGGTTAGACCCATCCTAGTTATATTTTTGGAGAGCTGCTCTAGCACCTGGGGGTCCGGTGCCTGTATATATACAAGACATGGGTTACAATACTGATAACAAAACATAATTCATACAGTTAAAATGCATGTATCATAAGACTGTCTTTGTGGGCCTAAGTGTTTTTGTTTGTTTTTCTTGCTGGATGTATCTTAGCGGTTTTTCCTTATTGATGGTGTTTGAAGAGTTTAGGTTTTTAGTGAATTTTAAAGTTTTTTGAAACAAAACAGCTCTAAGCTAATTTCTACTCCTAGTAGAGACCAGGTGTGGATTTGCACCAGAATGTGTGATTTAAAAAAACAAAACAAAGAAGAACCTTTCAGACCTGGATTCATGTGATAACTCAGAGAACACTACAGAAAACTAGACAATGGTAAACTTTTAATGGAGACTGTCCTAGGTGAAAAAAGGTGCAAAAATGCATATGTGGCACAAAAAGTCACAAAAAAAGAAAGAAAAATCCAAAAATTAGATACATGTGTACCATGTGTCTCTATGGTAACAGACTACAAACAATCTCTGTGTAGTCTAATACTAAAATCATGGTCCCTTTAAATCGTCTCAAATTGGCACAAATGGGTAGGAAATGTGGGGGTGCTATATCTAGGTACATGAAATAAGGGATGGAAGATAACACATTCTAACTTCTTCAGGTTAATCTTGAGAAACATACAAAATGCAGGACACTCCACGTGACGGGAGATTTTATTCACGACATTGTTCAATTATTGACCACAATCATTTTTTCTAGATATTAAATTAATAAATCAGAATGTGATACATCCCCTTTCAAGGAAATCTAACATTTGGTAGAATGCAGCCTAAAAAAAACATACCGGTACCTATTGATTCCGGTGGATTCATGCACTTATTAGGTTAGTCAGAGAAAATAGCTTTTTTGTCCAAAAAACAATTTTAAAATTATGTAAAAGAGGCTAGGGGGCATGAAAGAAGAAGCCAACCTAGGCAAAACTCGAAGTTGGGCCGAAGCCGAATGTGCATTTTTTTGTGCCTTTTTAATTACTGTCGTATGTGAGTGTATCTGATTAAAACATTTTTAGTTTATAGAAAAACTCTGTTGCACTATTGCCTTTTTCTTTTCCTTTGCGGGAGAAATCAGTACGTTTAAACAGCGGAACCTGGATGAGAGTAACATGATAATCTACCCGGAAGATCTTCTCAGCTGCACCAGGATCACCCCGTAGGGGGTACGAACCTGACCGACGAACAATGCACTGTCCCGATGTAAGGAAGTATATGGGGCTCATTTACTAAGGGTCTGCGGACCGCACAAATGTTGGATATTCCGGCGATTACCGTTTTGCACCGCATTTAAAAGGGGATTGTGGCGCACGTGACCGGATTTTGGAGACGGCTTTTATTCGACACAAATCGGGGGCGGGCTGAGCGCGGGATTTAACATTTGAATTTGTGTCGCAAGCCATGCACTTACATGCACCGGGAAGAAGATGGCGAACTCCGGCGGACCTAAGCGACACATGCAGGATATCGGGATATCGGGCGCACAATCTTAGTGAATCGCGCTGGAGTCCATGATCGTCGGACAACGTACAGCAGGGATCGCGCAAGGGACGGGTAAGTAAAGGAGCCCCTATGTCTTTACTCCTAAACCCTGTCTTTGGGTCAAAAAGGTACCGTCCTCTCTATATTCACATACTACCCGTGATAAAATATAGAAGGACGTAGAAGCGGAGGAAAGGGAATTTGCATATCTCTGGAGGCGTAATTTAGCATAATTTTAAAATAGTTTTTTAGGGCAAAAACGCTATTTTCCCTGAATAACCAGGATAAGTGCATGAATCCACAAAACAACGGGAATCTAAAGGTATGTTTTTTTCAAACTGCAACGTGTGTCTTCAATTAATTGTATCACATTTTAATTGAGCCTTTAAGGAGACACTTACATGCATGGCTAGTATGCTGCGAGGTACTAATTCTCTGTATTGTCTAATGGTAAAGTGCCAGGTCTTGATTCTCATGAGATCATCAAATGTGAACTCCAGGATGAGGCGGCCTTCAGTGCATACCTAGAAGACAAGGAGCAAGAGGAACATTTACTACAACATCTTGTCTGACTACTGTGGGATGCGTCCAAGAAAAGCTCAAACTATTATTGCAAGTCAATGGTTGTACACATACATGCAGGTCCTTGCTATATCGAGCAGACTTACTTTTTTGGTGGAGTAATTTCCATATGGTCACTCCCCTCTCCGAAGACCACGCCCACTTCTCAAGACCACACCCCTTTTACGTTTTGTAAATGTGTCGGAAGGCTTTTTAGACTTTTTTTGGCCCCTTTATGTTTCTATTCTACAATATGTAAATAGGATGAAAAGTCCATTTTTTCAGACCACATCAAAGGGAGAATTTCATTGTCAGGATGCATCATTCCGCCTATGTCCTTCCACCATCCCTGTACAATGACCTCTCTAAGGGTTACAGAGCATGCGCACAACATTTATCTTTAGTCTGAACATTTGTGTCTTGGATTTGTTTAGTCTGGGTTTTGGACTTGTTGGATTTATCTTAGATGGTTATATATCAGGCAGATGAGTCTGTGGGGTTTTTTGCAACAGTCAAAAAGTCAAAAATTTATTTAAACCCTTGTAATCTAACTTTTGCCTATGTCTGCTCAGGACTGTAATTTATTTGTGCCAAAGTTGTGACTTTATACAGCAAATTGTGCCAAAATTGCAGCCTTTTCATACGCTCACATCTGGATTCTCAAAACATAGCGGATGCAACATTGAAAATCTCTGGAACGATGAACTGTGTTAGGCAGGTGGAAAAGTCACAGATATACAAATGCCCCCCAAAAGTTGCAAATATAATAGAAACAAGATAAATTACTCCCAATCATCATAGGTTTTTTGGTATAAAAGAGTCTCAAAAAAGTCTCATTAAGGTTTTTTTGGGACTTTTTGAATAATAAATCCCAGATAAAAAGTAGACCATAAGAACATTTATTAAAGGGCCACCCCCACTTTAATGAATCTGATGGGTAGCAAAGCGCCAAAACAGACATAGAACTGTCCCAACGAGCCGCCTAATGATAAATAACCCCCAATAAGTCAGTAGGAATTTCCTGAACTACTGTGTACATGTCACACATGATCAATATAGCAGATACACACTCTATGGGCCACATTTACTTACCCGGTCCTGTGGCGATCCCCGATATGGATGGTATGACGAAGATGACGTCCGTCGCGATTCACCAAGATCGTGTGCCTGAGATCCTGCAGGTGTCGCTTCCCCACTGAGGTCCGCCGGAGTTCACCTTCTTCTTCCTGGTGTATGTGAGTGCATGGCTTGTGATACAATTTGAGTCCCGTGAAAGCCGGCGCCGATGCACCAAAATCCGATCACGTGCGCCAACTAACACAGTTAAATGCGTCGCAAAACGGAAAAATTCAGGAAACCCGACGGAAATGCGTTCCGTGGACCCTTAGGTAATGTGCCCCTATATTTCTTTCCAGAGATTTAATTAGTAAAATGTAATGTTAAGATTTTCAACATATTTATTACAAACCTAAGCTTAATATAACCTTTAAAACACTGTAAAATGCTTCCTCTCACTCCTTTCATATCCATGGCCTTTCTATGTAGAAACAACAAGATTATAAGAAAAAAAAATACACTTTTCAGGCTTTTCAGTCCGAACTGTTTAGAATACAACTCAGGCACAACAAAAGATAAAATAAAGACGTAAGAAGCAATAAAGATCCAGTGTAATCGCTTACGCATTCAACCAGCAATTTTCAGTTTCTAAGCCATTTCCCTTGACTTCTAGTTTATCGAGTGAGGAAAAAATGAATATTTATGAGTCAAGGGCCTACATACAGAGGTGTCCATCCTTACCTTTCTCCTCTTCCAGGATATCCTGAGTACAAGATGAACAACAAAACTCTTGTGTTATAACGGTAAAGTAATCATTTTTATAATGTTGATGATCTCTCTCTCGCAGGAAAAGATAAGGATGGACACAACTAAAATCAAGGGATATTTTAACAGATCCGTTACTTCTCTAATTATTCTAGTGACTTAATTTAATAGTGTGACCTGTTAAGCTGGTGTGAACTGGTGTTTAGTTGAAGACTGCCTACAATATTCTTCTAGAGAAATGTGCCACAATTATACATTATTTTTTGGTGCATAGTGTGGAAAAGTAGACAACATCCACTTCCTGAGAAATGTTGGCTTTTCCTGCAAAGCTACTTCACATTTTCATACAAATTGTAAGTGTCTAAAACAGTGGGGCTTATTTACTAAGGGTCCGCAGATGCACTTTCATCGGACTTCCAACATTTTAGGGTTTTGTACGCCTGTGACAGATATTTAACAGGGGATTGTGCTGCACGTGAGTGGATTTTGGCGCAGCCACGCTGGTTTTCATGCGACAGAAATCGGAGTTTGTGCCATCGGACCATCCGACTGATTCGGACTGAGCGCAGGATTTAACTTTCAAATTGTATTGCAAGCCCAAGCACTTACATGCACCAGGAAGAAGAAGGTGAAATCTGGCGGACCTCAGCGGGGAAGCGACACATGCAGGATATCGGGCGCACGATCTTAGTGAATTGCGGCACAGTGCATGATTGTCAGACAATTCTGTAAACTCCATCAGATGGGTAAGTAATATGCCCCAGTGCGTTTTTGGTACAAAATACCAAATAATGGCGCATTGTACATGGCAATGTGACAATGTGACACAGTTTCTCACTGTATGTGACACCTGGGCAGCCGATACTCACATTCACCTTAAAAGACACCATCAGTTCTTTACTCTCTCAAATATATAAATTATGTAATAGCTAAGATAACAAATTTCGTGTTGATGACTATTGGGTGATTATTGACTGTGGAATGGAGGGGGCTTTGCCATAACCTATCAGAGAGCAGGGGGCATACCGTACGTGGGGATGTAGGGGTAAGGGGATGGAACATGTGACCTAGGTGTATGTTGTTGGGTAAAGGGGTCTTATAAGGGCACAGACGAGTGACTTTTATATATAAAGTTGCAGTCTGTATCCCAACTCCATTAAAAAAAACTACTAAATAATAAAAACAGTAATATAAACATCAGTCTTTGTGTTATTGTACAATGTGTCAATGCCATGTCAGGTAGAACTACCGATTCTGGAAGTTATGACTTTTTATTCACAAAATCCTTTATCTTATATATTGTAAAGTAAGAGCGTTAATATAAAATTACAAACACTTATAGGAACATTTCCATTTATCAATGTGTGCCGTACTTTGCCGGAACAATGACGATTATATCGTATAACTGGATATTCATATACTTTCTGTGGCCTTGGCGGATAGTAGCAGCTGCTGGAGCATATACAGTATAAATTGTGTCTTTGTCTATAAGTTATTGCTTTTGTAATATTAAACTTTTTGCTAAATCTAAATAAAAACGTCATAAATCAATGGCACCTACTGTACAGATAGAGAGAACTTCTCAAGAAAGATCCTCTGTTGGTCTCACACATTCAACTCATAGTTAGAGGACATTTGCAGTAACATAAAAGTTGATAAAAGGGTTTTTCTCAACCTATTGGGAGTCATTTATCTTATCTCTGTTTATTTGGCTTGTTTTTGTCATTTTTCCATCTGCAACTTTGGTAATTTATCAATCTCACTTTTTCCTTGTGTTAAATGGTTTTTTCCAGATCTCTTTTTGAGACATTTGTGACAAATGTCTCAAGAATGTCGCATTCCTACTTGATGATGCTGGCTGTTCAGCACCGGGTGTTAACTTTTCAAATGGCACAAGAAAAGCCACATGTGCCACCATTTATTCCCGGATTGTCACTCCCTGATGATGTCATGATGAGCTCCGATTCTCAGGAAAAGGGTGATGCATATGTGTTTGCGACAGAATAACACCCGCAATCTGTGCCAGCATCAATCATGGCTGTTACCGGTCTCTGGTTCAGAACCTAAACAGTCATCCATATATAAGAGGTAACTTTGATAAATTAACAAAGGATAGCATAAGAAAATTAAGTCACAAATTTTTGGAATTAGTCTAGAAACTAATTATTGATTGCTTCAGGTGGTAACTGTAGGTTGCGTGGGGTGTTTGTTAGACCAACAAATTATCCATGGATTTATTGCATAAGGACAGATATAAATCCACCAGTTTTCTTAGCATAGATGGATTCAAGTTTATATAGTCTAATGTTTTTTTATCTGTAGAGTCAATGGCCAAACCTACCCTGCCTGTAAGACTTAGGGGCCCATCTACTCACCTGTCCGGAAGGAGTTCACCAAAAGTGCATTGCCTGACGATCATGCACTGTGCCGTGATTCAATAAGATTGTGCGCCCAATATCCTGCATATCCTTCTTCTTCCTGGTGCATGTAAGTGCTTGATCTTGCAACACAATTTGAAACTTAAATCCCGCGCTCAGTCCGAATCAGTCCGACCCCCGATTTCTGTAGCATAAAAGCCAGTGCAGATGCGCCAAAATTCAGATCGCGTGCAACACAATCCCCTGTTTTGCACAGCTGTGCAAAACCCGAAAACGTTGGTAAATCCAACGAAAGTGCGCCTGCGGACCCTTAGTAAATAAGCTCCTTAGTGTTCAGTTCAGCACTGAAGGCAACAAGGGAAACCAGCTATAAAATATACTAGGACACCATAAGACACACAACTAAACCCCAGCCGGATCCTCACACCCACAAACACTGTAAACACCAGGACTATGTACGTGAATATGTAAACTTCAAGATAACATTGAGGCAATATTGTCACTTCATTTTTATCAATTATATGAGGCGGGTGACAGGTTCTTGTAAGAGACAGCAATTCATTTCCATAACATTTCAGCAGGAAACGCTCCGCTCCTGTACAATATGCAAAATCTGTGAATGAAAATTGTTTTTTTCCCTAACATTCACCAAATGAGAAAAAGTCACTGAAATGTGTCACAAGAACCAGCATCACAATGTAAATGTACAGACTAAACAGAGTTAATGGGAAGGTTCCTATTATCCCGCTTAAAAAACACAAATCATAGAAAAATGTGTATGGATTATAAAAACATGGTATAGTAGAGATTTTTTTTTTTTTCATGTAACTTCTTAAATAATCATTGGGTGCTCCACTTGTGGAAGGGTAGTTTATGTGGTTGGATAATATGTTGGTTCCAAAATATCAACCCACTCTAGATAGTGGTGGCAAAACACATTTTCAGCCGACAGCCCTATGCTTATCTTGCGGTCTCCGACACTTGAGGTACTTGGCCAAACCATCAAAGTCTACCTAATATACAACTAATGTGCAAGATCAACGTGAATGAAGTTTAGCTTTCAGATCCCTCATTGTGCTCATTATGCGTGTAGAACATCTTCTGAATTATAGATCTCTTTTCGACCATGCTTTGTTACTGTGAAGGCCATCCCACAGTACTAGATTATTCTGTATATGACTATTTTTGAGAGGTTCTTGCTAAGATGTTTCATTGTCCACCCTGTATGGGGCCTCCAATTCTTCCCCCACATATATCAGTTCAATGGGCTTTTAGACCCATAAATCAGATGATCACTGGTGGTAGGCTGCAATAATGGATGTCTCTGGAGTATGGCCTATCCTGATGAAGCACAGTGTTTGAAAAATGTTTTTTTTTGCTACAAAATACAACACAATAACCCTGACTGGCAAATTTTGTGGGCCCCCACTCCCCACAGAATGATAATCCAGCACTGAGTGCACAGTGAATTCCATGTACCCTGCGGCTTTTTTAAACTGAGGGGGCCCTTCTCCTTCCGATGGCAGCCCTGCCAGCCAATAAAACCCACAAGCGGTGGCATTTAAATTCCAGCACTGTGTGTGTGTGCTCTGTTAGTTTTTTGGTGAAGGCTACATCTGAAATCTTGTCCAGGCTTAACCTGGTAGAGATTTCATTCCGTCTGGGCCTATTGATATATCTGGGGTGTGGTAGGCAGGTGTGCGTGGGGGGGGATAGGTCTTCCCAATTCCTCCTTATGTGTTTAACCAGTAAGAGAAGAAGGGAAATACACATCTTTATCTATCATGGTCTAATCAAACTAGGTTGACAACAGGGGGCATTTATTATTTTTGGTGCTCTATTTCAGCAGTGACTTGCACTGTGATGCTATATTGTGGGGCGCGGCATTAATGTATTTGGTGCAGCGCAAGAAGAACAGCAAATATCACACTCCACATTCATGGAGGGGTTTAGAAGTTTGTAGAATTGCTTTTTTTTGGTTTAATTTGACACCAAAAAAACGTGTCACAAAAAGTGTTGGGTAATTATAAGTGTACAAAAAGTGAAGGGACCAAAGAGCTGCGACAAAAAGAAAATCTGTAAGTGTCGAAAAAGAAGCTAAATTGTGGTGCAGGCTTATAATAATAAATATGACGCAGCAACAAAAACGTGTGTCTGCCAAAAGACTGCTGTAAAGTCAATTATAACTGCCCCCCCCCCCAATGTCTTTGGGCAACCACAATGGCCACTTTTGGAGGTCATCACTTTGGCTTAGTTGAATTCATAGAAGAAATCGTGACTTCAAATTCTGGCAAATTTTTGATTCTGGAAAGTGCCTTCTTTTGTGAAAATGTCTTGTTTTAAGACAAAAGCCAACATGTAATGCCGAGTGTGGATATGTTTCACTTATTTATAAAATTCTGTTCCCACTAGGATTTCCTAAAGGGAAGCGTGAAAAATACTGATCAATAGTCCCTGTGTAATGAAGCATCAAGGAGAACCGGCAGACATAAAATCAAGAATTACCAGAGCATCGTCTTGACTTCATAATATTTCAGGGTGATATTTGGATTTTCGGAATAGTTCCTCTGTTCTCCTCGTTCGGGGGACTTGTTAGAAGAAGTCTAAGCACATGAATGTTCTTCATACGAGAGGCTTCGTTTCTGGATGTAGTCAATGCAGATGGGTTGTTTTCACTTGTTAACGCTCATTGACAGCACTGGGAATTCACATTGGGAATCTGCCAGATCAGTTATCTGGTGGAATGTGAGGATGAGACCTGGCATTTACTGACCGCATCGCTTTTTTCGTTGCTGCTACTGTGAATTTTGTAATTGGAAAAAGGCCAAAACTACTGCCATAAAATTACATTCTCAGTGTAAATTGTAAATGACCTGAAAGGAACTACAAGCAGATGCTCCAAAAAGCAGCAATTTGTAACTAATGTAATTATCCGTGTTAAAGGGGGTCTACTACCTCCCCCAAGCATGTCAAACACAATGTTACTGAGAATTACAACGTTTACAAGTTTCATTGTTACCCCTATCCACAGGATCAGAGATCACACTCTGATCGGTGAGGATCTAACTCCTAGGAGCCCCACCGATCACGACAACAAAACCCCACCGATCACAAGAAAGGAGGTCCTGTGCTAACTAATTGAATGGGATGGGGTTGCTTTATAGTAAGGGGGTGCCACATAGAATGGTGGGCACAGTAGAGGTGGAAGTGTTGGAAAGCAGAGGACACAATGGGGTATTTACTAAGGGTCTGAAAGGCGCACTTTTGTCTGGTTTCCTGAATATTTCCGTTTTGTGCCATATTGCCCCGGGATTTTGGCACACGTAATTGGATTTTGGCGCATTGGGGGAGGGGGCATGGCCATCGGACAACCCGACGGATTCGGACAAACCGCAGAATTTAAAAGATGATTTGTGTCACAAGATCAGCACTCACATGCACCAGGAAGAAGCAGGTGAACTCCGACGGACCTCAGCAGCAACACATGCAGGAACTCGGACGCACAATGTTAGTGAATCTTGCCGGACCCGAATCCTCGTCGGACTACGTGCCGCGGGATCGCGACGGGACCGGGTAAGTAAATCTGCCCCAATATGGCAAGTAGATGGTCTGCTGCAGAGTGGGTCAGGAGGGGCTGGAGAAGGGCATATTGTATAGTAGGAGAGAGGTGCTTTATATACATTTATGGTGGTTGCTGTAAATAAGGAATAAAGTAAACAAATTCATGAGGTAGACACTGTGAATCATCGGGGATCTTTACATACATGGTGATATTATTGGAAATATTTGTCATAATCTATACCTTCAGTATTCCTTTAGTATCAGTTTTTTACTGGTATTGGTAAAAAAAATTAAAATTATTTGGTGTGTGGTGGTGGGGGGTAGAGAGCCCCATGAGTTTTATAAATGCCTCATAATGAATAATTAGTGAGATATCAAAAACTTTATTACATGATTTTAACCCCTTCCCGACATGTGTCACCATATTGGATTCGATCACTTCCCCCTGTGAGCTCATCATAATTGATTACTATGACAGCGGGGAGTCTATATTAGACTCCCAGGGCTGTCATTCATCCGGATCTTAGAGATCACTAGGAAAGCTGCCATGTAGAAGCGATCAGACATACAAGGGTTAAATTAGCCTACATTTTTTTCATACTAAAGCTTTTAATTTTTAAAAATCTATTAAAACACATTAAAACCTATATAAATTTGGTATCCCTGTGAATGTACCGACCCGAGGAATAAAGTGGAGGTGTCAATTGGAACGAAAACTGAAAGGCATAAAAAGAGAACCTACAAAAAAAAAGTGGCGCAAACATGTTTTTTTCGCCAATTTCACCACATATGGAATTTTTTTCCTGGTTCCCAGTACACGGCATGAAATATAAGATACCATCGCTGGAAAGTACAATTTTTTTTTTACACGAAAAACAAGCCCTCACACAGCTCTGTACATGGAAAAATGAATAATTTATGGATTTTTGAAGGTGGGGAGCAAAAAAACGAAAAACATAAACAAAAAAGGGCCAAGTCGTTAAGGGGTTAACTAATTCTATGTTCCAGAGGAGGACATGGATAATCTATGCTCTATATAACATTATAGTATCACTACATCTAATGAAAAAAACCTTAGCAATCCAGTCCTAAGACTTTGTGATATATGTATTACTGGAAAATTCCTGAAAATTCCTGTATTTTTTTAATGCATGCGCCTTGATCATCATTATCACCTCTCCATTAAAAGCCAGCAGTCACATATCTCAGCGTGCCGTGCCACATGTGCCTCCTCACTAGATTTTTTTCCATGCTGAACACTGCTTATTAACACCTACAATATATTTTCCCCTGTGGAGAGAAGAAAAAATATTCCTTTGGAACTTCACCGCAGCTCAATGTATTTCCTCCAAAGCCTCGGAGTTCAATAGCCTCAAGACAAACACTTATATCACAAGCAAATAGAGACTTAAAGAGGACCTGTCACCCCCCCAAAAAGACCCCCACCAAATATTCACCATAATCCTGTCCCCAGCAGCCTTCTATTTATGCCATTTATTAAAAGATTTGAGGTCTGATCCTCGTATCTTGTGAGATGCAGTCGGCCTTATTCATGAGGGGGGTGTTGGCCGGCCCCCCTCATAAATACAGCCAACTGCTGCTCACAAGATACAAGGATCAGACCTCTTATTTGGTTAAGCCCTGAATTTCCCCGGGTCTTTGGCGATCGAATTGTGGCGCATTGGCGCAGGCTTGCATGCTACACAAATCGGAGGGCGTGGACGTCGGAGGACCCGACTGATTCGGACAAACTGAGGAATTTAAAAAGCAAATTGTGTCGCAAGATCACCACCGGGAAGAAGAAGGTGAACTCTGGCGGACCTCAGCGGGGGAGGCGAAAGATGCAGGAAATTGGACGCACGATCTTAGTGAATCACGGCAGACCCGAATCCTCGTCGGACAACGCACAGCAGGGATCGCGACGGGACGGGTAAGTAAATGTGCCCCATAGTGATGTCACAGAATTATACATACAGTGATATCACAGTTCAGGCAATCCTGGGGTACCAAACAAGATAGGTTCTATAAGTTTTTACTTAAGTTGAATTTGTATGTAAGTAGGGATAGGTATATTTTGTAAGTACAACTTACAAAAAAATGTCACTGTGACAAAGTGATTTTGAAAATTTTAGGCTGTAAAGGGAAACAGGGCTAATAACAAAGCTCTAATGAAGACACATTAGATGTCCATTTACTTAAGTGCAGTAAATTACCAGCATTTACAGAGCTTCACCAGAGGACACAGCGAGCACTCTTAACTTTGAGCCCCCCTATACTGAGATAATACAAACAGTAATGCCCCAGTACAGGGATAATACACACAGTGATGTCACAGTACAGGGATAAAACACACAGTGATGTCACAGTGCAGGGATAATACACACAGTGATGTCACAGTACAGGGATAATACCACGTTTCACAGTACAACCAGGGGGGGGGGGAAAAAAAAAATAATACACACCTGTTTCCCGTACAGAGATATACACACAGTGATGTCACAGTACAGGGATAATACACACAGTGATGTCATAGTACAGGGATAATACACGCAGTGATGTCATAGTACAGGGATAATACAACCAGTGATGTCACAGTACAGGGATAATACACACAGTGATGTCATAGTACAGGGATAATACACGCAGTGATGTCACAGTATTGGGATAATATAGTAATATCACAGTACAGGGATGATGCACATTTACATCACAGTACAGAGGTAATACACACAACGATGTCATATTACAGGGATAACACACCACAGTTATGTCACAAGGGTAATGCACACCACCATATCATAGCATATAAATAATGCACACATTGCACGCTATAGGCAAGGTTGGGCAGGCTGCACACAGCAGTATTAGCCGTTTGGATAGTTGAGCCTCAGTGAATTTGTAATAGCTAAGCCGTACCAATTTATCAGCCTTATGTAATATTATATACAGATTACTGTCCAGTAGGTGGTTTCTTCTAAAAAAATAAAGCTTCAGAAATGATAAGATTTTATACTACGGTAAGTAAGTTAATCTCCACATTTGATTGAAATCTGAGGCTCCACAAGATCTGCTGAGCCCTGGCAGATGTTCCAGGTCCCGATAGCCAAGTCTGGAAATTGTAGCAGCCTAAACCAACGTAACCTCCAATGTGAACAAGAGAAATTTACATCAACTATCCAGCCATCAGCATCTTTCCTTTAGAGACGTATTATTCTGCATTACTGTATATGATACATTTTATGTGTGATCCAAACAATTTCTTTTTTTTAGATCACATTCTGAGTTTTCTGACCCCCCCTTTCCATTATATAGCAATCACTATAACAATCTACTGGGGCCTGTGGCATTGTAACAATAATCTTATTGTATTGCAGCATATTGTATTAGCAATCAGATCCCCAGGGGCTCAATTATCCCAGGGGGCCATTGAAATTGAGAAAAAAATAATGAATGAAAAATTGAATTAATCCCCTTTCTCTAGAATCCATGAATAAAAAAAAAAATCTGAAACATATTTATCAAAATATTAAAATGATCATTCCATAAGTTGAACACTGTAATTGTGTCTAAATTGCCTCTTTTAAACCATTTCGCCACCCTTAAAAATCTGAATGCAAAATGAATAAAGGGTCATAAAGTTTCTAAAATTGTATTCAGGCAGAATGTCAGCTTGGCCAGAAAAAAATTGTCACCTTACAGCGCTCCGTACGCCAAATTATAAAAAGTTATGGATAGATAGGAGCAAGTCAAATTGGATTTGATAGAATTCAATCCAAAAGTTATGAAAAATTTGATTTGGCATTTGGAATTTCCTCATGGCAGCATTCACACGAACGTACGGGGGACATACCTCCCCAATATACAGCAATGACGCATGGAGCGATCCACTCCGTATACGGGGAACGGATAGCACATGTTCTATCTTTCCCCGTGTTACAGCGCCGTGCGCAATGGATCGCTATGGAGAGGGGCGGGGTCACCCCTCCTCCTCTCCATGGCACCGGACGTATACTGCCTGGCTACAGTCTGGAGGGCATGCATTTGTGTGAATGCAGCCTAAAAGTAGGTGGTCTCCTAGAGCTGTGACTTGGCCTTGGTTGGGGGTCCTTCAGCGGGCAGGGCCCTTCCTGGAAGTCTGGTAGAAGGAGCAACCACTTTCCAAGTTGAATAGGAGCTTCAGGTTGTCGGCTACTTTTTGAGAGACTCACGATTTTCATAGAAACTTTGCTACAACACAAGGCCAGAAAGATCTCCAGAAGATTAGGTAAGACTTCGACACCCTCCCGCTCTTGCCTTGGAACCCCAGAATCTCCCCATTTCTCTCAAAAGTCCATGTTCATCCCCAGTTATGGGTGTCAGTTATGGCAGTAAAGTCATTTTCAAGAATTTTAATTTTATAAAGGTATTAAAACATAACAAAAACTATAAAAATTATCTCCATGATTGTACTGACCCAATGAATAATGGAGAAGTGTCATTTGGACCTCACAATGAAAGCTGTAAAAACTAAATTTAGAAGAAAATGGCGCAATACTTTTTATTTTGCTTCATTTCACCACACTTGGAATTTTTTTTTCCAGCTTCCCAGTACATTTCATGGAATATTGAATGCTGACAGTAGGAAGTGTAATTTGTCCTGCATATAAGTGGAAAGTAACAGATTGGGGCACATTTACTAAGAACAGTGCAGTGTGTACTATGTGCAGTGTCCTGTATAGTGTGCAGGGGGCGCCAGATTCAGGATTTCTGGTGCACTTTCTTAATGAATCTGGCGCCCCCTGCACTGCTCCGACAGACTGCACCAACTTTTTTTTGGTGCACCTTTAACATGGGGCGTGCAACACATTTCTGTCTGACTTTGCATTACGAATGTGGCGCACGGTCCAACTGAGCACCGGAACACCCCCTTCAGTGCAGAAATTTGTGTATCATGAAGAATAGTACAGCCGCGACTTAAAAGGGTCACGTGCAACACAAATGTGGTGGGGACACTTCTTAAATACCTGTGCAAGAATGTGCAACCGAAAACTGTCGCAAGGGCCTTAATAAATGTGCCACATCTTCTGAGAAAAACATGGCTAACCCCTTCCAAAACAGCTTTAAACATAACCAAGGCTAGTGTACGGTATCGCAAAGCTTTTTCCAAAAAAAAAAAAATTTCTACAAAGCTGAGCTGCTCAGGTTTGGTGCTGTATGTAAAAATTTCTTCAAAAGACAACTCAAAAAATCTACCATCAAAATCAAGTATGAAAAACTGGAGGAAGTTACTCATAAATCCAGGCACCGTGACTGTGGTAATCTTCTTATATTTGTTATCCGTGGCATACTTCATTCTAAAAATCAACATTAAAGTTATGTTAATGAGCCAGAAGTGCTTTGGTGGGCTTTACAAGAGCCCCACCATGCTGCAGCTTCACAGGCTGTTACACTGTCTCACTGCACTAAACTTTCTCCTTCTGTCTGCTTTATTCTTACACAGTGAGAGGGGAGAAATGGTCCAGCTCAGTGTAAAAGACTGGGAAGCTACAGCATAGAGAGAGGCTCTGGAGACCCCAAACATGACCATAATTACCATAGTCACAGCGCCTAGATCTATGAGTAAGTGCCCATGGTTTATCATGATGGATTTTGATGGTAGATTTCCTTTAAGGTCTGAATAAAATAATAGTAGAAAAAAAATATATAAAATGAAAATGATAATAAATAACATATAAATGCAAAAATAAATCTATAAGCCACCATCAGCTTGAAAACCCCTTTGTTTTTGTTTTTTCCATGGAAACAGTTTTTCATTTTTTTTTTAACTTCCACAGCATATTGCAATTTAAAAAATAGATGAAATTAAGCTCTGGGGGCAGATGGGACGCCACTCGGTAACAGAGGAATTTAATTTACTATGTTCTTAGTTCTGCATTTTTTAATCAGCTTTCATATAGTAAGAAGTGTATATTGTGTTGTACGATACATTACGGCGTCAGCTGTTTACAAGTCTGAGGGAACCGGGAAGAAATAAAGTTTTTGCCCGTCTGCGGAGCTGATTCATTTTCGAGGTTTTACTACACAAATTCTCCCTTTGACATTGAATTGTCAAATTTTAAAGACATGCCATTTTTGCACCATTTTTGCGACTTTTAACTCTGTTCTGTTTCAATTCTGCCTTGTCTGCACCTTGTGCTGTGTGCTTTATGTATCACTGTTTTCCAGATGCTCTGTGCAACATTTTGCAGTTTTTGTGCCATTTTTGCGCAATTCTGCACCTGGTCAAGGGCAGGTGAAAAGGAAGTTTTTTTTTCTCATGAACCCGATTTTAACATGTAAATTGGAATAATTTCACATGCTTTAACTGATTAACATTTTGCATAGTAACCTCATAGTAACCTCTCCTGTATATAACCCCTCACATGGCTTGTATCCTCTCCTGTATATAACCCGCTCACATGGCTTGTGTCCACTCCTGTATATAACCCACTCACATGGCTTGTGTCCTCTCCTGTATATAACCCCCTCACGTGGCTTGTGTCCACTCCTGTATATATGCCCCTCACATGGCTCGAGTCCTCTCCTGTATATAACCCCCTCACATGGCTTGTATCCTCTCCTGTATATAACCCCCTCACAAGGCTTGTGTCCTCTCCTGTATATAACCCCTCACATGGCTTGTGTCCTCTCCTGTATATAACCCTTCATATGGCTTGTGTCCACTCCTGTATATAACCCCCTCACATGGCTTGTGTCCTCTCCTGTATATAACCCCTCACATGGCTTGTGTCCTCTCCTGTATATAACCCCTCACATGGCTTGTGTCCACTCCTGTATATAACCCCCTCACATGGCTTGTGTCCTCTCCTTGTATATAACCCCCTCACGTGGCTTGTATCCTCTCCTGTATATAACCCCCTCACGTGGCTTGTATCCTCTCCTGTATATAACCCCCTCATGTGGTTTGTGTCCATGTGGATGTGAGATATTTGAAACAAGAAGTCTCAAAAAGAAGCCTAAAATTTTGCACCTGCCTGGATAGGAAAAACTGAACATGTATCACAAGTAAAAAGACAGAATCATACATAAGGTGCAAAAACTATCCGCCAAAAGTCTATAAAATTCACCTCAGAAAGACCAAACTATGATATATGTGCCCCACTGTCCCACACTGATTTTAATCTGTTTATATAATAAGAATAAATACATCTCCCATATGGCTGCAAAAAAAAGGGGCCAATAGGTGTTTTTTTTAATGCAAATTTATAATAAAAAAAAAATTATAAAAAATAAAATGAAAAAAAATAAGCAGCCCCCAAGTTCTGCCTGTAAGACGAGTGCTTGCGCGTACACCACACTAGACACTAGACCTTTCATCTTCTCTTTAAGGTTTTTTTTTTCTTTTTAAGGGCCACAATTAATGTGGATTTTTAATGTAAAGTCATCCCCGGTTGTTCGAGACTTGGTTTTGGCGAGAGAAAGAATCCAAAAAAATCAAAAAAGGGTCTCCAATTTATAGGATTAGTAATTCTAGTATGTTCTATAGGACCAGTATTTCTAAAACATTCTATAGGACCAGTATTTCTAGTATATTCCATTGGACCAGTAATTTTGGTATGTTCTATAGGACCAGTATTTTCTAGTGTGTTCTATGGGACAAGTATTTCTAGTATGTTCTATAGGACCAGTATTTATAATATGTTCTATAGGACCAGTATTTCTAATATGTTCTATAGGACCAGTATTTCTAATATTTTCTATAGGACCAGTATTTCTAATATGTTCTATAGGACCAGTATTTCTTGTATGTTATATAGGACCAATATTTCTAGAATGTTTTTTACACAGTGTTTCCTCTATACTTACATTGTTATCACAGTGCACATAAAGGACAAATACAAAGTAAACTCTTCTACATCAACAGTGACATGGGGACATCTACTCTGCTAAACTATCCTACTAATCCAATTGAAATCATATGTAAAATCATGGATGGACTGCATTAACCCATTGCTGCTTGGGATAGTATATTCTGCTCTCCCAATATTACTGACTTAATAAAAAAATACTTGAATCTAGAAGTGGACCTAAAGCAATAATAGGACCCCTAGGACTAATTATACTAGTGACCTTCACCACCCATAGAAACCACAATCAAGGCTACAACACTTGTAGCAACAGGTAAGATAAATCAGACAGAAGACCAAGGACGATGCTACATATCTACCTCCTTTTTAGTAATGGGGAGAGAGGTTATTGCAGAAAATTGAATTTATGTTTTTTGATAAATGAAAATTTTAGGTACAAAAAGTGAAGGTTGGGTAGGGGGAAGGTTTAGTATTTCCTCCATCACATTTAATGCTTAAAGGGGATTGCACAGTGGAGAGTGGTAGAGTAGTAGTCTGGCACATACAGACATAGTAGGGAGTAGACTGGATAATAAGAAAACTGGGTAAAATATTTTTCCATAGTAGATAAAATTGCTGAAGGAGTAGTCCGAACCTAACACTAGCCTACAGATTAAATGGTATTTATTTTAAAGGCCACTACACGGTCAATGGCGCTGTTATTGTGGCTACATTATCTGTATTCGGGGGCCTGAGGTTGATTGTGGAAAAATCATCTGAGTGGTTGGGGCTCCAAAAGTTATTCGCCCACCGATTTGGGATATGATTGACTGATTCTATGGATAAGTCACAATTTTATAAAACTGAAGTACAATAATCTATTGTGTATAGGTGTTTACTGTGACTTGGAGACCATCATAGAATTTTTTACTTTCCAATTATTGGTCCAAAAATACAGTTTGAGAGAGATGTTGCCTGTGTGTGACTAATCTTATTGGTTTCCCTATTTTGATAACACCCCCTTACAAAGCACCCTCAATGTTGTCCATAGCTGCCACTCCAATCACTTCTATCCTATCCAACCCTCCCGGTAAAATCCCTGCAATCTGATTGGCTGCTATGCCTGACACTGACACGTAGTAGAGTAATGGCCGTCCTCCCGCTGTTTCTTTAATGAAAAGCAAATATTTATAAATTAAACACTTTGCTGCTCTGTTGAAAAATGAAAGTTGTGCATTTGGTCAGGGAGGCAATGTTACATTACTACACCAGAAGGAAAATCAATCACTCTTAAAGATGGGGAAAAGAAATCAGCTTTGTTATTACCTTGGTGAACATGGGTTTCCCATGCTGAGTGACCATGGTACATTGATCACAGTCCACGGTGATGGATGAGTTGTGGTATGATTCTTTGGAGTGCTTGAGAATGTAATAGAGATCAGTGACACCCCCTTCAAACACTGTGCTAAAGTATCGAGGAATAAGAGTCCTTCCAATTGCTAAGGAAGTAAAAGACAGAAAAAAAAAAGTAATGAGATTTCGAGAACCAAGATCCACTCTGCCGGCTATACGCTAAATAGAAGAATATTGTATAGCGCCGGCATGAAATTGCAATAGATAACATGGAATATTGGCAGCGGTTATATACTTGTCTGATATCATTACTGTACAATATTCTTACATATCCAGAATCATGGAGATGATACGATGTTACATTTTTTTCCCCATGTGGTAAGTAGCACATATACTTAAAGGAGATCCATTACCAGATCAAGGATTGTAAACCAAGCATACAGACATACTGGTGTGTGCCCCCTCTGGAAGGATCTGCTCTTCTTTAACCTATTTATGCCCTTGTTTTTAAGAAAAAGGGGCTTACAAATAATGCAAATGAGCATGAGGGGCTCCAGGTTCCATTAACTCCTATGGAGCCTGAAGTACCTCAGGTTCATTTGCATAATTGTAAAAGTCTTTTTTCATTAAAAACTAGGGCATGAGAAGCTAAAAGAAGAGGGGGCGCACACCAGCATGTCTGTATGTTTGGTTTACAATCCTTGATCTGGTGATAGATGTCCTTTAAAGGGGTTGTCCACTTTCAGCAAATAATTGATATGGTTTGTGTAAGGAAAAGTTATACAATTTTTCTATATACTTTCTATATCGATTTTCTAGATCTCTGCTTGCTGTCCCGCTATAGAAAGCTTCTAAGATTACTCCCAGTGGATAGAAATCTGTCCATCATCATGTTATGGATATATCATATGGCTCTGATTTACTCTCTGTGATACTAATGGCTTATGCACCTGTGTGTCCATCACAAGACCATGGTCAGATTTCTATCCACTGCATGTAAACATTGAAGCTTTCTATAGCAGGACAGCAAGCAGAGATGTAGAAAACTGTGAGTAATTGATACAGAAAGTAAATCGGATACCAGAATAACTTTTCCTTTCACACATCAATTATTTGCTGAAAGTGGACAAGCCCTTTAAAGGAACTCTGCCATCAAAATACAGCATGACAAACTCATAGATCCAGGTACCATACTTCTTATATGTCTCATTCACGGCCGCCTTCCTTCTAAAATCAACTTTTATAATTATGCTAATGAGCTCTTGGGGGTTTACCCGAGCCCTTCTCTACTGTATCTTCATAGTCTGTTATACTGTCCCCCTCCATCTTACTCCCTCAGCACTTCCCTCTCCCGCTGCCTGGCATAATCTGACACAGTGGAAAGAGGAAAGTGCACCTGTATAGTGTAACAGGCTGTGGAGCTATTGCATGGAGGGGCTCTGGTAATGCCCCCTAGAGCCCATCTGGCTTCGTAGCACAGTTTTCTAGATCTCAGCTTCGATGTTTCTTCCACTGGATAGAAATCTGTCCATGGTCAGAGATCTAGAAAACAGTAAGGAATTGATATAGAAAGTGTATTGGAAAATTGTCTAACTTTTCTTTACACAAACCATATCAATTATTTGCTGAAAGTGGACGAGCCCTTTAACATAGACAGTGGGGGGCGATTAGACTTACATTAATTATTTGTAGTGGAAATGTCATTTAATAATAATAATCTATATATAGCACCATCAAATTCCGTAGCGTTTTACAAATTTAGAGGGAACCTGTTATATATAACGAGCAGCCTTATCTATGGGCAGCATGTTATTGAGCAGGAGTAGCTGACTGGTAAATAGTTTTATGGGAAAGTATTTAGTATAATTTGCCATTTATTCATTTAAACCGCTGCTCGTTCCTGAGTCCAGTGGGCTGTCCTACTCAGTAAAGCACTAAGTAGGACCGCCTACTGGACTCCTTAGCTCTATATGAGTATGTTACACACATAAAATAATAATATAATTAAATTAACAGATTAGGCATTGCTGAATGCAAATAGAACACAAACATTTTCAAAAGTTTTATTATTATTAGTGCACAAAAAGTAGGATATTATAATATCAACTAATGATTATTTTTAGCAAAATAATTTTGAAAAATTGTGCAAATTTTTTTAAAATTTTTTTGCCCAGAAACATTAATACTGATAATTGTATAGGAAATCTTTCAGAATAAATTCTTAAAACTTGTCTGAAATCCCACCTAAGAAGGCAATTTTCAAGTGTAATTTTTTTTGCATAACATTTTTGGTTTAGGATCTGTCCCCCAGCATCTCAAGTTTTCCTTAACTCGGACTGTCCACTAATACAGTTTCTTTTCATATGTTTCAGAGGCAGAAGCAATATTATACAGTGGTAGTTGGCATCCTCGACAGAGACAATAACATTTTCTCAAAAGTTTTAATTATTCTTCTTTCAGATCAACATTACTATGATTTAGAATTTTCGATCACATTTTTGAAGCTTTATGAAGCTTTAAAAAAGTTTTCCAGTTCCATAGCATTAATGACCTATACACAGAACTGGATCCCCCACAGAGTAGCTGTTATACACTATATATGAAGCCAGAAAAAACAGCACCATGAATAGTGCAGTAGCAAGTAGGACTGCAAAAAAAAATTACACCGTCCTCACACTCCTTTTTGCTTTTTGAATTGCACAGCTCAGTAGTCCCTTCCTGCTATTCAGAGAAGCCTGCTACAACTGTCAAGATAGGAAAGAGGTACAGGTCCTGGTCTTCTCACAACCTCCCCCTGTCCCTACATTCTTGCCTACATTGAGCTAAACCAGTCGGTGACAACTGGATGACGGTCCCTATGTGCACAGAACAGGTAAACAAATATGGATTGACAAAGTGAGGTAAGTATATTCCAGTCAGAACCTAGATGGCAGCGAGATACAGAATCATGAGGCTTTATTTAAAGAGCATAAGTCACATTACATACATTTGCACAGTATTTACTAGGGCACATACATATAGTGTATACTGTGTCGCAGCACAGACCACAACACAATATACATGGATATTCAGTTCGAAACCAAGATGGCGGTGAGATACATAATCATGAGCCATATAGAGTAGTCAAAAGGTCAAAGCAAGGGTCATAAAACACAGAAAAAAACACAATAATTATAGGAGGCAGGAGGCAAGTCTAACCAGCACTGAATGAAGTTAGTAGTGAGAATAAATGGAATTCCTGGATGCCACCCCAACAGCTGATTTTAGGGGCTGTGGAACAGTTCAATGTAGAAAACGGAGAGGATAGCAGAGTAAGGAGTGCCCCCATCGCACGCTACAATCTATTGTCCACAATTCTGCTACTAATAAAATGAAGCGTTTAGGCTTTTTTTTTAGATGGAACCTTCCTGATCATTTTCCCTGATATCTTCTTTTACATCAACAATTATGGATCAAACATGGCACCGCTTGCATGGGCCACCTTCATCTGTCGAAAGAAAAGTTAACATTGCCAGTTTTCTTGGAGTCCATGGCTACGGTTGATGCTAATAAAAATAGGGGTCAATAGTACTGAACCCCCATTTATCTTCCCAGCATGTCCCATACAAGGAGCTGTCTGAACCACATAACCTCCTCCGACTTTGTCTTGTCTTGTAGACGTTCTGGCTCCGATTTTTACCCTCTCTGCACTGCAGCTACTTAACCGTAAAACTGAGAGCACAGGTAGTAAAATCCGGGATATACAGTTTTTAAATGAAAAACAGGGGCTGAGTAAAAACCTCCGTGTACCATGCTTTAATTTGCATGTTAATATATCAATAAAGTTTTATGACAGAGAGCAGATCTTGCAATAACGGAAGAATTTGATGGTTTCTAGTGAATAAAAAGCCCGCTCAGTTAATCCCCGCGATTGAAAGTGCCAAAGCAAGTCAGGATTTCAGGAGGAAAAAATTATTTTGTTTGAATTTACGGACAATTTAAATGGATCGGGAAGTCATGTTCATTAATTTCGTAGATTAAAGAACACACAATGCCAGTGGTTCTGGTGACTTTAGCAAGTTTTATGCGCCCTACTGCAACTTTTAATTAAAGCAGTTCTTTAGTTTGACGGTTTTTAAGCCTCGTACGTCCTACATGTCTGTCATACCTAACGTGTGCTAAGTCATCACACTAAAGAAGAGGCTTCAGCGTCACTGACAAAAGGACCGTAACTGCGTCATCATAATATCACTGCCATCAATGGGTTAAAGGGAACTTGTCATCTGAGGGCAGTACTATATAGAGCAGGAGGGGCTAAGCAGGTTGATGTTGTGAGTTAATTGTACAATGGGTGGTCCAACTCAGTGTTTCTCAGCCTTCTGTATATATTGAACATACTGCGACAGAGGTAATTGACTTATAGCACCGCCCATTTGACTCCTTTGTGTAGCAAAAGCAGGGATTTTAATCAATACCTTCCAAGTTATATATAATCATTTTCTACAAACCTTTATATGAATCTATAGAGCTCCTCCTATTCTAAAACCATCTGCTCACCTCCACCTGCTCTATGACATGCTGCCTGCAGATATAACAGTAAGTACAATCGTCTCTGCCCTTCCTGCTCCATAACATACTGCATGCAGAAAGGGCACCATAAACTATATGCTCAGTGCCTCTTGTTCTATAACCTGTTTCCTGCAGATAGGACACTATGTACAATCTGCTCACCTCCCCCTGCTCTACAACATGCTGCCTGCAGATACAACAGTATATACAATCTGCTCAGCTTCTCCTGCTCTACAACATGCTGCCTGCAGATACAACAGTATACACAATCTGCTCAGCTCCTCCTGCTCTATAACATGCTGCATGAAGATAGGATACTATGTACAATCTGCTCAACTCTTCCTTCTCTATTACAAGCTGTCTGCAGATACGATACTATGTACAATATTTTTTTTGGTTTTCCTGCTATATAACATTCAGTCTGTAGATACGACACTATGTACAATTTGCTCTGCTCCTCCTGCTCTATAAAATGGTTCTTACAGATATTGCACTATGTCCGATCTACTCAGCTCCTACTGCTCTATAACATGCTGAAGTTGATACACTAAGTATAATTTGTTCAGCCCCTTTTGCTCTATAACGTGGTTTTTGCAGTAAGGACACTATGTACAATCTACTCCTGCTTCTCTATAACATGCTGCCTGCAGATAGGACACAATATACAATCTACTCAGCACCTCCTGCTCTATAACATGCTGCCTGCAGATAGTACATTGTACAATCTGCTCAGATGGATTGATAGGTGTATCTCTCTTTTATTTTGACAAATTATTAATTCATTAATTTTCATAAGTCGCTGCCCTTAATTACAGTTTATTATTTCTATATTTTATTATGGTTACAATAATTTTTCGTATCCTGATTCTTAGTATTTTAGGTCTTAGGCACATCCTGTACAGTTGTGTTTATTTTGGATAGAGACAGAGAGAAGTGATCCAGTCCGGTATCAATCATTTGTTCTGTCTTATAGATTTGGGTTGTCTATGAATCCTGCTATGGGCAGAGAACAATGTAAGGAAGGGATGTGAGTGGAATGCGCCGGCTCCTTTCATTTGCATATATATTCGCATTAACCCACCAGGCTATTAATTTGGTTTTTATGCGTTCTAATGTTTTACAGCGCCAGTGAGCTGGAGAGCAGCGACTACAACACCAGAATTGTATTTATTTTGGCGCAATAAAATCCACCATTGATTTAGACACCTGTGTGACGATCAAACCGCAGCCATTCATCCCGAAAATAATCCCATTGTCCGTCAGAAGCTTCAGCGCGGAACATGATTTTATGTCATAGTCTGCATATTTAGAGACATTTATTGCGCCTGACATTTGCGGTGTGTAAGCCTTCATTTACCAATTCGAGAATTATACTCCTACAAACACATCGTTGTGAAGACCTTGCCGAAATGTATCATTGAATAGTTCCTTTTGTGGACTGAGAGTAACTCAAGATTTGCCTTAAATTTATGTGTAAGACATTAGGGATAGTGGTCAAACTCAGTCCTGCTATACTATGTATATCAGAACATTTGTAGCTGTCATTTTGATAGTAACAATATAGACATGAGGGTATATTAAAGGGGTTGGCCACTTTACCTCATGTGTTTTGAAATGTATGTGTAAGTGTGTGTGTGTGTGTGGGGGGGGGGGGGGGGTATTAGGTGATTTACCAATACACATCTAATAATAGTTCTGCTCCGCTTTCTTGATATGTAAAGTGAAGCCTCCTATCTTTTACCACATGGGCTAGACAGACATTCATGACCATAATGGCCACAGATGTAGAGTTATGTGATCCTAACTGTCTATGAACAATTGCCCTGCCAGGGCCTTGATCCTAAATTCATTAATACTATCATAAGGTCCTGGCAGGGCGATTGGTCATGGACAGATAAGATCACATTAGCCTTCATCTGTGGCCATTTTATGGACAAAAATGTCTGGATGATGAGGTTAGTAATGTAGATTTGTACCATGTTAGCCATAGAGAGCAGAAGAAGAGTGAAGAAATCAGGTGATAACTTTATGAGGATAACAGAGTATAATTGATAGTGAGCTTTCGAGAATACTAGTTCTCTTCGTCATGATTATTATTTCATTATGCATGAAACAGAAAATTCACAGCATTTTATACACATGAGGCAGTGATTATCAAAGGATATTATAAAACCTTTAACAGCTCTCTCCTCACAGGGTTTTAGTCCGTTTATTGCCGTCCTGTCGTAAATAAGATTTCAAGCTGTTGTGTTAAAGTTTTTTTTTTTTAATATCCTTTGATGATCTATGCCTTGTGTGTATAAAATACTGAGAATTTTCTGTTTCATGCAGAACCTCATGTCTGACAAAGAAAATTCTCTAAAGCTCACCATTACATATACTCCATTGTCCGCAAAAAGGTATTGCCTGATTTCTTCACTTTTCTGGCTGATGATGTAAAAGACAGGAGGCTTCACTTTACATATCAAGAAAGCGGAGCAGAACTTTCAATTGATTTATATTGGTAAATTACCTAATATCTTGCCCCCCCCCACACTTACACACACATTACAAAAAGCATAAGGTGAAGTGGCCAACCCCTTTAAGGGTTAATTCCAACTGCACCAGAATCAGTGGAACTCAGCTTTTGAAGGGATGCAAAAAGTTACTATCATGTTAACCTGGGGCACTTACTTAAAAATCCAGGCACTTTGACTGTGGTAATCTTCTTATATATGTTATCCATGGTCGTATATCCACAGAGGTCTAGGGCAGTGAAAGGATTAATGGTTACATGCCTGGTGATCTAGGGTAATGCAAAGTTTAATGATATTATCCCAGGATGTTTTTGTGAACTTTTACAGATAGTAATTTATCAGCTGATAATAAAGCATCTCATCAAATTATACAGATTACTAAACTATCAGACATGTATAAAGAGTTTAAGCGGGGGCGTGGAATTTGACTTAGAACCTCCTGTGAGCAGAGTAGGCACCTCCTACTCCTCATTCCTCGGCTGCACAGGCTTTGTATCTGCCCCAGGCTGAGTGCACAATGTAATATATTTTCTGCTCTTATTTCTAGGTCATTTTTTATTATAAACCGCAACGGCCAAACATTCAAGCAAAGCCTATAATTTATCTCCTCCTTGGAACGTGGCTCAGTCTGCTGTGTTTATCCATGCAGCCGTATATTTTTTCGACCTCCTTACGAAAGATTCTACACTTATATAATTGGTCTTTCTGGGACTCGTGTACCAGCACAACCTTCTAATGTTACATTTTTTGCTCTGTCCCTTAGGTCACTTTGTGGAGAAGGCATGCGGAGATGTTTTCCCTTCTAATATTGTCAGATCAGCCTAAATACCGGCAATCGGCGCCTGTTACCAATGTAACGGGATCATATATTATTTGCCACTGACAAAGCTGATGAACCATGGAATAATTAACACATTCTGCCCATTAGATGCACAATGGGTCAACTGTTTCGGTGTAATGTCACATGTATGGGCCACCTAAGGGAGACGAGAAATCCCTGTGGAAAAATTGTAAAATTTGCATTGTTGTCTGGTATTACCTTTCTACTTATTTGAAAGCAGTGGTGTAACTAGAAACTGATGGGCCCCAGTGCAAAGTCTGTGCCAGGCCCCCGACTATAATGTATGGTTTATAGTAATAGTCTTCTCATATGGGAAAGTGACACCATAAGGGCCCCCTAAACCACTTGGGCACAGGATCGCAACCTCTGCACCCCCTATAGTTATGCCCCTGTTTGAAAGTATTTTTTTTATATATCAGCTTTTATACTGATGATGATCTATCTTTAGTATCAGCGTCACTTGTACAACTTCTGCCACTCAAAAGTTGCCAAAATGGCTGATTGGTGAAGTATCATGGTGTTGGACCCCAACCAAAATGATTCTTATGGTCACCAGTAGAGATGAGCAAATTTTTGGTTGATTTGTAGATCCTGTACAAATCTGGCATTTTTCAGGCACCAAAAGGAATCAGAATGTTTCCAATTTGGTTCGGACAAATTTTTCAAAATTGCTGATTGCTAATATTTTCATTAATCCCAGTGTTTAGGAAAGGGGGAAAAGTAATGGAAAAATCAACTAACAATATCGAAAGGAGAAAAGAGAAAGGAGCTATTAATAAGAAAACTCCCTAAAGGGCTAGATGGGGGTTATGATCCATTTTTAAAATTGGAGGAACATTGGTTTGGATCGTTCGTTATGGACTAATTAGAAAAATTTGACGAAGCTTCTATGAATCAAATCTTGGATGATTTGCATATCTCTTGTTGCCAGTATAAAACCTGACATGAATTCATAAAAACATACATAGATAATATCACACATCATCATAGTCGGCTATGAAACTTATTTTCGGTAAAAACTTCATTGAGTTTCTGCTTCCGTGTTAAAAAGATTTTAGACATGAACTTTTTCTAGCTATATTGCAGTTATGTATTTATTAAGTGGACATGTGACAGGAGATATCACAAGTTATAATTGCTTTTTACTATTTTGACATCCTTCACCTGGCAAACCACAGGAGCACATAAACACTGTGTCTGCCACTCAAGGAAAGTTTTCTTATCAGCACTATACATGTTTGGAGGGTGGGATGAAATCTGTAGAAAGGAGGACAAAAAACCAGGGCAGATGTTGTCCTTAGTTTGCTTAAAACTCAGAACCCAATTGTTGTAAGTCAACAGTAATAACCACTGAGCCACCATGATGTAACCTATCATTGGACGGGTCACTAAATCTAGGCTCACACATTGGACTTATCACAACTGAACCCCCCCAACCAGATGTCATCCATAGCGCTTGAGAGGATCTGAGGGAACTTGTCGATGAGCAGAGCCCATCCTCTGAGTTCCACTTTTGAGGTCCCATAACCAAAACTAATTGGATTGACAAGCCAGTTCATTGGCTATCCATATACTCAGTACATGCCTGTGCTTCATTCAGATGGGTTAAACATGTAAGGGAAAAATTAGAAAGAGTGCTCATAGGGTAATATTATACAAGCAGATAAAAGAGTTGCTTATCATATGTGGTTGTGCTAGTCAGTAAGAACAGCTCTATTAATTACAAGGAAGAGGGTGCTGTCTCTGGTTGGGTCCTCAGACCTTGGTAGCCGCAATGGTCGGAATTGGAATGGTAAGGTTGGAATTGCGGTGCGTATAAGGAATTAGGCATATAGGGTAGGTTACTCATTTTTTTATTTTTAAAAAGTCACGATATACAGTGTGTTTTGAGGTCTCTAGTGGTCACTTTTTCATCTGGTTATGGCTTACACTTTCAGCTTGTCCTTTGTATAGCTGGAGGTCATAATAATCATATAAAAAATGGGTCTTTAAAAACCTGGAAGCGGGTTGTATAAATTGTGACCTAAAGGGAGAAATGACTAACCCGACCTACCTGCTGAATATACCTTTTATGGTATACGCCCAACCCCCAACCCTTCACTTGACAATTTTTCATGATCATAGACCCCACCTATGGGAAAAATAATACCTATCATGTGGATTGGAGATATCATTCTAAATTGAGCCCACCTCTTCAAAAGGAGACCTTACTGCCTCCATGAACTCTAGCTTTTCAGCATTGGAATTTTACTAGGCAACGCCATTCCTGAGCAAAATGTTTAGACTTTTATACTAGTTAGGAATGCTACTGTCCCGTGGAACTCCTTGCCTCAACCTGAGTATTGATAGGCTATATAGTAGATAATGGTCACCAACAGGAACACCACATGGGGAACGGTAGAGGCTAGAGAAAAACTTAGAGTCAGTCAAGATTGTGAAAGGTCACTGGTATAGCCATCTAAAGGTTCCCTTTAAGGGTTCATTTATATTACCTGTTTTTCAAGAACATATTGTAAAGTGTTGTGTTATTTCTCCAGCAAAAACCACAAAGGAAATTTCGAGTAATGAAGAACGTGGAATTAGTATGTGGAATATCTCATCCAAACACTCATTACCTATGAGAGTCATAGCAAACTTTTTTTACACGCTGACGTTTCAAGGTAGTCAGTGAGTTCCGTTCCTCATTTCATTATGCACAATAATTCCGGCTTTCCCTCAGGAGTCAATTTTTAGTTTTTAGTGAGCGTGCTGTTTGCTGACTGTTCTAAAAGGGAACACTCAGGAGATCCGATTAGCAGTCACTTGTTTCAATAAACATTGAATGTAACATATGCCTCTCAAGTAATGTGTATCCAAACATACAATTTACAAATAATTAACATCATGTTAATTAGTTACATTAATTTATGCCACTTTGTGGAATTATTTCTTCAGAGCCCTTAGGAATGATGCCAGACGTTTTGAGCCAGAGCCGGCTTGAAGCGGGAGAAGTGTTGTGACACACAGCATGAACACGAGGGATGCGAGGACCAGAAGAGATGATTGCATATCACAGATCCTCCTCGCTGTTGAGTTACTGGCAGGACACATACGGTAATACAACATGGGAACATTCGTCTTAATTAGCACGATTTGTAGATGCCAACAATGGCGCTTTATAAATAATACATCCGTGGATTGTTCCATTCAAAGTCAATTTCTGGACCTGTCAAGTTGGTGGAAGTCTGTGGTGGATATTTCCAAGACTTACTGAATAAATTAGTTTGGTCCTAAAATAAATAAAAAAAAAACGACTTTTGGAATTGTAAAGGAATGACTAAGCTGAAGAACTTGGTGCTCGGCCTAGTAAGGGGGTTCTTCTTCTGAGGCAATCTGATTCTTCAAGGAGATAGCTAAATTGGTATGTTGGTGGCTTTTACAGTACTTGAAATTATGCTCTTAGCCTAAGTCAAGTAGGTTTGATAGTTGACATCTCATCTCTTGCTAATGGTTCCCTAATTTGCAGAAGTGTTTTATGCTGGTCAGGACTCTTCTGCACATAAAGTATATAATTGGGACTTGGGAGAGTACAAATTTTGTGACGAGGGTCATGAGGACATGCTTTTAGACCTCTAACTATAATTTAGTACAGTTAAGGTCACACATTCATGCTGGTATGGTGCTGTGCGTATATTTCGGTTGAATATATCTGTATTTTCAAGTGTACTGGACAGGACGGGCGTAGCAGTGCGATTATAGGTATATGGGGCCTCCGATCCAAAGGTCGCATCAGAGCCCACTGGTGTCTTGTTACACCAGTGGATGCAACCGTATCTGTATGGATGTTGCCAGTTAAATAAAAATGTATTAACCATTCTATGGATGAGCTGGAGCAATATAAAAAACTCTTCTGGGTGCGGCGCTTCTGGGATTCAATCCAGGATGCCAACCCACGTAGATTCAACTTCTTATTACAAAACATGAGTATCACAGGACAATGGGGATCATTTGCTTACCTGGTCCAGTCGCAATCCCGCGACGCGTTGTCCGACGCTGATTCGGGTCTGCCGGGATTCACTAAGGTCGTGCACCCGATATCCAGCAGGTGTAGCTGCTGCGCCGATGTCCGCCAGAGTTCACCTTCTTCGTCCCAGTGCATGTAAGTGCTGATCTCGCAACACATATTGTTTTTTAAATTCTGCAGTTTTTCCGAATCCGTTGGGTTGTCCGATGGCCACGCCCCACGGGAAACCCGACGAAAGTGCGCAATTCGGACCTTTAGTAAGCCCCAATGTGTTTTGGGGCAGGACTTGTATGACATATTTTTGGGGCCTGATCATGGGGTAAAGACTTCCCAAAATGTGTTGTCCTGTGAAATTTATGTTATGTAACAAAAAAGTTGGATCTACATGGCCTGGGGTCCTGGGTTGAATCAGAGCAGCTTGGCACCAACAGATGGCTGTTTTTCTATTGGTGTTGAGCATTGTGTCTTGTGAGCAGCAGCAGAGCTGTGAAAAATTATAGCAGGGATCAAAGAATGAAACAGTAAAAGGACACTTCCCCTTTGCATCAATTCCAGCTACGATACTGGGATACATATACATTTTTCACAGCTCTGCTGCTACCATCAACACAAATCTCCAGGGACAATACCTAATACAGTGTGTAGTTTTGTATGTTCAAAACTGGTAGTAGACTCCTTTTCAGAGTAAATATAGTAAGGAAGACACAATCATTTAACTAAGTCTCCACCAGTCCACAGATAAATCTACATGCAGTTTGCCTGTAGTGTGTGCAGGGGGCGCCAGATTCATGAATTGTAGTGGACATTCTTCATTAATTTGGCTCCTCCTGCTCTGCTCTGAAAGTGGGCACCATTTTTTTGGTGCACTTTGTTCATGCTGCAGGATTGTGCCACACGTCAGACAGAATTGCGGTGCACAGTCCGACAAAGTAGCACGCCCCTTTAAGTGGAGAATTTTCTTTTTTATTGGACACTAGCACAGATAACTGAAAACTGGTGCCAATTCTTTAACAAATGTCGGCCTATATGTATATAACAGATCTTCCCCAATACACAGCAGAGCACAAATGATGACTATATACTGTGCAGTATGTGTGTATATGGTGTGTTTCTACTGTATGTATGTGTATATAATGTATGTCTCAATATATGATGTATATATACTATATGTATATAATGTGTATTTACTATAGTTTGTGTTCAAATATGATGTGTATATACTGTATGTGTGTATGTTTGTTACTGTGTATGTGAGTATATAATGCATGAGTATGTATATAAAGTATTTATGAGTGTATAAATGTATATATGCGTACATAAATGTGTGTGTATATAAATACATAAATGTGTGTTATTGTATAAAGATGTGTGTGTATAAATATGAATGGATTTATTAAAGGGGAAGGTGCCCAATTCAGAAACCTGCTATAGGGTCCAGTGTCTCCTTGTTATGCCCCTGCTCTGGTTATAGAACATGCTGCAATATTTTGATACCAGTTTTCGTAGCAGACTATAGGCACCATGGCCCGGTATTATGGATCTGCACAAACACATAATCCTTAAGTGTGCATGGAAATTTTTTTTAATAATTCTAGAAGAGGAACATATGGTGTAACCTCTGTAGATATTGAAGCAAGCAGAGGGACAACCTATAAAGGATAAAACACACAGACCTACCAGAAGCTCATTTCCCATCAGTAATAAATTAGTTGACATTACAACCCAGAAAATGAAATGAAGGAGGCGGGTGAAATAGTGGAAGGCAAACGTGGGCACCTATTACTTCATCCTAAAATTGGGAATGAGATTGTTTTTCAAAATAATAGGAGATGAAGTTTAATTAGAAACAAAATTTGTATTGCTAATGAAACGACTATATGAAGGCGCTGACACGGGCGCTTTATGTCGTTAATCTCCATATGCCGCTGCTATCTGCTGCTTGCAGGGACTTGTTAAAATTGCTGCCTAAACTGTGGGGATGTGAGCAAAATATTGACAATTTAGAAGCGTACATTAGCGGCGAGACAAATAAACGAAGGTGCAAGAGTGACGAATTTGCAAAATTAAAAGCAAAATACCGATTCGGTTAAGGCGTCTGTAGAGGTTTAATTGTTGATTTGCAGTAAAATAACACATTGGCTTTGGATATTTCTATGTGTTAGGAGTAACAGAAGGCAATGAAAAAGCTTTAAAGTTTTTTTTTTCTAGTTAGGTATTTACTTTCTCTCTGCTAAAAAAAAATAAAATTACTGTATATACTTGAGTATAAGCCGTCCCAAGTATAAGCCGAGGCCCCTAATTTTACCACAAAAAGTTGTGGTATATTTTTCTTTACTCGAGTATAAGCCAAGTTTGGGTTTTCAGCACATTTTTTTGTGCTGAAAAACTAGGCTTATACTCGAGTATATATGGTACTCTACATTAAAGAGACTTTCTTTTATCTGAAAACACATGGGGGAAAAGAAAGGCAGGGAAGCTGAAAAAAATAAAATCTATATACACTGTTCCCTTTTTCAGCAGAATCCATCGTATACACTTGAAGAACAGGAAGTGTCGTAGGGCAAATGACCACCACATGCTATCAGTTTGGAGTTTGTGTTCAATTATTTTTTATTAAAGTTCCAAGAATTTGAACACCAACAAAGAAGGTCACGTAGGACCACAAAACATTGTAACAAGACTATACAATAATATATGTATAAAACAATGGGAGGAAAGTTTTCCCAAAGGACACCCAGACTCTGTGGATACACAGAGGTAAGGTTAATTTTGGGGGTGTACGAAGGTAGGCCTAAGGTGATACACTAATACATCCCACCATATAAGTAAATGCAGTAGGGAAACTCAGAGGGAAAGGAAAGATAGAAGACAATTAAACAGGGATGCAACATAGAAAGGAACAAGAAAGAATAATAATAAAACATAAATAGGAAATTAAAATTTGGAAGAGGGAAAAGTCTCACTTTTGATTCCGCTACTATCATCTTAAACCAATAGGTCCCGATATACAAGGGTAGTCGGAAATAAGATCCAAAGTTGCCATACCAATATAAATCGGACTGTCCTGCCCCCTGCTCTGCAGAAAGTTGTTCTATCCGACTATCCATTTTCGCCACCCATTTAGAGGAGAGGGGGGGAGGCAAACACCAATGGTTTGGTAGTCCTCACAGCAGACAGAATAAAAATGTAAAAGCTGTTGTTTTTAAAGGTTTAAAGGTTCTGACAATACAGAGGGGAGAGCTATTTGAGGTTGAGAAAACCTTGTCCCAAAATCCCATTACATTCCCACCATATCAGGAGCATTGTCCCTATAGAGGAATTACATATCCAACACAAATCCAAAACACCAAGGTAGAAGGAGTAGAGAAGGACTGGTACCCTAAAAGCTTTTGGGATTCCTGAGGCATGAGCTTGGATCCTGTCTCCTGTTGCTCTGGGTTTCTCCGTCAAGAGTCATGTCCCCAAGGCTTCAACACTATGGGGCAGATTTATCAAGTGTCTGAAAGTCAGAATATTTCCAATTGCCCATGGCAACCAATCACAGCTCCCCTTTAAAATATTCATGAGCACTGGTGAAATGAAAGCTGAGCTGTGATTGGTTGCCATGGGCAACTGGAAATTTTCTGACTTTCAGACTGCTTGATAAATCTGCCCCTATGTCTATCACAGTGTTGTCTGTGACTTACAAACGACACTTCAGAGATTGGTGGCCATTTCATCACTTAAATGATGGGGAGCTCAACAGAGGGTAAAGGGTAGCATTAATATATATAAACAAGTCAAAAGCATAGATATGAATATTAGTATAAAGAATGTCACATGCATAGAAAGGCTTTCCTTCGGCCAGGGCAAAGATTCCATAGATTTACAACCCAAGCTCAAATTGGGAAATGGACACCAGTTTCTCATAAAACCAGTTCCTTTCAATATCACAACATACTAAAAAAAAACTTTACCGGGTTCTACTCACTACATAACTGCTGGGTCACAGCACATAAATTGGCTAGTACTTGATCACGAGATGAGTACAGAGAACTATTATCCATGTTCATAACCTAAAGATTTCCCAAATTCTAGAAAGAATAATTCATGAAGCATAAAAGATTTTATCTTTGTCACTCTCAGTGAAATTTAGGGAAGGTGGGGGGGGGGGGGGTGGAAACACCACCAAATTTTCCGGAGGAAAAAGGTAAAACGACATTTCAGAAATTTGGTATTTAAAGATAAGCTGTCATCTCTCCTGACATGTCGGAGAATCATTTCTTATAATTCAGTGTTCTGGCATTCTTTTATTTTTCATCCTAAAAATCTCTGAAAAAAACTGGTAACTGGATGTTACCAATCCACTTGTCAAAGGGGAATATCCCTACAGTGAACACCGATTGGATAATGTTCGATTGTGTAGGGACACTTCGCCCTCCTCCCAGCTGGTAACAGCCAGTTGGAAATTTCTATTAGGAATAGAACTAAAGAACAGCTAAATGGAAATATGTTTTTCCAGAGTTTTCTTTAATCAACAATGCAGTATTAGTAAACTTGCAGATATTTGGAATATATTTTACAACTCTATTTCAAAAAGTGCTTTAGAATTTAGAGTGCATTTATTTGTTGAGATTTGGTGTACAGTTTTTGAAGACAAAGCTGACCTGAAGATGTCATGTTTCACTCTGATCATAGGAGGACCTTTGGAGGGCACCATGCATGGGGACCAGAATAGGTAGAGAGATAAGTATTGTGTTATGTTATTAACAGCCCATGCTTTTAATAACAAAAATTATAATCTTGACAATTCCTTTAATCACAATTCCACATCATGATGCCCCCTGAAGAAGTGTGGCAGTGAAACGATTTGTGGTCTGCAATCCTTTGTGGACATCATGAATAAGACACTTGTATTTTGTATTTGATTATTCAGAATGCTTGATGTCTGGGGACATAGGGGTATGAATATCTGATTAGTAAATAGTGATGTATTAATATTTGAGAGTGATGGTGATGCTATCACCCCTTCCCATGATGTGACCTAGCCCCGTTACTTAAATTTGGAGGATGCTTTTGGTTTACATCATAGAGGGTACCTTCACTAGGGAACTGCAAAGTACTGTAGGACTCTTTGGACAAAGTTACTCATTGCAATCTTATATTATATGTGATACTAAATTGACCCTATAGAGGGCGCTGCTTAGAAAATGAGCTGCTCTTAGTCAAGCTAATCAGTGATTACCAGGAAATATTGATTTAGGAAACGGTAAGAAAGATTGTAGGAAGTAGCGTCTTTAGATTCTACGACATTGCCAACGCTGAGACATCTCCAAATGTCACCACAACTCAGGAACATCTCTTTTTTTTCGGAGAATATATTCCGAATGTGTACGACCTGACATTAAATGGAATTTCCATATTTTTTATTTTTCATCTCTGAGATACCCTGGTATTTGCTGCTGTATTCCTATATGTTCCTGTCTCGTATTTTCCATCTCTGTAATTGTACAGTTTCGGCACATAGTAATGTAACACTTCCAGACAGTCAGACAAATATAAACAGAAATATATGCTTGTAAAATAGGAAAATGCTAAATCCCCAATGCAGGAGGAAGAATATATTATAATATATAATTTGCTGACAGGACCTTGCATTTGTAGATGACATTAGCATGCCAGGGAATTTGCAGACAGCACTAAACTAACACAATGTAGCATACAATTAGAGAGAGTATTTTACATATGAAAACACAGCACTCTCGCGCCGGAAGATAGCACTAAAGCTTAGACAGCGCGTTTCCAGCCTACATCACTACACAAGACAGCCTCATAAATAAAAGAGGGCAACAGCCACACATTAGAATTATACGCTGCCTCCGTACAAGCTTTCTGAAGGCTTCTAATATTGTATGTTCTTCCGAACCCTTGAAAAGGTGAATATAAGGATATGAGTCTTCTGAGAATCCTAAGAACAGTCTATGATAGCTTGTTACTGTGGGTGCTTACAAGACACAGCGCCTCTATAGTCTGTATCTGGTATTGACATTCAGTATTTTTTTTTAATGGTAGTAGACAGCCCAGCACCAGCACTGGGCATACCTGGGCAAGTCCCAGGGCCCAGAGCTGCTGGGGGGCCCACATAAGGCAGTACATAAGTAATCCATGGAGGTGAGGGAGGCTTTATATAAAATAACCATGCGCATGGTGCATATAATTAGGTTGTCCTAATTATTTTTTGACACACGATACAATCAATCTACGAAGATGATAGAATGTTGACCAGACAGTGCGGGAATCACATGTGGCCAAATCATTATCAGCCTACAACCAGAAGTGGACTATAATAGAGGTGTCTCGGGCAGCAGCCTTGGGCCCAAGGATTCTAGGGGCTCATTACCACCCACCAAATTTTACACTGCACTGTAGAGATAATAAAATGAGAGGGGCCTTAAAACCCTTATACATATGTATCAGCTCCCAAAGCACATGCATACAAGAGCACTTCTAGACCATTTAAAGGTCCAAAGATGCTCCAAAGATTCTTAAACTTGAGAACTGAAAGAGGGCAAAAGGTAACCTCCTTCTATCCCAAGAAAACCATTAAAAAAAAAGACTGCTAGAGGTTCACAAATTTTATATGGCACATGGATCCTCTCTTACTCAAAATGAATACAAGAGGTGTGATTTAAGCAGTTTGGACTGTGGGTTAACCAATAAACCTGCATATATGAATATTAAAGGGAGGAATTTATATTGATCATACCAGATCATGACTAAGACGCATAGCGTTGAAACGCGTCAATCTAATGCACGTTAAGTTTTGTAATGTTCCCGAGATGTCAATAAAGAAAAAGAACTGCTTTTATACTCAACCTGGTGGCTTCTCATGAGTGCTGAATGCTCTATATTTTTTTTAATTTATATTGATGACCCATTCCAATGTCTATTGGGTGTTAGGTCAACACCCATTCCTGCAGCCATCAACTTTTTTGTTAAACGGGCATGGAGAGAGGGACAAAGTACGGAAGCTTTTACTACAATGCACAATGGGAGTCGAGTCTGTAGTTACAAATTCCAGATATTACAAAGAGCATGGATTCATCCCATGTGAATTTTTGGACAAAGCTTTTTAGATTAGTAGTGGGGGTAAAACCTAAGGTGCCAGGACATCTGAAGCACAACTTTCAGAATAGGTGGCTGCTATGCCCTCCGTTGCACTCACTTGGCTAAATTTATATGAAGGGAGCAACTTTATAGAGTCCAGGACATGTAGTTGCTGGAGATTTGAGTACTGAAAACAAATTACTTGTTATTGTTCCCTCTGAATGTCAAACATTTCAACAAATGCCATGGAGTGTTCAACAGTTTGGACAGTTTGCCTCCGTTTCTTTCCCCGGCCTCTTGTGTGATGTTCCTATTGTCTCCATCGTCTCGCTCTACTCTTCCAATAATCACCCAGAAGAATTGGAGCAGCACTTAGCTTCCATCTAATTGCTCACAGTTCTGAGATGTTTTGATATCAACTCATTAAGACGTTTACCACATTTTAATCTCGTGAACTTAAAGCGCTACATGAGCGACAGGTTGACAAGTTTATGCGTTAATTGAAAAAAAAAGTACATTAAAAAAGTTATAATGAATTGAAAGGAGGATAGAAATGTCATCCTATAATTCATTGTAACAATTTATTTTACAGACATTTGCCTTTTTCTATTGTTATTTTTTTTGTCTTGGATTGATGTAGTTGTTTTTTTATTAGTTTTAACCACTGTTAATTTTGGCAGATTGGCTGTTATGATTTTTAGTTTCCTTTGCTACTCCCCCTTTTGATAGCTATGACATTTTAGGCCCATTAGATGATGATTTTTAAAAATGTTTGGCACTTCACCTTCGGATTGCTATGACATTTTGTTCCATCAACGTAGCCTTAATAGTATTTTTAGTGAGGCAAGTTTATTTTTGGGTACACAAATTTTATTGAGTGGGCATGGAAAATATTCAGACCCCTTTAAATATTGCATTTTTTGTTTCACTGCAACAAATTACCATTGCAGCCAAGTTATTTTTTGCTCATTAATGTGCACTCTGCCCCAATCTTGACAGAAAAAAACTCAAATGTAGATATTTTTACTAATTTATTAAACAAGAAAAAGTGAAATATCACATGATCATAAGTTTTCAGACTCTGTGCTGTGATACTCATGCTCTTCATTTTCTTCTGATCCTCCTTGAGATGGTTTAATGAGTCCAGCTGTGTATTATTAAACTGATTGGACTTGATTAGGAAAGGCAAACACCTGTCTATATGAGATCTCACAGTTCACAGTGCATGTCAGAGCACATGAGAATCATGAGGTCAAAGGAAACTATCGAAAAGTACAGATCTGGCCAAGGTTACAAAAGAATCTCTGCAGCACTCTAGGTTCCTAAGAGCACAGTGGTCTCCATAAACCTTAAATAAAAGAAGTTTGGAACGCCCACAACTCTTCCTCGACCTGGCTGACCAGCCAAACTAAACAATTGGCGTAGACAACACAGTAGGTAGATGGGAAAAAGTTTCACAATGTCAAAAATCACTGCAGACCTCCATTAGTCGGGGCTATATGGCAGAGTGTGCCGACGGAAGCCTCTCCTCAGCGACACACAAAAGGAAACGGCATACAGTGTACAAAACACATGAAGAATTCCCAGACTATGAGAAATAAGTTTCTCTGGTGTGATGAGATGAAGACTGAAGTTTTTGCTGTTAAATCTACATGGTATGTGTGTAGAATACCAGGCACTGCTCATTACCTGCCAAATACAATTCCAGCAGTGGCACATGGTGGTGGCAGCATTATGCTTTGGGGCATGGACAGGAAGACTGGTTGTAATTGAAGGAAAGATGAATGCGAGCAAGTAAAGATATATACTGGATGAAAACCTCCTCCAGATGCTCAGACTGGGCCGAAGGTTCACCTTCCAACAAGACAATGACCCTAAGCACAGAGCTAACATAACAAAGCAGAGGCTTCAGAACATCTCCGTGACCATTCCTGACTGGCCCAGCCAGAGCCCTGGCATAAACCCAATTGAGCGTCTCTGGAGAGACTTGAAAATGGCTTCCACCAACATTCACCATCCAACCTGACGGAAGTGGAGAGGATCTGCAAGGAAGAGGCAGAGGATTCCCAAATCAAGGTGTGAAAAAATTGTAGCATCATTCCCAAGAAGACTCATGGCTGCACCAGCCCCAAAGCTGCTTCTACTCAATACTGAGCAAAGGGGCCGAATACTCATCACCATGTGATTTTTTAGTTTTTTTTGTTTAATAAATTAGCAAAAATATCTACCTTCCTGTTTTTTTTCTGTCAAGATAAAGGGCAGAGTGTACCATTTAGCTGGAATGAAACAAAGATTTCATTATTTTAAGGGGTCTGAATAATTTTCGTACCCACTCTATGTGTTTTTTTAATAACTGATTATAATTTTTATATTTTTGGGGAGGTAGAATTACTTAAACATGGTACTTCTGAATTTTTATAGCATTTACAATGCTGACTAAATAACACATATTAAACTTTTCGTTCAGGCCTTAACAGACACATGGATAACAAATATGTGTCTTTTTAAATGTGTTAAATAAAATGCATTTTTTAAATTATTCTTTTATCGCTTGGTTTTAATAGTTTTACTTTAATAACACATTTTCACATATTTTTTAAGTTCAAGTGGGGGCTTGACCATGCAGTCTCTTGGTTGTTGGTCCGATACACAGCAAACTCTTCTTGTCAGTATTTACTTACTGGCGATCAATGTTTAAAGGGTGAAGGATGGGGTAAAAAAGGGCTTAAAGAGAACCTGTTACAAGGGAACACTTCCCACAAGCCACACGCAGTACAATTTAAATGTCTTTATACATTTTTTACTGATGTCTCCATCCGTGAGATTAATTCTACCATTCTGGTAAAAAAAAACACTTTTATTCATGCTCTTTGTTTCAGTCATGCAGGTGGGGAGCTGCCGCCTACAGTATCCGGCTGAAGAGAATTCCTCAGGGAGGGGGCGAGAGAGAGATTTGTGTGACTCGACTCTATTATATCATTAACCTCTCCCTTAGGAAGGAGGGGGTGATTGTGATGCTGGCTATTTTAAGAGAAATTAACCTTGTTCCTCATCCCTTCCTTAGGAATTCTCTTCAGACAGGCTAGAAGTGTCAGTAAGGGGCTGGCTAGCTTGACTGTGTACTGCAGCTACCTGCCTCCATGACTGGGGACATCAATAAAACTCTTCTGTAGAAGAATACTTAACCTAATCCCGACGATTTCCGATTTGCGCCGAATTGCCCCGCACGCTATCGGATTTAGCCGCATCGGCGCCGGCTTTCACACAACAGAAAACGGGGGGGGGGGGGGGGGCGTGGCCATCGGACAACCCGACAGATTTGGAAAAACCACGGAATTTAAAAAAGAATTTGTGTCGCAAGATCAGCACTTACATGCACAGGGACGAAGAAGGTGAACTCCGGCGGACCTCGGCGCAGCAGCAACACCTGCTGGATATCGGGCGCATGGACCTTAGTGAATCCCGGCAGAACCCGAATCAGCATCGGAGAATGCACTGCTGGATCGCGACTGGAACGGGTAAGTAAATCTGCCCCAATGTTTTAACTTTTTCTATTATTAAAACACAATAAAACCTATATAAATGTAGTATCCCTGTGATCGTACTGACTCAAAGAATAAAGAAGACCTGGAGCCCTAAAAACCAAGCCCACAAGAAAATATCCCAAATACGTTTTTCCACCAATTTCACTGCATTTGGATTTTTTTTCCCCGCTTCCCATCACACGGCATGGAATATTAAATACTGTTACTATGAAGTACAATTTGTAATGTAGGTCTTACATGGAAAAATAAAAAAAGTTACCGATTTTTGAAGGTGGGGAGTGAAATGTGGAAACGCAAAAACGAAAAAGGGCCTGGTCGTTAATGGGGTTAAATGTACCATAATGCTGCGGTTTGGTCCTTGCTTTGTTGCAGTTTTTTTTATAATTATTGTAAAATCATGGTGAAACAAAGCAGATTTACTGTGTATTTGTAGTAATTGTGCCAAAAGCCACAACAATACCGCACTTTAATCAGAAGATAAAATATATCCTGTAGCCATATGGAGGAGAAAGCACTGGATATCTCCATCCTATACCTAGATTTTTCACTGTGAAATCATTCCCCATAGGAAATGCATAGGGAAGCTTAGAAATCTCAGAAAAACACTGCAGTCAGCTGGAAAAACATACCGTATTTTTAGGACTATAATGCACACAAAAAATCCTTTGATTTTCTCATAAATCAAAGGTGCGCCTTATAGTCCAGTGCGCCTTATATATGAACCACCTGCTGGTCATTCATCCTTATAATCAGGTGCGCCTTATAATCTGGTGGGCCTTATATATGAACCTAGACGTTTTAGCAGGCATTTATTGATGGTGCGCCTTATAATCCGGTGTGCCTTATAGTCCGAAAAATACGGTAATCACAGTGATATTACTGCAGGAAAGTGAGTACAATTTTTTATTAAGTGCCACATGCTGAGATTTTAGAGCTATCGCAGAGTTACCTTTCCTATCAGAAATTGATGTAAAATTCTCTTACAGATAAAGCAGTGACTTCACTCCAATTTGCACGCAATCAGTTTTGATGCGGTTTTTGGTGCAGTTTGTTATTTAAACAAATGAAAGACATGAACTGAACAGGTGAATCCCATTTGTTGAACAGGTTTCCCCTTTAAAATCATTTTTTATAGCTTTTACAGCGCACTCCAAATGACATGCCTCTTTTATTTTTTGGGTTGGTCCCATCATAGGGATAACACATTTATATAGGTTTTATTGTGTTTTAATACATTTTTAAAAATTAAAACCAAACTGCGAAAAAAAAGTCTTCATTTCGCCATCTTTTGATGGCAATAGCATTTTTATACTTCGGTGCCCAGAACTGTGTACTTTATTTATTGCGAGATGAGCTGATGTTCTCATTTCTATCAAATTGGGGACTTTTTTCTATGTTACTATAAGGGTACTTTAACCATAGGGAGTCTGGATTCTCCTGCCATATAATGCAATAACACTGAATTGCAGTATATGGAGAATTTCCTACAGATCTGCCACTGGCACACAGTTACAGATCAGCAACAATGACAGGTCCTGGAGTCTTACAAAGACTTCAGGCTGTCATGGCAACTTATCATCGCTCCTTGATGCAATCAAGGAGAGCAACGATCAGAACCAATAAGTCGGCAATAGAAACGCCACCGATTTTTGACCGCCAGACAGACAAGGAGTAATCATCCATGATTGGTGCCGGCACCAATTGCAGCTGTTTGCTGCAATATACTAGTATATCAAAAGTTGTTTAGAGGTTAAAGGAATCTGTATAGGAAGGGTCTGGTAACATTATGGCATTGGTTTATATCAGTTTAAGGGAGTATCTAATATTCTATTTCCTATTCAAGAATTCTAAATTGATAACATAAGATTTTAAGATTCATTAAAGGGCACCTACCACCCCGATTCTACCTATAAAGGTAGAAGGGGTGGTAGGTGGATGGATGGGACTTGAGGATAGCCCTTTTTTGGGCTAATCCTCACGTCCCCGGTGTCTTTTAGAAAACTTTATTGCAGTTATATGCTCATTTTTTTATGCGGCTACTGGGCGTGGAGTAGCCGGACATGAGGCTACTAGTCACGACTACTCCACGCCCCAGTAGCCACGTTACTCTGCCTTCCAGGTAATCTTCGGCGCGCAGCTCCTCCCGGGACATGAGGATTAGCCCAAAAAAGGGCTATCCTCACGTCCCATCCATCCATCCACCTACCACCCCTTCTACCTTTATAGGTAGAATCAGGGTGGTAGGTTCCCTTTAATGATAAAGCCAAGAGCCCGTCTTGCTATAGAGGAAACTCTTGTCCTGCATTAAACAGCCAGTCTGTTGATTTGTATGGACATGGTTTAATACTTAACTCCCCCATTGGTGGCTCTGAAGGTAAATTTAACAAAATGGGGGGGAATTTATTAAGATTCGGAGGTGGACTTGATCTCCGGAATGAAATCTAACCTGGAGGAGATCTCATCTTATAGTTTTCACCAGTTTTCCAGTATAGACTATAGTCAAATATGCCCCTCTCCCCGACATGTCATACCCACTTTTAGAAAAAGTGGTAAGCGTGTTGGGAAACCTACAAAAACTGACAAAAGATTACAGCTAATCGCAAGGGATTCCAATTTTATTGTCAAGGGCCCCTTCAGATTGACCCCATTGGACAAAGCCTTTACTGCCGGTTAATTTTTCTAGTAAAATGGTAATGGGTCAAAGCAGGGAGAACAAGGACAAACTCATTTTGCGAAATAGATTGAGAATGTTGTATACTGTGTTTTTATAAGGATGAACAATGATGATGAACAACAATAATGAACTATGATGATGATGGTGATGATGAATAATAATGATGAACTATGATGATGAAGTTCCACGACGGCCATAATGATCATAATGATGATGAACAATGATGACATCGATGAACAATGAAGATGATGAACAATGAAGATCCTCATCATCACTTTCCATACTTGGCCTGTGTGTTGTTTTTCTTTCTATTTAACTCCGTCTAGATCGCTTAAGTTTTTCATGTTTCGGCAAAATCAGAGAATAATTTGGAACCTGCATCGTTATCTGAAATACTATGTAACTGTAACTTATGTTACTTCCCTTAATTTAAAGATGAGGGGGGAGAACCCAAAACCTACAAATCTTACCTATCCACAGGATCGAAAATAGTTGACCAATTTTTGATCAATAGGGAAATGGGAGGGTTGTTGAGTGAGACTGTGGGATAAAGTTTTATTAAAAGAGATATGCGGAAGTACTAGAAAGAATCAAAAACCCAGAACCAGAGCTGTGTATCAACGCTTTTCTTTCATCTTGCCACACCTGCAGGGTCGGCCCCAGGTTTCAGTAGGCCCCTGGGCGACAGAGCCTCAGTGGGCCCCTTTGCAGTGAACTCAAGTGTCGTAATTCAAAATTCGCCTGTTCAAACAGTGTCCTGTTCCCTAAAATATTGCATACTTTATCATATCAAACAGCCCCCTTGTGGTCATTTTATATACAGCCCCCTCATGGTTATTTTATGTAGTGCCCCCTCATGGTTATTTTAGATAATGCCCCCTCACCACCTCTGGATTCATTAGATACAGCCCCCCTCAACCCCATGTATTCCTTATGTACAGTCTTTTGTGCCCCCCAGCCACTCTGGGCCGCAGCACATGCTCAGTACTGGTGCCAGCCTCACACCTCTGCCCCAAATCACAGGTTTTGCAGATTTCCTGGAAAACCCCTTTGAAGCAGTTACAATAAATGGGATTAATTGGTTAATAAGCTTAGAAAGTCTTTCAAGTTAGAAACCAGGACGTAACAGGGGATTGTCATGATGTAAAAAGTCTTCTATGGGTGTTTCATATTGTTGTCATCGCCTTAAATGGGTTTTCAAGACTATTTTAGAGATGCAATCACATCACGCACCCCTATATTATAATGAGATGGCTCTACCTATGATGTCTTAGTCTAAACGGCAAAGCTGAGCTGTAGGAAGCTGTGTCTGGCTCTGTGACCAGTGCGAGTACTAGAAAAATGAGTATTTTTCTTTTTCAATTTTTTCAAAAAATTGTAAACAATTACTGATACTATAAACCCTGATTTAAACAATAATAACAAATAATATTATTTTATAAAACTTATTTATGTAAAATCCAAAGTCTTTTTTGCAAATCTAAAAATAATCAAACCTCTTGTTGTTGCCAAAAAAGGCAACCTCTTTTCCATAGGGTTGTAGCGCCTAACTTACAAAAATAAATTTCAAAAAACAAATCTTGTAAAATAAAATGTAAAAAGTTGAAAATACAGAATGTACGGGAAAGCTGCGGAGGCCTTTGGGGTTTTAATGCAGTATTTATAATGTTTTTCCAACCATAACATGAATTCCAGAAAGAGTTAATTTCAAACCACCCATCGAAGCATAAGGACTCCAGGTACCTCTGGCACCCCAAGCATATAATATTTATAACATTCATCCAAGTTTAATTTTTTCTTCCTTGCCAAGGAAAGAACACACATTTTTTTTTTCTGCACTGCAGAAAAAGAGAGAAAAAACTGAGAGTCTCTCATTAGTTGGGAATTTTCCATTACATTCTCCCCTGACTGACAAAATGAATCTGAAAATATAAAGATATCTACAGAAAAAGCACAAGAAATACAACAGCGAAGAGTGTGGAGAATGAGGATTTGAGAATCTATTATTTGAGAAACTTGTATTGTAAAATTTTGGAGCATTAGACTGACCTTGTCTTACCAAATTAAATCTATGCTTGTCGTAGCCACTTAAACAATTAAAAATATTACATTTAGGGGTTTAACTATGGGGAGTTAGATGGTGAATGTTGCACCAAGGTCCATTTGAATACAATTATTGAAATTTGGTAGATACTAAGAGGGAACCTTCTTACCGAATTTGTCTTTATAGGAACCTCTACTCTTACCAACATGTCCATGGCAAAAAATGTTAAAATATACCTAATCTGTTAATAAACTTTCCATAAAGCTGACTTTATTTAACAATCCCCCGTCTGAAGGCTCTTCTGCTCATTCTTGGTAGTTGGAGACTATGGGGGTAATTTACTAAGGGTCCGATTCACGCATTTTCGTCGGGTTTTTCCTATTTGCTCTGAATTCTCCCGGGATTTTGGCGCACGTGATCAGATTGTGGCGCATCAGCGCCGGCTTTCACGCGACAGAAATCAGGGGCGTGGCCGTCGGAAAACCCGTCGGATTCGGAGAAACCGCAGAATTTTTAAAAAAATTGTGTCACAAAAATAGCACTCACATACACCGAGGCGGAGTAGGTGAATTCCAGCGGACTTCAGTGCAGCAACGACACCTAGTGGACATCGGGTGCACGACCTTAGTGAATCCCGGCAGGACCCAAGTCAGAGTCGGACAACGCGCTGCGGGATCGCGAATGGACCGGGTAAGTAAATGAGCCCCATTGTCTCCCATAAACTATGCACAAAAATTAGCATCATATCATATAGCATATTAAAGCCTCTTATGAAATCTTACATAATTTACCACTTTGTTATTCAACCCTTCATTCAAAGATATTTTGATATGTTATGGGGCTTGAGGAGACCTTTCCGGATATATGTCCTTCTTATTATGAAACATGCCCTACAAAGAGCACTTTTATCTATTTTTGACCTTCAGGCAAATTAGTCTCATAGGGGGCTCTTACTATGTCTTCTGTGCCAGTTATTTGGCAGACAAGGCATGCATTAAGCCCCATTTCCACCAGTTTTTGAGGTTTTCTACTTTTGGCGTGATGGTGTGGAGAATAAGTCAGGAGTGAGCTGGATGAAGACGTGAGTGGTCTTTCCCACTGTATTTTCTATTGTTGCCATAATATTTTGGAGGCCGTAGCTGAAATCTGTGCCAACTCAGACCTGGTCTAAACGTGCAAAATGCAAGTCTTAATAAATTCCCTCCCTGGTGTCTGCTGGAGATCATTGCCAGCCAAAGTAATGCACAGTAGGAATTTTGCAATGAGTTTGCATGTAGCTTTATAAGTGTTTGTAGTGATACGGGGGGCATAAAGATTTCAGAAGCATTTCTACGGACATGGGATAATAGTAGGACAAATCAATGCATAAGACTTTTTACAATGACTTTGTTTTTCCCATGCTTAATTTTTTTTTAATTTTAGACATAAATAGCACAGGAAATAATGGTAAATAGTGCAATATACTTTATTAAGGAAAGAGGTTGCTTTCTTCTCTTGTAGTGGGCATGACTTCTGAAATCCTTCTCAAGTTGATACACAGGACTGCCAGGCAGGGGGGTTAGTGTTCCTTCAGTCATGGACCCCACCAGAAGAGAGGATCCAAGAGTCACTGAATTCCCTCTTACCCTCCTGAACAGATGAGAGGACAATGTGATCCTTTCTAGGATCTGAAGTAACAGGTCAGAAGCATGCTCAGAGGGAGAGGGGGCATTAGAGCAGTTAATAATTAGCATTTTTCCTGTACTGCCTCCCACCCCTCCCCCATAACACATGTGCTTCAGCATACAACCCTATGTGCTGTCCCCAGCACAAATACACTACGTCTGCATTTACCTTCCAGGACCTTATGATAGTATTCATGAATAGAAGTTTAAAGTCCTGGAAGGAGATTTGTCATGGACGGTTATGATGACCCTCCATCTACTTGAATTACCGTATATACTTGAGTATAAGCCGACCCAAGTATAAGCCGAGGCCCCTAATTTTACCACAAAAACCTGGTAAATCCTATATTTTTTTTACTCGAGTATAAGCCGAGTTTGGGTTTTTCAGCACATTTTTTTTGTGCTGAAAAACTAGGTTTATACTCGAGTATATATGGTATATGGATAGGAATGGCAGCTAAGAAATTTCTGAACTAGGGAACTTGACTTTACATTTTAATAAAATGGTGCAAAACTCTAGTAGATATATATTGGTAAATTACATAATATCCTGCCCCTACACTTACACGCAACTTACACAAAATATTAGGTAAAGTGGGCAACCCTTTTAAAAGTTTAGTTCTACTTGGGGCTTTTTCTCCTTGAAGCAGCTGTAGTTCCCTCTCTACAAATGTTCAGAATACTCCTCAGTAACAAACCCATATCATGTAAAATAGTCAATATGATAAGTGATGGCAGAGCTGCTGCATCTTTACCTTTGTGTGTTTTCTAAGACTCTATGCTGTGAGAGGGGAGGTAGAGCAGCAGGCGGGCGACACCGCACAGTTGTTACATCATGCCATAAAGATACTATGAACTCTACAAAGTAGCGAGGCATAGAAAGGCTACATTTATTATAAATTCAGTTAACCAATTCTGTCTCAGAGGGATCTTGCTGAGCTTTGGCTATGTCTATAGTTAAGTGCTACTCCAGCCTCATCTTCATTACAACACTACAAGCGATGTAGGTAATATTCATGCACAGAGATCTGAAACCTGCATATAGAAAGCATTATGTCTGAAGATAGAAAATTCCCAGATCTTGTGCAGGTACTGAAGTTCTGCTCTTTTATCTATGAAGAAACCCTCAGGTATTTTTTACTCTTTTTGAATTGTTATATATTTTAAGAAATTTAATCTACACAGTGATTAAATATTTTTGATACCCAGGTGTTTCGGCTGTCATACGGCAGCTCCTCTTTTCATTCTGTAAATGTCTCCTTACATCTATTTGCATGTCAAGGATATTAACTGTCTAAGATGTGTCATGTGCAAATCCACTAGTTAATCACAGTCATCTTGAGTCAATGTGCTCTGAGTGCGCTTGCCTGTGCTCAAAGGTATGTCTTATCATAATTCAATTAAGGATGGAAGGGAAATATTTTCTATTGCCGGTAACTTCGATTGCAATTGAGCAGATGACTTTCGGAATGATGCCACTACAGATGCCCATGCGATTGTCTCTCATAGCAAATTCTGACCATGGACTACTGCATATAAATGAATGTGAGTGGAGCAACAATTAGGACGGATTCTGGAAATATTTTTGGCAGGAGTGTGAAATTGATTGAATATGTGATACAAAGGAGAGGTCAGAGTTCAGTAAAAACCCAAGACCCCTGCCTGCTGCCTCATGGTTATGGTGGTACCACAGGAAGATGTAGAGGTAAGGGTTCAGTTAGTTACTAGATGGTGGAAAAATGGGAAGTACAGTTTTAGAAAGATTAAGTTTCAGAAGGAGAGAGGACATGATATTAGAGACAGTTGAGAGACAGTCACTTGTGTTCTGTAATAAGACCGAATGATTATGTGCAGAAGTATGTTATTGGGTATTATCAGCGTAAAGAAGATACTTAAAGCCAAATTTGCTGATTGTTTGTCTATTGTGGGCAGTATAGAGGGACTGTAAGAGATGTGAGGGGATGAGGCTTGCTGATTCAGGTGATGGGGTGAAAGAAGGAGAGGAGCTTGGACACTTCCTCCATGAGTGGCTCAAAGCAAGAGAGCGAAAAGGCTGCAGAACTGGCGGACAGAGGATTGAAGGAGTTAGTGGATTGGGAAATTATTCCCTGTGGAATACAGTCAAATTTATCTTTAAAGTTTTCAGCCACGAGGTCTGTGACAGGTTGCACTTTGGGTGTTAGTAATAAGTAGACAGCTTCAAAGAGTCTTTTAGGATTATTAGAGAGAGAGGAGATTGATTGAATAGACCTGGTTGGTGAGGTAAAGGCAGAGTTATAGGTTTTGAACATAAATTTGATATTTAAATTTCTGCAGATGTTCTCCCCATACATTCAGACACCTAGAGTACTGGGGGTAACTGCGACCAGGGCATTTATGTGAACATTATTATAATGGTAGCAGCAATTTTAGGACAGGAGAAGGAGGACAGTGATGACTGAAAAGTTTCTGTGAGATGGTGAGTATTACAAGCATGTGGGTGTCAGTTTGTGTAATAGGTGAGCATATTTAGAAAAGGAGAAAGACTATTGAAAGTAAAAGAGAGAACGGTCTGAAAATGGAAAAGAAATATTAGTGGTATTAGACTGGAGAGAGTCATATACTACAATCATAAGAAGGTAGAATGAACAGAAAATCCTTAGGATGTGAGCCTCAAAAGAAGGGAAGGCGAATGAGGGTACAGGGGGAATGGCCTGGAAAGTGCACCACGGTTGGAGGAGTATGCCAAACCCTCCTCCCTGCCTATCGTTAGTGAGTAGGGTGAGAGAAAAGTAGCCACCAAAGGACAGAGCAGCGGATGAGGCAGTTTCATCCTGCCAAATCCATGATTCTGTGATGGCTGGCAAGTCCAAAGATTTCAGTTTAATGTACACTGCCATTCCAGAGGGCACATTTGAACATAGCTATAGGGAAAGAGAGGGAGAAGAAGGGATGCACTGAATATTTATCCCTTACTGATTGTGGTTGCATGGAGAGGGCTCATACAACCATTAAAAGTCCATTGAAGTCCATTTTAGACTTTCTTTATAATCGTACATACAAGATTTGTCAAAAATGTCTTGTGCCTGCTCACTGCCTACAGCCTGCCATAGCCTACAAGCAAAGTGTTACAGGGTATTTCCAGAATTCACTTCAGTTTCCTAAAATTATTCCGGGAACAGAAGCCGGGGTGCATCTTGTATGTAAATCTATTTGAAATGTCTGTGTTCCAGTAAAGGTTATTAAAGCGCGGTAATAACTCCAGCTACATGACCGGAGACTGATAAAGCCTGTACAGGGAGGACAGTGATCTGTGTTGTGAAAATTAGTTTAATCTGCAACTTTTATATAAATGGTACTAGATGAGTTCCTGTGAAAATGCAGAGGTATATATGAAATGACTGTGACCAAACTGTCACGTATCGGCATAGGCTATAATATGGCATTTAATTATATTTCAGATTGTGAGGTGAATCACTTTTCTTTAAAGGGAATCTATTGTCGGATTTTACCAGTCCCCCTCACATAGGTGATGAAACCTCTCCTCCAAAGTCTTTTAAACTTGACTCCTCCCAGGTGAAATCTGACTGTTCTGTGCTCATTTTGAGGCTGCAGGATGAGTCCATACAGATGCCACTATATTAGGGTCTATAGCAGTGGTGGCGAACCTATGGCACTGGTGCCAGAGGCGGCACTCAGGGCCCTCTGTGTGGGCACCCAGGCCATCACCCCAGAATGAAGTTCACCAGACAGGACTCAAAGAATCTTCCTGCAGAACCTTCCTACAATGATAGGCGAATTTGCCCTCCTCCTTTCAACTGCGTTGGTGTCTTTAGGAGGCTGAACGATTGAAAGTTGTCAAAGAACGAGGAAAAATAAATTACTGCTTAAATTGCTGTGCTTGGCACTTTGCAATAAATAAGTGGCTTTTGGCTCGAAGTTTGGGCACTCCAGCTCCAAAAGGTTAGCCCTCACTGGTCTATAGTATAGTAAACAGGCATTTGGTGTTGGCTTGAGGTTCTGTAACCTACTGAATCTAAAATACAGGCAGTTAAAAATCCAAATTTGCACCTTTTATTTATCTGCAGCTTACATTTCTAGATTTGTCTTTAACCTAAAGGGGCCTAGTCGTTTTAATGGGCTCCTAACTGACAGGATCCCTTTAAATGTTGGTGATCTGTGTTCACCATGCAGTCTCTCCATGCCAGTCTTTATTTTATGCAGACCTGAGCAGGACAGCCGCAAGGTGTGATCACGGCCTCTGGCTTTGTATGGTAATGCTGTGCTTGTTACCTTCTATATCACAATAAACCTAATCATTTTTTTTTTTCTGCTTCCAGGGTTCAGCAGACCCCCTAAACAGTGCATTCCACCTCACATACAACATGGTACTGAACCTGCTGCGTGTGGAGGAGATTAACCCGGAATACATGCTGGAGAAGTCCTTCTATCAGTTTCAGCACTACAGAGCCATTCCCGGAGTGGTGGAAAGTAAGTGGCAAAATCCTGATGAGTAAAAGTCACCTTTTAGCGTTTGGAGGGGGAGCCCAACTTCTGATGCCCTTGTGCAGCTAAAACTATGTTTCATGGTGTCGTTGTAAAGATGAGAATCTCTTCTTTCAAAAGGTAACAGTAGGCTTGTGGTTCTGTGAGCTATAGAACAGAAGATACAGGCAGGTAATGACCTAGGGGGAGATGTATCAAATGTCTTGTGTAAAACTGTTCTAGTTGCCCATGGAAGCTGAGCCCTGATTGTTTGCCATGGACAACTTGAACAGTTGATAAATCTGCCCCATAGGTAAAAATTGGAGCTTTCTATCTGAAACTTAAACTTCCAACTATATGCTTTTAACTGCCCGTATCTCCGATTCTGTAGCACTTGGCACATGGTGCTATAATGCCCAAGATGTGGTCATTTGAAGTGACTTCCGCCACCCCCCTCCAACCTCAAAGTGACTCATCTCGGGTAAAAGGTGACTCATCTTGTCTCATTAACATATGACTTCGGATGAGCTCTTCACATAAGAGTAAATGCTAATAAGGAAATTCCATATCCTACACGATGGGGCTGGTAGGTTAGTGGTGGGAGAAGTTCTCTTTAAGTAATTCAGTTTGGTTTGGAGTAATATTGTTACTACTTCAGGTAGATAACCTGTACTGAATATATGTATCGCACCGTACGTCGTCATTATCTCATTTGCATGTTTCTATGCTGAACCTTTTTCTTCTTGCCGACTTACAGAAGTGACAAAATTGGAGGAACAGTATAACAGTATTCAGATTGCCAACGAGGAGAGTGTCGTCACCTATTACAAAATCCGCCAGCAACTCTCTAAACTGGCCAAGGAGATTGAAGATTACATCCACAAGCCCAAGTATTGCCTCCCGTTTCTGCAGCCCGGGCGGCTGGTGAAGGTAAGTCTTCTCGGACTTCTGTGATTTCAAACCCATGAGGGTTTTTTTAAAAAATTTTAATGCAGATTCATCTATTTAGTGTTGCGTTTTTCTTGCAAATTTTTTATGCGTTTTTTTTTTTCCTGTTATGTTTCCCCTGATCTGACATCTTTTCAAGCAGAAATTTGCATCATGATGCAGATTTTCAATCTCCCATAAACTTCAATTAAACAAAAAGCAAAAATCCATGACTCACAAGAAAATTATTTTATTTTCCACACTGAGCAGCAATATCCGTGCATTGTCTACAATTTTTCAAAATCACATTCACTTTAATGTTACATAAAATCCCCACAAAATCTGCAATATGTGCAGATTGTCAAGCAAGTTGATTTACTTGCCATAAAGCAAAACTGTTGTATTTTCTTATGGCGGCCAATCGGAGCTCAGCTTCCATTTCATAAACTGTTCTGGGAAAATGAAAGCTTGGTTCTGATTGGCTGCCATGAGCAATTGGATCAATTTTGCACTTATGATAAATGTACTCTAAGGAGTTGTGCCGTATCCGCACCACCTGTGGCCCATGTGCTTCTGACATTGGAATTCGGCATCGAACTTTGGAAGAGAACAAAGCGCCAAGACGAGCATAGCCTTTGTCACATACACTGCTCCATGTAGTGTGTGGTCATGCTTTGTAGTCTCTGCCCCATTAGCTTAATTGGCTACGTGACAAGTGAGTTTATTATTGATGGCCTGTGTTGCAGAAGTGGCGCTGCTGAGCTCACATTGATCTCCATTGGATAGGTTATGAATGACCTGAATGGTGGGGCCACATCACGTAGCGCCTCTAAGTCGCTAATTGCTTTGCTATGTTCTCGCTTTATGATTAGTTATGCAAGTGCTATAATTTTTCTCCGCCGCGCTCTGGATTGATGGGCGTCCAGTAGCCCTGGCCAGTCCTTGTCGCTCTAATATATACGCGCCAGTTCACACTGTTGAGATCTGTCCTTGGGCCAAGCAGCTGCTACCCGGGCATTTCACAATAAATGCTGTCACCCTCTGTTTCGCTGCCAATTGGAGTCCAATTTTATGGCTTTTCCATTAGTCATTTATAAGTTTTCACAGGTTTTGACAGAAGACTTCATAATGAACCGTTTTTATTACTTCTCTGCCCTGTTCTTGTGTTTCGCCCCCTGCGGATGTGTTATTTCTTCCATTTGCCACACCAAACCCGCAGTAACTCTCACCATCTTCTCCATTTTGTGTCCTGTACAGGTTAAGAACGAAGAGGATGATTTTGGATGGGGCGTGGTGGTCAACTTTTCCAAAAAGTCAAATGTGAAGGTCGGTTATAAAGGTCATATGTCTTATTGTTGATATATTGAGCACCCCTATTTGTGAGGCCATGCTTAGTACTGCATCTGATGCCTGCTTGTTAAAGTACTATTTTTGGGATAATACTATTTTGTTGATTTGTGGCAGTCTGCTACCCACCAAAAGTAATGTATTTAAAAGATATTCCACCAGCAGAGTAGTGAGTGCAGCTCTGGAGTATAATACAGGATGTAATTTGGGATTAGTAATGGAATGTCATGTATGTACACAGTGATGTACTCTAGAGCTGCACTCGCTGTTCTACTGATGTAGTCGATGTCACTGTGTACATACATGACATTACTTATCCTGTACTGATCCTGAGTTACATCCTGTATTATACCCCAGAGCTGCACTCACTATTCTGCTGCTGGTGCAGTCACTGTGTACATACATGACATGGAAGGGAAATATTTTCTATTGCCGGTAACTTCGATTGCAATTGAACAGATGACTTTCGGAATGATGCCACTACAGATGCCCATGCAATTGTCTCTCATAGCAGATTCTGGCCATGGACTACTGCATATAAATGAATGTGAGTGGAGCAAAAATTAGGACGGATTCTGGAAATATTTTTGAGGTGCACGCGGCAGGAGTGTGAAATTGATGGAATATATGATACAAAGGAGAGGTCAGTGTCCAGTAAAAACCTAAGACCCATGCCTGCTGCCTCATGGTTATGGTGGTACCACAGGAAGATGTAGAGGTAAGGGTTCAGTTACTTAGTAGATGAACGTGAAGTTCAGTTTTAGAAAGATTAAGTTTCAGAAGGAGAGAGGACATGGTAATAGAGACAGTAGAGAAACAGTCACTTGTGTTCTGTAATAAGACCAGATGATTATGTGCAGAAGTATGTTATTGGGTATTTTTATCAGCGTAAAGAAGATACTGAAAGCCAAATTTGCTGATTGTTTGTCTATTGTGGGCAGTATAGAGGGACTGTGAGAGATGTGAGGGGATGAGGCTTGCTGATTCAGGTGATGGGGTGAGAGAAGGAGAGGAGCTTGGACACTTCTTCCTCCATGAGTGGCTCAAAGCAAGAGAGCGAAAAGGCTGCAGAACTGGCGGATAGAGGATTGGAGCAGTTAGTGGATTGGGAAATTATTTCCTGTTGAATACAGTCAAATTTATCTTTAAAGTTTTCAGGGTCCGTGACAGGTTGCACTTTGGGTGTTAGTAATAATTAGACAGCTTCAAAGAGTCATTTAGGATTATTAGAGAGAGATGAGATTGATTGAATAGACTTGGTTGGTGAGGTAAAGGGCAGAGTTATAGGTTTTGAACATAAATTTGATATTGAAATTTCTGCAAATGTTCTCCACAGATGTTCAAGACACCTAGAGTACTGCAAAAGGAAACAGGTTTGGGGTGTGTGCCAAGGTTGCTGACTGTGTCGAAAGGTTAGGACTGAGGGTGGTGCCACCTTTTCCTGGGCACTTTTGAGAACATGATTATAGTGGTTAGAAACCATTTTAGGACAGGAGAAGTAAGACAGTGATGATCGCAAATTTTTTGTGAGAATCTGAGTATTAAGGGCACGTGCGTTTTGGTCTGTGTAATAGGTGGGCATATGCAGTAAAGGTGTAAGGCTATTGAAAGTAAAAGAGAGAAGGTTACGGTATGAAAATGGAAAAGAAATATTAGTGGTAGTAGACTGGAGAGAGTCAGACAACGACCAAGGAACTGGTAAGATGAGCTAGAAACATGATATACTACAGCCACATGAAGGTAGAATGGGCAAAAAATCCTGAGGATGTGGACCTCAAAAGACGGGAAGGTGAACGAGGGTACAAGGGGAATGACCTGGAAAGAGAACCATGGTCAGAGGGAGGAGTACGTCTAACCCTCCTCCCTGGCTGTTGTTAGGTCTAGTAGAGTGAGAGAAATGTAGCCAGCAAAGGACAACGCAGCAGGGGAGGCAGTCTCATCCTGCCAGCAAGTGCAAGCAAGTCCAACGATTTCAGTTTAATGCACCCTGATTGGGCATTCCAGAGGGCACATTTGAACACAGCTATAGAGGGAAGAGAAGGAGTAGAAGGGATATACTGAATATATTGAATGTATTAGTATGTCACATTTCAGTTGCGGGTGCATGCATATACCCACCGGTAACAATTGCGCTCGGTGCCAGCACCGATCGCAGAAAACAACTCATTGATCACAAAGCTGCCGGCAAACGCACGACGAACGCTGTATAGTTTCAGAAGATTTGGTACAATATGTGGTACAATGATCAGTAAAATAAGCATATACTGCTATACTTTAGTATGGTAGTATATGGATCGGACAACCTAAGGTTAAAGTACCCTTGGGGGTCTGAAAAATAGTAAAAAATAAATAATTATATAAATAAAAAAACTAAATAAAAATTTAAAACACCCCTCTTTCTTTAGAACTGATATAAAAATAAACAGTAAAAATCCTAAACATGTTCAGTATTGCCACATCTCAAAATGTCCGATCTATAAAAATATAAGTTATTCCATCTTTTAATGAAAAATAGTGCCAAAATGTCTAATACGCCACTATTTTGCCATTTTGGAACATGTCAAATATTTAATAAAATATATTTTTTATTTGGTATTACAATAAATGAGAAGCAGTTGTGCGTAAAATATATAGTACTTTTTTCACCTACGTAGAGGTGTATAAATAGATAGCATCGTAAACAAATATGATTTACAAAATAAAGGGTTTTTTTTTAACTATTTCAGTTTGTAAAATTTTTTCCAAATTTTAAAATTTTCTTTTTTTTTACGGAAATGAATAATAATGGAAGCCTTACGGCAGTGGTGGCGAGCCTATGGCATGGGTGCCAGAGGCGGCACTCAGAGCCCTTGATGTGGGCACCCGGGCGACCACCCCAGCATATCAGAAAGTACTTAAATAATCTTCCTGCAGTTCCAAGTAACTTAAAATATGCTGTTTCTAGTGATATTTAAAATGATACCCTACTTGCTTGGGACTTTAGGAAGAGGGAGAATGTATGGACAGGGCCGAATCATCTTAAGAGGTCCTCCTGCGGGCCCCGCGACTCTCCATGTACAGTGTGACTCTGGAAAGAAGCTACATTGATTTGATAGTTTTCCATCCTTCTTTTGTGTTAGTGTCCTCAGGAGGCCAATATGATTGAAAGTTGTTTAAGAACAGGGAGCAAAAAGTTACTTCTTTAATTTTTGGTTGGCACCCTGAGATGGGTGGCTTTGGGTTGCAGTTTGGGCACTCGGTCACTAAAAGGTTCGCCACCACTGCCTTATGGCCTTGGTGTACACAGACAATGAAGGAAACCATTAAAAGTTCATTGAGATCAATTGACATTTTAATGGAGCTTAGACAAACGTATGCTCGTTAACCCCTCCCCTCTCCATAGCAGCCCACGGTGTACGGCGCCGCAACACAGGAAAAGATAGGACATGTCCTATCTTTTCGCCGTGACGGAACGCCACAGTACCGCACGTACACTGCTCCGTATCGCTTGGTGCGCCCATTGCTGTACATACTTCCCCCCCAACAGTCATGTGCATGGGTCCTTAGACTTTCTTTATGATCCAATATACAACATTTGTCAAAAACGAATCAGGAAATGACCAGATTCAATTTGGTGCCTGAAAATTGCCAGATTTGTACCACTGTATGAATTGAGGAATATTTTTCCCTGTACTGGTGCATTCCAGTCTCGTGCCTGCTCACCGCCTACAGCTTGCCATAGCCTACCAAGAAGCCAACCAGCAAAGTGGTCAAGGAACTGGCAGAAAGAATGAGGAGGACAGTGTACTATAACCACATGAAGGGAGAAGGGTCGGGAAATCCAGAGGGTGTGGACCTTAAAAGAAGGGAAGGTGTATGAGGGATACAAGGTGAATCAGAAAATAACCGGATTCAATTTGGTGTCTGATAATCGCTAAATTTGTATCGCTGTGTAAATTAAGAAATAGATCATATAGGGCATAAAGGGCAAAATTTGACAGTTGAAGGCATTAAAACACGTTCATCCCAAGAAAATGATATCAAGCTAACATACATGATGGTATAGGTCAGTGATGGCGAACCTTTTAGCGTCCGAGTGCCCAAACTGCAACCCAAAGCCCCCAAAATTTATTGTGAGGTGCCAACCAAAAGTTAAAGCAGTAACGTATTGCTCCCTCTTCAATAACTTTTAATCATATTAGCCTCCTGACGACAAGATGGAAAAATTGCATCATTTTAGCTTCCTTCCAGTGTCCCTCTGTATACAGAGAATTGTGGGGCCAGCAGAAGATCCTCCAGAGATAATTTGGTCCTGTCTATACATTCCCCGCTTTTTACAGTCCCAAGTAGCAAAGTAAGTATAACTTTAGTATATGACTGAAAGCAGCATCTTTTAAGTTGCTTTGAACCTGTCTAGTGTGCTGGGGTGATGGCCCGGGTGCCCACAGAAAGGGCTCTGAGTGCCGCCTCTGGCACCCGTGCCATAGGTTCGCCACCACTGGTATAGGACTTTATGAGAAACAACGGGTCAACATCACCTACTGTATAATAATGTCACAAATGAGTCTAAAATCTCAAATTTAAGATTCTCCAAAAAAAGTTGAAAATCTATTTGTTAGTGAAGGATTTCTAAAAGAAATTAACATAAATACAGATTTTAGCCATTGATCCATTGTGAATGCACACTCGTCCTGTCACTCTATCAATTATAAAATCAAGAATGTGACACCCGCTCTCTGGATCGCTGGGGGTCCATTCTCAGTGGTCGGACCATCGGCTTATTATGCCATATCCTCTGTATTGGTTATAACATACAAACTTAGTAACATACAAAATTGGTACAACCCCTTTAAATTAAAAATATCCTTTCTCTTTCAGACATTTTTATCCCTCTCCTTTTTTGAGATGTGTAATAAAATTTGGACAATTTTTTAACCTTTGAAAAAGTCATTATTTCCGTTTAACAGGGCTTTTAGTATACCCCAGATTTATCAAAAGCAAAAAATATGAAAAAATGATTTATGCTTTTTCACCCACATATCAGTAAAGCAGTGAGTGATGTAAATATGTAAAAGGTTGGAATTTTCAGTACATGATTCATAGGCAAATTGCTGTTAATTCTTTTTTTAATCTGCTCATAGTACTTAAAGAAGTGAAAAGAATGTTAAAATGTTACTATAATGTGAAAAGAGGTAAAAATTAGAGCTGCCAATATTCAGATAAAAAATCTTATAACTATTATATGGTTCATTTTAATCTTAACTTTTACATTTTTTTAACACCTTATAATGAACCTGTCACCAGAAATGTCAATTTTTGGTGGGATAGGTTCTAATAGCCTGATTTTAAAAATACCTTTGTCAGTATTCTAAATCATTTCAGTAGTTGATAAAAGTTTATTTCACATTACCTGGCTCCCTGCCAGTATCGTGTGGTAAGTCTTTAGGGAGAGGACAGCTGTATCCTGTGTGTGCCTGTGTCTCCTCATGTATTCTTCCTCTACTCCACACCATCCCCTCCCTCCCCTGCCTGTTCAATGCACATGACAGGAAGTGGGGATGGGTGAGGAGTAGAATAGACTGACACAGGCACACACAGGCTGCAGCTGCCCCCTCCTCAGGGACTCACAACATGTTGCTGGGAGGGAGCCAGGTAATGTGAATTAAATTTATATAAAATACTGAAATGATTCAGAATGCTGACAAAGGCAATTTTTAAATTAGCATTAGTCTATTCTATTGTTACATTTCACCAGCTAAAAATGACATTCCCGCTGACAGGTGCACATAGTATTTTGGGGAACATGGGATTTTTGATTGCTTTTAATTTTTTGGGGAGAGATAGGAAGCACTAAAATTACAATTTTAGAATATGTTTTTTTTTAAATTATGCCTTCACCGTTGAGGTACATTCTTTATTCTTTATTCTGACATTTTGCCTATTAGACCCAGCCTTGGATTGGGCCTAATAAACTTTTGGCCAATTATGTTGTAAGGGTCATAGTTTCTGCAATCAAAGGAGAGCTTTAAGTCCAGCTCCAAATCTGGAATATAACTGCATTTTTCACAATGCAACTGTATACAATGTATGGTATTCATGCACATTGCTGTATTTCAGCATTCAGTAGCTATCATTGCTGTGATACAAATATGATTGTCTAAAACAATTTAAGTGCTAACAAAAGTTATTAATATAAATCCATTTTGCAGGGAAGGAATCGGGGAGATATTTGAGGAGGAAACACCAGTTCTGCAGCTGACGTTACTGGAAGGAAACTCACAAACAGGATGTCAATCAGGACAGAGGAAAGCTGATAATCTGGATAAGAGATCACACAGTAAACTCTCACACATGCCGTTGTGTAATACACTATCAGTGTAGCAATAGCCTGGAAAATTGCACATACGCCATGGTACTGTATGTATAGAGGGTTAAAAAAAATTATCTCGGTTTGTGGATAAATATCTCATCGGAAGCCATCCCAGCCATATGCAAGTCTCTGGGAATGATGAATGAGCAATGGTGTGGCAGGTGTCAAAAGGAATCTTCTGCTATTGTCCCTCTGTTGGGACCATCAGAGATCCACTACAAACATGGGAGCTTTTTTAAGTCTAATAAAAGGTGGTTCAAAGTTTTGCAGCATAAAATTATATTTTTCAATAAATTTTTCTTCCCTATGTTGCTGTAAATCTGTATTTGTCTAGACAAAATCCAAGTCCTTCCCCCTACTGACAGATGACAATATAGTTTTTTCCTGCTTTATCTGTCATGACAAAGGATCAAGTTATCATTGATAACAGGTTCCAAAAGAGCAACTAATGCTCCATACAAATAATCATTTGGTTAGTCCTTAAATCTTTTTAATTCTTTAAAATCCTTTGTTTTATCTAAACTGGCTCCCTGCCAGAATCCTGTGCTGAGTCCCAGTGGTGAGGGAGGGCAGTTGTTCAAATCTAAACATTCGTCTGCTCAATTCCGACTTGTTTCCGATTCTACGTATTCATGACCGAGGGAGGGACCTCACCGCAAAAACACAAGAATTGCTTGCTGCTGTGAGCCATCTTAAAGGGAACCTGTCACCAGTTTTTACCAAAGTAAACTACTAGTCCCCTCAGGGAGGATATAAAATGTCCTTTCTAAAATTCCCTCTTTTATGTGAGCTCTCTCCTGTTTACCATTGAAGAAATCTCCCCCAAAGTCAGGCAAAAATTTTTTGTGTCAGATAAAGATAAAAGTCTCATCTCAGATCACATTAAGCTTATGGTTCTATGAGCTAAAGAACTGGACATACAGCTAAAAAATAGGCAGCTCACAAAGCCATAAGCTTTGATGGGATCTGAGAGATCAGCTTCTTATCTTTAATATGACACAAAAAGCTTGTTTCTAGGTTCTATAGAACAGAAGATCTCTCTTCTGATACCTATTCAATCATTAAACTTGACTCATCTCATGAGGTGAGAAGAGTCATATTTGCCTGACTTTAAGTTAGGTATTTTATAGGTTGACAGGGGAGATTAAACATAAAGAAGGGAATTCTAGAAAGGTAAATTCCTACCCGACCTGATGGGTGTAGTAGTTTAGTTGGGTAAAACCTTTTGACAGGTTCTCTTTAAGCAGGGGGAGAGAAAGGGAGAGAGAGGATGTGGAAAAGGTGAGAGGGGTCGTTAAGAAAAGAGTGAGTAACAAGGTTGAAGGGAGGAGGGATGTGATTGACAAGACAAACATTTCTATTTTAATTCTCCCCTCCCCCTCTGGGACTCAGCACTGCTCTAGCAGGGAGCCAGGTAAAATGAACTAAAGGACACTAAAAAAATCAAAACAATTCAAGGACTAACTAAAAGACAATTTGTATTGATCATTAAATGCACTTTTGGAACCGGTCATCACTCAAAAATGCCATTCGTGATGACAGGTTCCTTTTAGGGAGCCTTCCCTGATATACTGCCATGCTTCTGTAGAAGCGCTGCTCCTTTCCTGACAGGCAGGGCAAGCTATTTCTATTGGCTTCCCTATAACCATCAGAGGATCTGGTAGTAGGGAGTGTGACTGACCATGTGCATCCTTCATCACTTATATAGATACATATGAACATTTCTATAGATTCTGAACACTCTTCAGAATCCATAAGCTATATAATACTGTCCATCTATAAATTGGTTCTCTCTAAAAATAGAAAAAATCTTTTAGTGCATATTGTGAAATAAATGTAATCTTCAGATGTTTTGTGTTCTTCTGACAGAGTAGAAAATGCATTGTTTGTAGCCAGGCTTAGCTCTGGCTTATTAAAGGGGGTGTCAAATGAGGGACCCCGCCCCACATTAACTCTTGCTCTGGTGCCAGTCACCATACAAAACATATCCTGCAAACCACAGAGCATGCAGCAGCTACCAGACACATTCCCATTCTTTTGATCATAGAGAACAGAACTGCTTTTTTCTCTACATTCGGCAGTGATCACAGAGATCAGCGAGGGTACAGGATGCCTCATGTGATCAGACGCCGCTTCTCTAACCTCCGAGCTCCAAGAACAATCAGGGCTGATCACCATTGATTTAACCTATGCTATATGGATACAAGTGTTACATCTCTCTAGAGTATTTCTCATCGTACTCACAACATACACAGGTCTAGAGATTTCATTTTCACGCCCCCTCCCACCCAAAAATTTGTTTATGGCAAAGCGTTTCCCTGCTAATCCGTAGAAATGGATAATTGGAATATGTTTTTGGACAGTAGGATCTTAACAACACATTTTGTTAACACTGTAAGCATTTTTATTTGGTCATTTTATATTATTCCATACCTGCTGGATATAACATAACTGTGGTGCTCCATCACTGGCCAATGGTGCTCCATCGCTGGGACCCTGACTGTCTACAACAGCTGTCTCTGAAAGTCCCACAAAACTTGGAGTGACTGGCATTAAAAGGAACCTGTCATCAAAAATTCGCTTAATGCAAAACGTTTGTATGTTCTCTCTGTGTTTCTGTGGGTTTCCTCCGGGTCCTCCGGTTTCCTCCCACGCTTCAAAAACATACTGTTAGGTTGTTTAGATTGTGAGCCCCATTGGGGACAGGGACCAAATTGACATGCTTTGTGCAGCGCTGCATAATCTGTGTGCGCTATATAAATAAAGGAATTATTATTATTAATATAAACCATCAGTATGTTGTTAAACAGTTGAACAGCTTCTAGATGATATTTCTTTCATGGCCCAGCTTGGTGGCAACATCCAGAAAATCATCTTTGAAGTGAGATGCAAATTGGTTGTTTAAAGTTAGGGAGGCGGAAAGTTTAACACTAAAGTCAAGCTCTCCTTGCCTCTGATCACCTCCTCTTCTGTGATTGATCAGACTTCAGGAGAACCGGTCAATGATGATCCAGGATGCAGGACCACCAATTACAGTGAAGGGGGCTTTCTGAGGAAGAGAGAGCTTGACTTCAATGTTAGACCGTCCTCTTCTGTAACTTCATAAAATTAATGTACATCTCACTTCAAAGTTGATTTTCTGGACGTTGCCACCACACTGGGAAATGAAAGGAATATCATCTAGAAGATGCTCAGCTGCTTGACTACATACTGGTAGTGGTTTATTAGGCCAATTTCTGATGACAGGTTCCCTTTAAAGATACCATTCTCTTTTGGTTTTCTCCCTATCTTTCTGAGGGCTTCTATATTACTTCTTGCATGATTTGTTGGCTATATTAAGTCTGAAGAGAACAGGAGAACCCCACAATTTCAACTGGCCAATTATCAACAAATAATGGGGTTTCTTGTGCTCTGCAATTAATCCGGTGACTTTGTTACCTCCATGCCATGTGAGCATGGAGGGGTCTCAGCCGCTGATGGAGTTGGCGGGCACAGGCAGTTCCTGCCCCATGCCTGCGCAATTTTGAAAAATTGTCAAATGTTCACCGGTGAATGTTTGCAGATTTTTACTGAAAACCAAGCCAGGTCTGACCTGAAACAGTTTTATCCATTGTGTTTATTGTGTATCTTCTGTATCAGAATCTATCATGATAAACCAGGGACACTTACTCATAGATCCAGGCACCGTGACTGTGACTGTGTAATCTTCTTATATTTGTTATCCATGGCCTCCTTCCTTCTACAATCAACTTTTATGCTAATGAGCCTGAAGCGCTAACTGGGTCGGGTTCTTAGACCCCCCTCGGTGCTGTAGCTTCACAGGCTTTTAGACTGTCTCATCCTGTCCTGCTCCTTTAGAACTTCCCAATCCCTCTGCCGTATGTAATCTCACTGCAGCAAAAGGAGTTTCAGTACACAATGGGAGGGGGAAGTGCCTGTAAAGGAGGGGCTCTGGTAACACCCTGATTAGTCCCTCAGGCTTATTAGCATAATTCTAAACGTTGATTTTAGCAGGAAGGAGGCCATGGATAACAAATATAAGAAGATTACGACAGTCCATGTAAGATTAAGTGTTCCTGGTTTATCCATTCTTGATTTTGATGGTAGATTTCTTTTAATCATAATCCTATCTATATGAATATTAATATATTAATATATTAACTAATATTAAATTTTCATTTTGCTCTTCCATTTTTGGAAGAGCAGAATGGAAGCAAAAAATGGGGCGAACCTTCGGTTCCCCAGTGTGATACATAGATTTAGGGTTTTCAAAACATTTCTAGAGCTGTGCCCTTTCTCTGAAATGTGCCACCATGGACAATCAAATAAATATCACAGTTAACCCTCCACTAAATTATATTAGGTCTTTTATTGTTTCTGATCTGTTTGACAATGACTCTCTGTAAGCTAAGTCTTTGCTGTTTACTCTTTTATATGACAGCTTGTAGCTTACTCTCTGTAGCCCTGCACTACACATACAATTATACACATACAATTATACCATTATGCACAAAAGATAATACAATTTGCCTCATATATGATCTTAAAGGTGTCTATGACTTCTACAAACATTATAAACTGTTGGCAGGATGTGGTAGAGAAATACACTTTTATTATTTTTCTTCATTATTCCATTTCCAAGAAATACCTATTTGAATCCATATGCTAACGAGGCAATCGGTACACACAGGGTGTGTCCTTAGCTCCCAGATGGTTATAGCCACCCGTATCACTACCCTCTCCATCAGAGAAGCAGAAGATTAAATTACGGAAAGTAGGGGCAACACTTGAAGGAGTGGGAAGTCATAGAAGTTATTTGCTGAGGACTTGTCCTGGGTGTGCGCCAACTACCTTGTTATCATGAATATCTTGTAAACTACTAGCAGGACCGGTTCTAGGCAAGGTGGAGCCCTGGGAAAAATTAAAAGTGGGGCCCCAAAATAAAACTATTTTATGAACAGTCACATTCAGTGTCTCCTTTAGCTCTGCACAATATTAACATGTTGTAGTTTACAAACAGTAGTATAGTAAGGTAATCTGTTATATGGGACTGTAGGAGAATTTTATAGGAGATGGACAGATGATAGGGAGATTGATGATCAAAGATAAATATTAAAAATGATATAGATGTATAGATAGATAATAAATAGATTTATAGATACAGAAATGTAGAGTAGATTATATAAATATATATAGATGGCTAGATGATAGAAGATAGATATGAAAGATATAGAGAGAGGCAGAGAGATAGAAGATCGCTAGATAGATAGATAGATAGATAGATAGATAGATAGAAGATATACAGATAGGCATCTTCACCCGGGCATTCAACTAAGGGGTATTAAAGGAGCATTACATCCTCTGCACACAAAAGTCCACATGCGGGGGGTCTCTTTAGGACAGGGGGCCCTGGGCAAATGCCCAGTTTGCTACCCCTAACGCCGGCCCTGACTACTAATAGAGGGAAATAATAAAGGTAAATTGGAAATCACAGTGTATTTATCTACAACATGCTGCCAACAGATGATAATGCTTGATGGAGGTGGAAGACTTCCTAAGACAGGTCTTCTACTAGGACGGCTAAATGGTCCATGCCTTCTAATGGTCACTTGGTCACGTAAAGAGTCATATCATGCAAAAATATTATACATCTAATGTTTGTGTTATGGAGACTTTTGTGACATTTTTGTTTTAGTATGAACCTTGAGATGCAACAACTGAGGACATTGAAGTTTCATATGAATCACTTCCCTGGATATCTCATGATCCGAACACTCAGGATTCATGAACATGATGCTGGATATGACCTTGCCCTTGAATATAAATGCTCCACTCACAATGGCTTTTCTGCTTCACATTACTACAATATGTTTTACACTTTCTATACATGCACTTCCTCAAGGTTTATGATCACTGATTCTGTATAGAATGTCATATTGTCAGTTTTTATTAATGTTATCAATGAAATTTTCTGAATGAATAGAATTTTGAGTTCTGATTCTTGCAGGAACATATTCTAGAAACTGGATATAATCTAAGATTAGTATTTAATTTTATTTAAGTTTCATCATTTTAAATGTATGAAAATAAGTGTATCCTAAGGGATAAGTATTCATTATTTTAATTTGATTTTCCATGTAAATTCAGTTTTATATAAAACTTCAACTTCATGTTAAAGACAAACATAACTATTTAAATTTATTACACTTTCAATGCAGCATTGAAAACTTGCCTTTTCTGATTCCTGCATTAGTTGGCTTTTACTTGTTGGCTTTACATTTGTTGGCTTTACTGCATAGACTGGGACAGAGCCAGCTCTGCATCATAATGACTGTTGTATTGTTTTGGACCTTTTGTAATGTGCAATTTGTAATGCACATGACCTTATATGGGGTCCTGATCTGCCAGATTCTGTTCTCCATTGACTTATATTACACCAAGTCACGTTGTAGTGAGCACATTGTGTGTCACCACACCTTGTCTGAGCCGTGCGGCCGCACCACGTGGGTTATGGCAGGTCTCATAGAGTGCACAGCTTCCCTCCTTTCATCTCTACCAAATAAATGAGATTTGCAGGCTATTTTTGCACACATATCGCCGCTCCAACATCGAAAGCATTTTAAAAGAAAGAAGAAAAAATCTATAAAAAATAATAGCCACATGATGTTGCTCAGTGATACTTTTATTTTCAGAGATTAAACCATAAAGGTCATTATCCCCAATGTATCATGCACCAGTTTTCTGGAGCACAATGCATGAAAATGTTGCAAGCCCTGTGGCAAGCTATGAAATTTGCTGTTTTCACCCCATCTGCGCCATGTGCACCATTTTTAAAAACAGGGACCATATTGGGTAACAAGGCCAGCTAGGGTGCAAATGCCCTGGCCAACCAAAATTTCTATAAACTGGGCCAAAAAAACTTGCACAGGTTAGAGCTGAGCTCACGAGTGCCGCAGCAGAATAACTGGGATGTCGGTCAAAAGGTTCGCTAATTAAAGGTGTTCTTCAAACAAGCTATCCCCTATCTCGTGGATAGGGGCTAACTTGGAGGTTTTGGTGATTGGACCCCCACGGATAATGAGAACATCTAAGTTGTACCCTGAGATGAAGAGAAAAGTCGGTCGCGCCTGCGGTACTGGCTGCTCCCTTTGTCTTGGGGCACAACGGTGGTACAACGGACCCTCGTTGTTGTGATCCTTGGTCCCATTAACTGAAATCCTATGCACTGGATAGGGTCTAACTTGTTTGTCACTGGAGAACCTGTTTTAGACTGGTGTACAATGTGCCATTCTTAATACATTGGTCCCACAATTTTTATATTCCATAGAAGTGAGCAAGTCCTTTAATGTAAAAACACCAGTTGACACATAAATAAGGCTATCCCATAATTTCATTTTACTTTTGCAATTCATAGAATTGATTGTGAACGTCCCATGAAATTAAAAAAAAAATCCGATAAACTTAGGAATCAAAGTTGCATTTGTAAAACGTAGTAATAACTGTAATTACAATAATGCTAATTGTTAGAAAACGGTATTTGTCGTAGAACAGAATCACACTGAGCCGGGATGATTAGTTATGGAGGATGATCATCCATCGTCTGGATTTGTTGTCAGCCGGTGCTGAAAAATGAAAGAGCTGCTTGCTAAAAATTAACAAATGTTAAATATAACTATGTAATCTGCTGCGTTACATTCAGTCTTTAGCATCAAAATCCCAGATCTTTCTTTAAGCTGCAAACAGATTTAGAAAGAAAGAAAATCCTCCCTGCGGGGTCTCTTCAGATTATCCTCAGGCAAATGCAAAATAAAAAGCAAACCCAATGGTAGACACACTTGTACATCAGTTATCTGGCATACGGTAGGCCCCGCAATCCTCGGCGTCGGCAGTATATGACCAGCCCCAGGGTCAGACTCGGTCCCAGCCTCCACCTAGTTAACACAATGTGCCGTCAGCGCTATAAATTGGTCCTGCCCGGCAGCACTCATCCACGTGTCCGTGGTCAGGTGGACCTTGTCAGAAACGGCATTGGTCCTGGGCATCGGAAAATTGCTCATCAGCAACCGGACAAGTGGTTTGTGACTGTGGGAAGGGTCCAGAAAACAGTTCCTTAGAGTATGCCGGTTCAAATGGCAAATTTTGCTGGGAGGGGGCAGACTTCGTCCTCTACCCCTAGCCCTCGGGTTAAACATTTTCAAAATTAAAGTGTAAACTGTAAATTTTTTTTATTTTTTTTTTTGTGTTTTTTTTGTTTTTTTTAAACAAAACGATGCTATCCTATTGCTATGGCTAGTTTCTAACCTACACTGACAGCACACAACTGGATTTTGTGCTGTGCCTGATGACTTTGAGTTATAAAAAAAATAAACGTAAAAAAAAATAAATCAGCAGACTGTGCCTAATTCAAATCAAACCCCTAATAGATTGTCCCACTTCGGTGTTTGAGGCGGATATGTGTGTCACTAAGAGCTAAACACAACGGTCGCAAATCTCCCTGCAAATTCCTCACAATATGGTACTAGCTGCACTACTAGTGCCTTCAAGGCCAGCCACAAGCAAATCAACAAAAAATAAAATATATAACGCTATTGTAGCCCTAAGAAGGGCTGTTGAGTTCTTGAATAATCACTCCTGCCTAACATTATTCTAATAGAACACCCTAACGCTTACTGTGCTGTGCCCATATATACAGGATAGGAGTAGTAGTACTGTGCTTTGCCCATATATACAGGATAGGTGTAGTAATATCGTGCTCATGATAGGAGCAGTAGTACTGTACTGTGTTGTGGCCATATATACAAGATAGGAGCAGTAGTACCATGCTCATATATGCATGATGAGGTAGGTTAGGAGTTGTCTGTTGTGGAGCACACACAAGTTCAGGTATGATACATCATAATAAGAAAAGCATTTATTGATAATCTCGGATCACAACGCGTTTCGGAGTAGCGAAGACTCCTTTCTCAAGTGGTGTAAGACTGAAAGCAAAGTACATATACAAAACACACAAGTAAAAAATAGAGTGATTCATATGTTTGGAAATAAAAAAATTTTGGAAAATAGCTGAAGCTGGTAGGGATGTCTTATGTGGGTAAGTATGAAATAGTAGTACTAATGATAAAAGATATTAGTTATTAAATAGTACTTTGCTTTCAGTCTTACACCACTTGAGAAAGGAGTCTTCGCTACTCCGAAACGCGTTGTGATCCGAGATTATCAATAAACGCTTTTCTTATTATGATGTATCATACCTGAACGTGTGTGTGCGCCACAACAGACAACTCCTAACCTACCTCTGCATATTCCGATCGCGACCGTCTTGGCAACCAAGTCCCGATATCCATTGTCTGAACGCAGCACCCTCTCATCCACCGACGCTATACCAAACGCTTATTAGTGTTGTGCCTAATACAGCACAACCCCATCTGGTGAGCCCCAGTCCAATTGTTGTTTTACTCTCATCTGTCACCACCACCCATGCTCGAAGAAGAAATACTACTCTATGAGCGCTATTCGGTTTCCCCTTGTTTGCCTTTCTATCCTCTCATATATGCATGATAGGAGTAGCAGTACAGTGCTGTAGTTGTATATACTGTATATATAGGGCAGTGGTGGCGAACCTATGGCACGGGTGCCAGAGGCGGCACTCAGAGCTCACTCTGTGGGCACCCAGGTCATCACCCCAGCATGAAGATCACCAGACAGGACTCAAAGAATCTTCCTACAAAATCGTCCTACAATGACAGATGAATTTGCCCTCCTCCTTTCAACTGTGTTGGTGTCTTTAGGAGGCTGAACGATTGAAAGAACAAAGAGAAATAAATTTCTGCTTAAATTGCTGTGCTGGCACTTTGCAATAAATAAGTGGCTTTTGGTTGACATTTGGGCACTCCGGCTCTAAAAGGTTCGCCATCACTGATATTGGGTATAAATACACACACAGACACAGTCTTACCACTCACTCTCTTATTGTGTAGTAAGGATGTAGACAAAAGTGGGTTCTACCTGGAGCAGCTGCACCTTCGCCTCATGGAACATCTCTGGACTGTAGGAAGAGGGAGAATGAATAGACAGGGTCAAATTATCTTTGGAGGACCTCCTGCTGGCCCTATGATTCTCTGTGTACAGAGGGACACTGGAAAGAAGCTAAAATGATGAAAATTTTCCGTCTTTCTACTGTGTTGCTGTCCTCAGGAGGCCAATATGATTGAAAGTTGTTGAACAGGAAGCAATAAGTTACTACTTTAATTTTTGGTTGGCACCTCGCGATAAATAAGCAGGGTTTTGGGTTGCAGTTTGGGCACTCGGCCTCTAAAAGGTTCGCCATCACTGTACTAGGGGGTTCATGGCCACCCAAACCACCCACCAAATTTCATACTCAGAAAGACCTTGACCCATAAAATTCTTGTACATCTGTTCCTGCTCTCAATACAGTTGTATGTACACAAGAGTCAATTTAGGACCTTTGAAGGTCCTCTAAGGGTCTTGTAACCACAGATTGGAAGCAGCAGAAGGGACACATCCTCCATTCCCCAAGAAGCTGATTCCAGTACCAGATGTAGGAAGTGATCCCAGAGCAAACCCAATGGTAGACACACTTGTACATCAGTTATCTGGCATACTAGCCCTGAAATAATCAGAATTCCTTGCAAACCACGAGGAATATAGATTATTTCCCACTTTATGCCACTTCCACGGCTCGTGGTCATGGAGGGATGTGAGGGGGCGTGTCCAAAGGCTGAGTTGATCAGTGGGGGGCGTTCATGTCCCGTGTCTGCACACTTGCTATAGCCTGCGACCATACAGGCCTGAAAGGGTGCGGACTAAAGCTTAATTGTAGAATTGTACACAATTATAGCTGCCTACTGGGAGTAGGAATGAACGGGGAAATAATCATAATTTCTAAAAGTTGTTATTTAAGGGCTTGTACTTCATAAAAATGGTGTAAAAACCATGATAAATTACACCTATTTTTTTTTCACAATTTGTACCCTGGGCACTAAGAATAATAAATAGACTAACTCCTTTTAATTCTGTAGATGATTTCTTTGCAGCAGTCGCCTCATTTACATCACAGACAGGATTCTAAATGTAAAATATCACCGCTAAAGAAACATCATCATTACATCACTACTGACAAAAGATGATGTCACAGCTTATCTCCTCCCCCTCCATGTACAATGACCTCTATATAGATAACACTGACCCATCATTACATCACCACTGACAAAAGATGATGTCACAGCTTATCTCCTACTCCCTGTACAATGACCTCTATATAGATAACACTGACCCATCATTACATCACTTCTGACAAAAGATGATGTCACAGCTTTCAATGTTGATTTTCGGGAGTTTCCACCACATGGGAAATGAAAGGAATAATCTGAGACAGTGGTGGCGAACCTATGGCACGGGGCCAGAGCGGCACGGAGCCCTCTCTGGGGGCACCCGGGCCATCACCCAGCATGAAGTTCACCAGACAGGCTCAAAGATTTCCTACGAACCTCCTACAAGGATTAAAGCGAATTTGCCCTCCTCTTTCCACTGCGTTGGGTGTTTAGAGAGGTGCTACCGATTGAAATTTTCAAATAACAAGAGAATAAAATTTCTGCTTAAATTGAGCGGCGTGGATTTGCAATAATATAGTGGCTTTGGGTTACATGTTGGGGCACTCCGCTCAAAAGTTCCCATACTGCTCTAGAAGCTGCTTCGCTGCTTGAATCATACTGGTAGGGTTATGTAAGGCCCAATGTCTGATGACAGGTCCTTAAAGATACCATTCCTTTGTGGTTTCTCCTATCTTATGAGGTGAGGCTTCTATATTACTCTGGAGATTGTTGGCTATTAAGCTCTGGAAGGAGAACAGGAGAACCCCAACAATTTCAACTAAGCATAGGACCAACAATAATGGGGTTTCGTTGTCACTGCAATTAATCCGGGTGACTTGGGGGCGGGGGGTACTCCACCCCAGCCGAGCTGAGGCTGCCGCTGATGGAGTTGTCGGGCAAGGCAGTTCCGCCCGCCTGTGTATTGAAAATTGTCAAGTTCACCGGTGCATGTTTGCAGATTTTTACTGAAAACAGCCAGGTCTGACACTGAACATTTTAATCAGCCTTGTGATCTTCTGTTTTAAATGAATCTATCACAAAGCTAAATGATAAAACCCAGAAGACACTCACTCATAGAGCCAGGCACCGTGACTGTGTAATCTTCATATATTTGGATCTGGCCTCCTTGCTTACAACTCATTTTATGCTAATCGAGCCTGAAGCGCTAACGGGTCGGTTCTTAGACCCCAACTCGTGCTGTAGTTCACAGGCTTAGAACTGTCTCATCGTGTCCTGCTAACGTTAGCACTTCCCAATCCCTTGCCTAGTACATCTCACTGCAGCAAAAGTTAGTTTCAGTACACAATGGAGGGGGGAAGTGACCTGTAAAAGCACGGAGGGCTTGGGTAACACCCTGATGTACCTCGGCGTATTAGCTAATTCTAAACCGTTGATTTTAGCAGAAGGAGGCCATGCATGGAAACAAATATAGGAAGATACGACGTCCATGTAAGATTAATGTTCCTGGTTTATCCATCTTGATTTTGAATGGTGATTTCTTTAACCATAAATCTATGATATAATATATTAACAAAAAATTAAGTTCCCACCAACACGTTAAATTTCCATTTTGCTCTTCCATTTGGTAAGGCAGACTGGAAGCAAAAAATGGGGCGAACCTGGGTGTCCCAGTGGTGATCATCGATTTAGGGTTCAAACCGATTTCTAGACTGTGCCCTTTCTCTGGACATGTGCCCACATGGACATCAATAATATAGACAGTTAACCCTCCATTAAAAGTATATTTAGGTCTTTTATTGTTTCTGATCTGTTGACTCTCTGGAAGTACGAGTACTTTGCTGTTTAATTCTTTATATAAAGAACGCCTGTGATTACCCTCGTTAGCAAAGCATATAAACCATAGCAAAAGAATGACAATTTTGCCTCACATATGATCTAAAGGTGTTAATGAATTATAACAAACATTAAACTGTTGAAGGATGTGGTTAGAAAATAACATTTGTATTATTTTCGTTCATTATTCCTTTCAAGAAATACATTTGGAATCCATATGCCAACGAGGCAACTCGGTCAACACAGGGTGTGTCTTAGTCCCAGATGTTTATAGGCCACCCGTATAGCCTACCCTCTCCCTAGAGAAGACGAGATTAAATGACGAGAGATAGGGGAACACTTGCAGGAGTGGGAAGTCGTAGAAGGAGTTGCTGAGGACTTGTCCTGTGTGCGCCAACTACCGTTTCATGAATATCTTAGAACTACGACGTGGCCGGTTCTAGACAAGGTGGGCCTCGGGAAAACTAAAGTGGGGTCCCCAAATAAAACTCATTTTTATGATAACGTCAACTTCCGTGTCTCCTTTAGTCTCTGCATCAATATTAACATGTTGTAGTTTGACAACGTAGTATATCGGTAATCGGTTATATGGAACGTAGGAGAATTTTATGAGATGGACATGTGATGAGGAGATTGATGATCCAATAGATAAATATTAAAGATGTATAGATGTAGATAGATCTATATCAATAGTTTATAGATACAGAATGTACGACTAGATTATATAGATAGCTAATGATAGAAGATCGAATATGAAAGATATATAGAGAAGCAGAGAGATAAAGATCGCTAGATAGTAGATGATAATAATAGAAGAATAGATAGATAGAAGTAGATAAGCATCGATAATAGATAGCATCTTCACCCGGTAATCAATAAGGGATTTAAAGGAGGCACTACATGCCTCTGCAAACAAAAGTCCACATGCAGGGTCTCTTTAAGGACAGGGGGCCTGGCAAATGCCCATGTAGTTACTGGCCCCTCTATCACGGCCCTGCACTAATGGAGGAAATAATAAAGGTAAAATTGAAAGTTACAGGTATTTACTCAACATGCGCACAACCGATTTTAATTCTGGTGGGGTGGAAAGATGGAGTTCCTAAGACAGTTTCTTTACTAGACGGCTAATGGTCCATGCCTTCTATGGTCATTGTCCGTAAAGAGTATATCATGGCGAAAATATTATACACACATGTTTGTGTTATATGAGGAGACTGTGTGACATTTTTGTTTTAGTAGAACTGAATGCAAACCACGGAGACATTGAAAGTTTATCATAGGAATGCACTGCCCTGCGATTCTCATGATCCGAACATTCAGTTCAGGAACATGATGCTGGATATGACTGTCCGCTTGAATATAAATGCTCCACTCACATGGCTTTTTGCTTCACATTACGACAATACATGTCTTTACACCTTTACCTCTACATGCACTTCCTCAAGGTTTTGGATTCAAGATTCTGTATAGATGTACATTTGCATTTTTATAATGTGTTATCATGAATTTGAAGATAATAGAATTTGTAGTTTGATCTTGTTGAAATATTTAGAAAAACGGGATATAAATCTAAGATTAGCAGTTTAATTTATTATAAGTCAGCATTTTTAAATGTATGAAAATAAGTGTATCCAGGGATAAGTATTCTATTTATTTTAATTAGACTTTCCACTGTACTTCAGTTTTATTTAAAATTTAACTTATGTTAAAGACAACATCACTATAATTTATTACACTTTCAAGACACATTGTTGTAACACTTGCTTTCTGTAGTCCTGCATTAGTTGGCTTTTACTTGTTGGTTTGATTTTGTGGCTTTACGCATAATGCTGGACAGAGCCAGCTCTCATCCAAATGATGGGATTTATTATTGGACCTTTTGTAATGTGCATTTGTAATGCACATGCACTTATATGGGTTCCTGAATCTGCAAGTATTTCTGTCCCATTGGACTTATATTAACCAATCACGTGGTGGCCACATTGTGCACCACACTTGGGTCGAAGCGTGCGGCCGCACACGTAGGTTATGGCATGTCCCATTCTCTGCCACTTTTTTTGCCTCATGAAGTGCACAGCTTCCCTCCTTTCCTCTGCTAACCAAATAAAGAAGATTTGCAGGCTATTTTTGCAACGGGGCCATGAGCTGAAAGACTAGTTTATCCGCCTACGCCGTCCAACTCGAAAGCATTTTAAAAGAAAGAAGAAAAAATCATGAAAAAAATAGCACATGATTGTGGGCTCACTGATACTTTGATAGTGTCAGAGATTAAACCAAAGGTCCATTATCCCCAATGTATCATGCACCAGTTTTCGGAGGCACAATGATGAAAATTTGCAAGCCGTGGCAAGCTATGAAATTTTCTCTTTCACCCCGATTGCGCCATGTGCAAATTGTTTAAACAGGGACCATATTGGGTTACAAGAGCCTAGGGTGGCAATGTACTGGCCAACCAAAATTTCTATTTCGAGAAACGGGCCAAAAAAACTTGCACAGGTTGAGTGAGCTCACGAGTGCCGCAGCAGAATAATGGGATGTCGGTCAAAAGGTTTCGCAATTAAGGGTTGTTATTCGGAAACAAGCTATCCCCAATCCGTGGATAGGGGCTAAACTCTATTGCTCAGTGGAGGTTTTGGATGGGACCCCACGGATAATGAGAAACATTAAGTTGTACCCTGAGAGAGAGAAAAGTCGGTCGCGCCTGCGGTAATGGATGCTCCCTTGTGTCTTGCACAACGGTGTATACAACAGAAAACTCGTTGTTGTGATCCTCTGGTCCAGTACTGAGATCTATGCACTGGAAGGTCTAACTTGTTTGCACTGGAGAACCGTTTTAGACTGGTGGTACAATGTGCCATGACTCAATAAATGGTACACAAGTTTTAATTCAAGAAGTGACAAGTCCTGAAGTAAAAACAACCAGTGACACATAAATAAGGCTTAGCCCATAATGTCATTTAACTTTTGAATTCAAGAATTGTTGTAACGTCCCATAATAATTTGAAAAAAAAAAAATCCTCTAACTTAGGGAATCAAGTTGCATTTGTAAAACGTACGTAGACAGTAATTACCATACTGCTAATTGTTTAGAAAACGGTATTTGTAGTAGAAAAACAGAATCACATAAGCAGTGGATGGCATTAGTTATGGGAGCTATCATCCCATCGATCTCTGATTGTTTCAAGCCGTGCTGAAAAATGTAAAGAGCCGCTGCCTAAAAAAATGTAACAAAGTTAATATATACTATGTAAGAGCTGCGTTACACAGCATCTTTACACATAAATCCAAAGATCTTCTATTAAGCTGCAAACAGAATTTAGAAAGACACATCAAGAACACCAGTTTTTTAAGCACGGCCCTCTCTCGATATTTTTCTCTGTCTGTCTTGCGCTCGGCTCTCCTGGCAGCGCGTAAGAGTTAGCCTCAGGGGCAAACCTCGATGTCAAAGAATAAAAAGATGTCCCCTAACCCCCAAGTGGCGCTCCCTTGTGTTCCCACGTTCTTCAGAACACAATCATCTTTGGTACATTATCTAGTTATCTGGCCTACAAAGCTCCTTGTGAAATAATCCGAATTCCTTCAAAACCACAAGGGAATCTAGATTGTATTTCCCAAGTTAGGCATACTAAAATGGCAAGCATACCTCTCCTTCGCGTTGGGCAGGGACCGGTGATCCGGCCCGATGCTTTTCCGCGGGGGACGCGGGCTCCTAAAGGCTGAGTTGATCAGTGGGGGGGCGTTAATGTCGTGTCTGCCACACTTGCTACTAGCCTGCGACCATACAGGACTGAACGGGGCGAACTAAAGCTTAATTGTAGAATTGTACACAATTATAGCTGCCTACTGGGGAGTAGGAATGAAGGGAAATAATCATAATTTATAAAAGTTGTATTTAAGGCTTGTACTTCCATAAAAATGGTGGTTGTAAAAACCATGATAAATGACACTAATTGTTTTTTCCACAATTTGTACCCTGGGCACTAAGAAGAAACCATTCACTATAAATAGCCTACCTCCTTTTAATTCTGTAGATGATTTTCTTTGGCAGCAGTCGCCTCATTTTACATCACAGACAGGATTCTAAGATGTAAAATATCAGTCTCGATAAGAAACAGCAGCAGGACGGCACGACTGACAGAGATGATGTCAAAGCTTATTCCTCCCCCCTCCCTGTAAAATGACCTCTATATAGATACACACATGACCCATCAGACCTCACTCTGACAATAGATGATTGTCAAGCTTATCTCTCCCCATTCCGTAAAGACCTTATATAGTTAACACGACCAGACTACATCACTACTGCAATAGATGAATGTCACAGCTTATCTCCTTTTTTTTCCCCCCCCCTTCCCTGTACAAAGATAATACGATAACACTGAACCATCATTCCTCAACCACTGACAACCTAGATGAGTCAAGATATCTCCTCCCCCCTCCCTGTAACACATGCTCTCTCTATAGATAACACTGACCATTGGACAAGCAGACGGAAAAAGAGATGAGGGCACAGCTGAGTACAGCCCCGCGACGGGAAAAGGACGAGAAACGCTGACCTATTACTTGCACCGGAATCTCACAAGGATCCCCAAAGTCTTAATGGATCTAAGAACCCGCCAACTTATCGGAACCTAGACATTCTGCTTAGCATGAGGTGGAAAAGCTCGACCCTGCCTAAAACGAACACTGGAACAATATGACTCCTCTATATAGGATAGAACGTGATCTCCCATCATTACATCACTACTGACAATAGATGATATCAGAGCGTATCTCTCATTCCTCCGGTACAATGCACTATAGATAGCGAACAGGACCCATCATGACCATCACTAATCTGACAATAGAGGAGGTGTCCACAGCTTATCTCCTCCACCATCCCCTGTACAATGGACCTCTACATAGAAACAGTGACAATAATTACATCCACTATGAACATAGATGAATCACACTATCTCCTCTCCTCCCTGGACAAATGAACCCTTATATAGATAAAACTGACCCATCATTAAATAACTATTACAATAGATGATGTCAAGTATCCCCCCCTGTACAATGACCTCTATATAGATAACACTGACCCATCATCACATCACTACTGACAATAGATGATGTCACAGCTTATCTCCTCCCCATCTCTGTACAATGACCTCTATATAGTTAACACTGACCCAGCACTACATCACTACTGACAATAGATGATGTCACAGCTTATCTCCTCCCCCTCCCTGTACAATGACCTCTATATAGATAACACTGACCCATCATTACATCACCACTGACAATAGATGATGTCACAGCTTATCTCCTCCCCCTCCCTGTACAATGACCTCTATATAGATAACACTGACCCATCATTACATCACTACTGACAATAGATGATGTCACAGCTTATCTCCTCCCCCTCCCTGTACAATGACCTCTATATAGATAACACTGACCCATCATTACATCACTACTGACAATAGATGATGTCACAGATTACAATCACTTCTATTAAAATCTATCTGTACTTATCTATTGGGTAGGAGATAACATTTTGGTAGGGTTCTAACAGCTTGGACCCACACATGAACTGACCCACACCGAACATGAAAAGAAGGATCCCATTCTCACTTATTGAAGCAGCTGGCTGTGCGTGTGTCCTGCATCTACTACTATGGGAGCTCCGGATATTACAGAGGTCAGCGATTGTGTATGTCCGGCAATCCAATTCACTGTCTATGATAGTTTCGGTGGTACCTGAATTCTGTGCTCAGCAATTCCCATAACTCCAATAATATAGGATGCATGTTCAACCTGCCACTTTATTCAATTAGTGAGAAAGGGACCCTCCCCATTCAAATGAACTGGTTCTTATGATCAGTAGGGGTTTGAGCAGTCACACCAATACCCGACGGATTGTTACCCCCTTTCTACAGAATAACAATTCATGTTGGAACACTCCCTTTAACCATTTTTGTTGCAGCTGGTTTCTAAAGATTTTCTAATAGAAAACATCTGACTACAGCCAGGACCTTTCCAGTTCACATCTCCATTAGGTCTTCAGATATTTGCATCAGTTATTATGAGATAACTACAGATATGTAAAGTATAATGGAAAGTCCTCCCCCTTTTCTGTGTGTTAAACCACTGGTTTTGGCTCAGAATAACTGATACAAATAACTAAAGATCCACGGGTGAACTGGGTCTAAGTTTCATTACCTAAAACTAACCAGCCCCAAAATGATCAATAGGTCTTAACCTCTTTGAATTTCTGGTGCAGTTCATGGCATTGGGGGAAATTGATTTTCCCAAAGGAAAAGACTCCGGTCCTAATAAATCAGTCCCGTGGATTTTGCAAATGAACAGAGGACGGTGTACTGCACATCCAGACAGGACATTTTTTCTGGGTCGACACTATAGGATAATAGTCTGAACCTGATGCACTTCTATGATATGGATTTGCTGAGGCTTCCATGTATAGAGAATGGGAATACAGATGAGCTAGTAATTATGAGTTATTGATAGCAGTCATCCCGATGTGCCGCACAATGGCAGCTTACACCTCCCTCCAGAACACCACGAAACAATAAAAGCGAATGTGCTGAACAGAGCATTGTACCTGGCGGCTATAAAATACGGCGGGAGATGAAATACGGCTTTAAGGCTTTTTCCCTCCGCTACTTTACAGTCATGAAAATGAGTCGAATTTTGCTGTGGAATATACAGGATTAATTATAACAATTTGGGCTCTGGGTAGACTGTGAATTCTGCTTAATGCTTCCACCAGCATCAAAAATTCAGATATCAATTTCATGGAAAGGATACAAAAGTCAGAGAACAGGGGAAGGATCTGCAGAAATATAAGGCCAGGTTTGAATTAACTCTATAACAAATGCAGAGGTGGAAGAGGGAGTCAGATTATCTCAGGGAAGACCCCCAGCCACTGGTTTCTTGCAGTTTATAATTTTTTGGGACTGTCCCATACGTGGGCTTCAGACAATCCATGTTCTAGATAGGGAAATAAAACCAAACGCAAAATGAAACAAATTAATAGGCTTCATACTACATTGTTTTGCACTATTCATTGGCGGTTTTTCAGATTGTTTTGAATCTTGAAGAGTTTTTTTTTTTTTTCAAAATACAGGACTAATACAGAAAGTGGTACCAGGGCAAAAAATTGTATGGAATGATATAACAGAACACTAATAAAATACATATTGAATTCAGAGTATAGAGGTAATACACAGTGATGTTACAGTAGACGGACAACACAGTGATGTCCCAGTACAGGGATAATACACACAGTGATGTCACAGTAAAGGGATAATACACACAGTGATGTCACAGTATGGGGATGATGCACACAGTGATGTTATAATACAGAGATAATACACACAGTGATGCCCCAGTACAGGGATAATACACACAGTGATGTCACAGTACATGAATAATACACACAGTGATGTCACAGTACAGGGATAATACACACAGTGATGTCACAGTACAGGATAATACACACAGTGATGTCACAGTACAGGGATAATACACACAGTGATGTCACAGTACAGAGATAATACACACAGTGATGTCACAGTACAGGGATAATATACACAGTGATGTCACAGTACAGGGATAATATACACAGTGATGTCACAGTACAGGGATAATACACACAGTGATGTCACAGTACAGGGATAATACACAGTGATGTCACAGTGCAGGGATAATACACACAGTGATGTCACAGTACATGGATAATACACACAGTGATGTCACAGTACATGGATGATGCACACATTGATGTCACAGCACAGGGGTAATACACACAGTGATGTCACAGTACATGGATAATACACACATTGATGTCACAGCACAGGGGTAATATACACAGTGATGTCACAGTACAGGGATAATACACACAGTGATGTCACAGTACATGGATGATACACACATTGATGTCACAGCACAGGGGTAATACACACAGTGATGTCAGATATTAGAACATCATGATATGAGAACAGGAAACACACATGTACATTGGGACAGCATAGTAAAATAGCATAAATGTAGGGAGGGTATAATGTACACTTTGAAGAAATTTTCTAATGCAGTCTGGAAATTAGACGGTGCCTATGCTGGATAGTAAATCTATTACGTTATTACATTTTACACAAATTATTTTACATAAAAAAAGCAAACATTGTGGTGCATTTTTGGTGTAACAATTTAGACTCTGCTTTCCTATCAAGTCACATCTGTTTCATGCAAGTGCGACCATGTCTAGAACGTTTGGGAACTGTGGCACAACACATGTTTTCAAGTCGTTTTGAGTAAATTATACCAAAATTCTGGCACATTCTTCCCCTTATGTCACAGAGCAGTAGCAATGCACATAGTAATACTACAGAGATAGGAGATCATACACAGTAACACTAAGAATAAGATTACATTGACTTTCCATCATCTGCCGATTATCCCTAAGTTTTTCAGCCACTCGCTGTTTCTATCTCCGATCTTGTAGTTATTTATTATTTTCATACCCATGAATTATAATGTATTCATACAGATATTATATCAGCCCATTGTATAGTGGAAGCGGTTCCTTGCGTGTGTGCTGTCATCTTGTATACAGAGCAATGTGACTCCTATCTCAGAGCCAACAACACAATGGTACATGACAATCAATGAAGCAGAGAGCGTGTCACATGCCAGCCATAGGCCGACGTAATACATTGTCTGTATTGTGAATGCTCCAGACATGAAGGACTATTATACCTTAGAAAAAACATCTTACCCTGTATTATCTGCATAAAAAGTTAAGCTAGAGAAGATCAACTTGTACATAAAGTATGATGAGATAACCAGAGAATTTAGCGCAGTCAATGTAGAATGTGATAATTAATAATGGAGGGATACATTTAGGAGATAGAATACTCTAATATTAAAAGGACACTATTATATCTAAAGGAAAAATAAGCCTGCTCCGTCTTCACCCTTCCATGTGTCCTAAGCTGTCAGTCACTTGTCATCTCCGAACACATCAACACCATGCGCCTGACCAGGCTGTCAGGATAACGACTTGCGCTGTCCAAGAAACGGCAACAACTACATCCTTCCATCCCCGGATGAGACGGCTATGATTCTGAACCGAGATGACAATTATTACTCCAGGACATATTTCCAATACATATTTTCATTCCATACCTCAAGAAATATTTTCCCATTTTTATCATATGAACTCTATAAATTATGGACCAATTTGACAAGTTTTGGGCAGCGCTACGTATGTGTGCTATATAAATAAAGAGTTATTATTATTATTATTATTATTGTTATTATTATTGTTTGTGAGTACAATGTTTGGCCTCTATACAATGTGATGTCGACATCTCTTGTCAATTAAATTTGGAATGTCATTTTTATGTAATAATTTCTATGTGAAACCAAGAGAATTACCAAGTTCTCAGGCCCCAAATAATGGATCTGGGTATGAGGTCAGTCATAGAATGACCCTAGAAGAGACTTCCTGGGCAGGAATAGGACTGGGGACCAGTATTGAGGCTCAGACAGTTGACTCATACACTGGGCCATGGAAATCCAGCATGTGTGGATGCGCCCAAAGAGATGTATTTGTCCCCAAAAAAAGTAGCCTTAGACTTTACAGTCCTAAAGGGTTATTTTGGGTTGAGACGCAAAATTCAGACTGGAGCATGGAGAAGAGAAAAAAATAAATCCAACTTATACGAATCTGATTCTCGACCATGTATCATCGCCAAAAGAAGAACACAGACCCTGTTGTTTTCTAAGCTGTTCAAATTCGCGATTCAACTGATAAACTTGCCACGTTTTCAAACACTTACTATCATACAAAACTTTTTTGGATTCTTTGCCCCAATTGTATCTAGATATCAGAACACATTCAATTAATTGAAAAGACATCTGACTTGGTATAAATGTTTATCCGCAAAAGGACACAATCCAAGCTGAACCCCCCAAGCCCAGCTGAAAATCAGCACCCTTATCTACTAAGAGGCTCCAGGTTTAGAAATACAACTTTGAAACTATCCTGCAAGGCCATCATTCTACGAGCCTATACCTTATGGATTTCGACCTTTAAAGGGCCCCTACGCACCACGATTCTACCTATAAATTGATCGGGTGGAAGTTGTGTATGTAAGGGAGTGGGACGGATGGGAGCCTGATTTACGAGGATCTATCCTTCGACGTCCCGCAGCCGTACTCACTGCTTGTGTACACAATTTATGGAACTAAGATATCTAAACTTTCGCTTATATGGCAGTCATTACTGGGGGCATAGGCGTGAACCGAGCGCGAGGCTACACAGCACTGCTTCTCCAGCCCCAGTACCCGACTCTTACGTCCTGCCTCCCTGTTTGTGGTGCGGCCGACAGCCGGCTCTGAGCTCGGTCTGCTCAGCGCGCTCGGCCTGCATTCTGCGCCAGGCTAGAACGCCATCATGATCGACGAGGAGCGGGCTTACTACGAGGTACTGCGCGTCTCCGCAGCAACAAGTTGTAGGAGGTAATGTGCTACTGGCGTGGAGTAGCGCGGGCCATAGCCGGGCAACGAAATTTAAACATAGTAGTCCATACAGAGTAATGTCCCAAAAGTTAGCTTGAGTGGACGTTGAGGATTGAGGCTCTAAAAGAGCTATCGCTCTACAGTCCCTTACATCCAGCCCCCACCACCTCGACTACCCTTTATAGGTAGAACGTGGTGGTAGGATTCCTTTAAGCTGAGAAAAGGATCCTCCAGCTAAATGGCTAAAGAGACACTGGATTTGCCATTCTGAATTCGAGGGAATCCTAGTGACCTGATCGACTTTTCTCTCAGCCTTTTTTTCCATAACCCGCTGTACCTGTCCTTCCCTATTCCTCATCCTGGGGTTCGTGGCCAGACTAATGTTTGTTATTGTGAGACCTAGTTTGGGGTCTTGTTACTCCTATAAATTGGAAACTCAATAAAATACCAGCTTTTTCCTTAGATTATCATAATTTCCATTACTTTGTCACAATAACGAGTGCCGCTCTCATAAATATAACGCCAGGCTCCATAGTATCCATGGGATGCCGGAATACACTACCTCAGATATTCTATCTGTCACATGTGTCGTCTAGAAAGGCCCCCCTTTTTGGAAAATCATGGAGATGGCTCATCTGCTCTTGCCAATGGCCTCCGTCTGCTGAGTTACTACTAGAATTTAATCCTGTGGCTTAGTTATTGTAAGTCTTTGAAATTGTGATGATTACTATATTAATACTCAGTGAAGACTTATCCAATATACGACGTATCCTGAAGATAGGCATTAATATCCATCGTTTGGAGTCCCACACACTTAACTCATAGCAGTCAGGCTCATTAACCAGGTGAACAAGTGGTCGGGGCCACCGGAGGGTGAGTATATAAGTTTATTATTTTTAAAAGATTTTTTATGACTGTATGACTCGTGTATAAGCCGAGGGGACGTTTTTCAGAACATTTTTTGTGCTGAAAAACTCGGCTTATACACGAGTATATACGGTATGCCATTCCATCAATGTTATAACTGAAAAAAAGTAACAATGTCCCAATTGCCACTTTTTTGCCAGTCAACTTGGAAAAAAATTGGATAAAAAGTTATAAAAAATGCATCCAGTTTTTAAAAACTTGAAAATGAAATAACCTGCATCTCCTTCGAAAAATTACACCTCACATAAGCATGGACAGAATATATAAAAGATACGGCAATATCTTTTTGAAAGGTTTTTAATTTGAATAAAAAATAAAATAAAAATATGGTGTTGAACTTTATAAAGTAAATAACAAAACTACAACAAAAGGGGTTATCTTAACTTACGCCACAGTTTTGGTTATGAAAAACTCTTTAAAATCACAGATCGAAGTCTCACCTCTCAAAATTGAATCAAAAATACAAACTGACAATCTCTAGAGGGAAGTTAGGAAAATATGGTCTGAAAAATACGATTTATCTGACCCATGGTCAGTTCCAAATGGAAAAATCTAGAATTCTCTAGTTTATCTACCAGTTACTGGTCGTGATCTGTATCTTTTTCTTGTCAAGACACAAGAAGAGGATTAACTATTTTATGAGCCAATAAAACCCAGAAAAGAATATTCTATTTATTAAGTCGATAAGTGTGTTGGTGGTGGAATCTCAGAATTCGAGACAAGTGTATAAGTCATGTTACGCATATTCCTTAGTCGCCGTTCACTTAATAATAGGAAATAAAATAGTTGGACAAAGAAAACTCCTGTACGGGAAACCGAATGCGTCTTTGGAAAACATAAGGCAAGAGAGAGAATCTGGGGTTAAGTGGCTACATCAGTCTGATACACCAGCAAGCATAGTATTCCCAGTGTTGAGGGCGTTGTGTTTATCATTGTTGCACATTATAGTGGGGGTGAACCACACAGAAAGTTTCTTCGAGAACAGAGTGATTAATGGAGTAAGCGAGTTGGTACAGGGGAGAGCGAGTCTCAGTCGTGGTGTCCAGGGGTCACATTACGAAACCTGTAGTATTAATGGCACAAGGGGTAAAGGGGACTCAAGATAAATTTAAGATGAATTGTAGTTATCTGTGTTATTTTATATATATTACTTCTGTAGATGTGTTTAGGAGCCCTTACCGTGTATATTATATGTCTACTACTATTGTCCGGTTATTTAGGTATGGTTAACTTTGGCCAGAACACCATATTTTTGGCTTCTGGCGTGAGGACTAGACACAATGCGTTGGAACTAGGGCCACATGTATGCACTCGTTTTTCTGTGGTTTTTGCGCCTTTTATTCAGGTCGCACCATTTTTGCGCCATTTTGCGATTTAAACGCCAGACTAGCGCACAAGCACAAATAAGCAGCTTCTCATCTATCTTACCAAGCCAGATGTTTTTGCTGCGCCTAAGATATTCATCACTGCAATGTGTCATTAGCGCGCAAAAAGGGCTGCGCAAAACATCCAGCCCGAAGGTGGTGGCGTTATCTGAGAAGAAAAGCACTGAGCCCTGTTCGCAGAAGAGCTTCAATTTCTAGCAGCAAAGCATCAGCCAGACATGGAACAAGAGCTGCAGCACTCTATTACAGCATTCAGACCTTCTATTACACAAAAATTCTGCAAAACGCTGAGCTAACAGCAAGAGAGGAAGCGACCTTTGCACAAGTTTGCAGAAAGCTTGACAGGACAGTTTGGCAACATTAGCTAACAAACCAAGGTTCCCCATGTAATTCATGCACAGTGTTGAGGGTGGATACTGTGCAGATAAGGGTTGCAGTGGACCCGATGGGGGTTACCTCAGGCAGAGAACAGAACATATACGCAGGACCAGCCCTACGAGAGAAAGACAGGCCCCTGTGAAGGGTGTGATGGGGTTGTGTCACACACCTGGGTGCTGTCGCTGGAGTGTTATATCATTCTGGGTGTGGAAGAGAGAAGAAACAAGAGGGAGCTTGTATCAGGAATCACATGTAAGTGCCTGATTAACATTGGCCTAAAACTGGCGCCAAATTGCCGAAACGTGTTAAAGTAAGATGATTAATAAGAGGCAGCAAGAATACTTCATCAAAGATGGTGTAGCTGTGATATTCTGGCAAAAACGTTGCTCCAGAATTTAGCGCAACTATACACTTAGGGCACAAAAAGGGTCTGATAAATGTGGCCCTAATATTTGTGTTGGGAAACTTGGAGTATAGCTTTGATAAATGTGGCCCTAAATATCAAATAGACAAATTGGTACCAATAAAAAACTAAAGCTTGTCTCACAAAAGAAAACAAGTCAAACAAAGTAAACGATTTGTTGATTGATAACAAATAGGGCATCGTAATAAGTAAATAGTCGGTTCTGACCAGCATTGTGGCCTTCTAGTCGGTTCTCTACCATTGCTCTATGTAGACTGATTGGGGGTCATTTACTAAGGGCCCGATTTGCGGTTTTTCCGACGGGTTACCCGAATATTTCCCTTGCCCTGATTCCCCTGTAATGCCCTGGGTTTGGCGCACGCGATGGTATTGTGAGCATCGGCGGCGTGATATGCATGCGCGGAAATCAGTGGGTGGTGCCCACGAAAAACCTGACGGATTTCGGAAAAACCGCCGGATTTTTAAAAAAAAAAAGTGTCGAGAAAATTGCACTACCTTCCTGAGCCCGGATCCGGTGTATTCCAGTGGCAGTTCCGATGCTCTTCAGTGCAGCAGGTGCATCTGGCGGAGGGCGGAGGAAAACTACCTTAATGAATACCCAGCCGGACCCGAATCCACGCAGAGAACGCCCACAACCCCCGCACAAGGACGCTGACCGGGTAAGTAAATCTGCCCCATGTTCTTTTGTTTTGCTGGGGTTTTGCCTGCAGCTTTTTTTTAGCCTCATGGTAATATCAAGGGTGGCCAGGCTCTTTAAGGCAGTTTTTGTCATTCAGTTTTGTAGTGTTGTTGTATCTGCCTATCCTGATCTGTTCTGGTTGAAACATTCTATCTTCTGGATAGATGTTTCCTGACTGTGGGAGAGGTTTTTGTGAAGTTTGTCTTCTTTCTTTGTATATTACCTTCTGGTTCCCCTTGTGTATGTTTATTGTAGTGAGTTTAGGAATTGAACTGCCTGCGGTGGTTCCCGTTTCTGTCTGCTCTATACCCGCTTTCCTGCATTCACAGTTTGTTGTGTGTTTGTGTGCTGCAGTGATTGCTTATTCACCAAGTTTTACTTGCAGCAATGTGTTCATTAGGGGGGCCCCAAATCAAATTTAGTACACCAAACCTAGTATCCTTTAGTCCTTTTGCAACTATCTGGAGATGAGAAAGTTGCGGGTCTGTGGTGGAGCTAGTCGGGGGGCGACCTCACCCGCAGTCAAGGACTTGCTTAGCCATAGAGTAAGGGACCGAGTTAAGTTTGTCCTTCTAGTTTCCTAGTTTTTGCTGGCTCCTACACAGTTCCTGCTTCTTTGTAAACCCGGACTTAAATAGTAGAGGAAAAAAAGAATCAAATTTTAACAAAAGTATCACCAAAAATACAGTAGAAAACCCCACCCATCGCATTCTGGTTAGCATATTTGTTATGACACCATCTTATCCAGAGTGTCTATGGCAACTTTCAATAATAGCGGATAACAATTTTCTGTAAAACAATTAATAAAAGATTGTATAAAGCTAATAAAACCCTAAAATTATTACAAATCACCAAGACACCCATGGTGTCGGCCACACAATTATAAATGCTCATACATATACTGAAATAGTTTATTAAAAAGACCCGTCACCCATGACTCCCCTCTTCACCAAAACCCACACAGTACCTTTTAGATCCATCATTACATGTTCCAACTGATGCCTATATCCGTGGGATCAGAACCACCATTCTTCAAAAGACTTTACTGATCTTACTGTTCAATCATAGGTTTGGGAGTGCAGTCTAAAGTAAGCTACCGCCCTCCATCACTGAGACTGACACTGGTTTTTGCTGAGATAATTCATTGAGAGAGGGGTCTGAACGGAAGGTTGATTTCTATGTCAATAGCCAGTGTCTCTCTCAATCCCACCCTTCCTAGGGGGAGTGGAATGTGTGTAGCAAGAGCTGATCTACACAGCCCACTGTCTCCTCTCACCTGCTTCTTACCCATCTCCCCTGGGTAGAATATAAACAGCAAATCTATAGTGGAAATAATATACTTCTTGCTGCAGAATCTATTCCTGATTTGATGAAACATTTGGATATCAAACAGGTTAGGAATGAGGCCGATCTTCCTTTGAGACATAATCAAAATTCTTCAGCAGCAATTATGAGGAAATGTGTTGCCAGGGCATTTAAGCAGCAGATGAGACCACTGTCCACTGATCTTTGCACAGGGATATATTATGTTCTTCATCTGGAAAAAAACTTGATGGAAAGTTGCCATTTTTAATGAGTAAGAGATAATGTTCACAACAAAATAATCTTTATCTCTGTCTAACCAAGAAGTATTTTCCCTGGTGTGTTAAAGATAATGTACGGCAGTCGACGCTACTGGGCCCTGTACACATTTTTAGGTTATGGTAAAGATAAGCTCATCATCAGAGACAGTGGAAGTGGATTTGATATGCAATTTAACCAGAAGGAAATGAGGGGAAAGTAATGGAGGGTGGGTTATTTGGAAAAGATCTAACATATATGTCCCCCTAACCCAACACATTACACGACATTGGCCAATATAGCCATGGCTAGTGCTAGGGGATCAATTTGCCGATTGGTGTCATACGCCAATCCAGTAACACGACCAAACAAAGCAGGACCAGGAACAATCCTGGTCCACGTAAGTCTCTTTCTAACATCTTGATGTGTTCTACACTTTGTACCCCCTTATGATGTGCCCTCTCTTGACACTTGACTTGGCCCCCGCCCTGGATACTGATAATCTTGGTGGTTACTTCCTGATCAATTGTACATATTTTGGTTGTAGGAATGTTACAAGATTATACCATGGGGTATAACTCCAATCGTGCAATGCTCTAACTCAAACTGAAACTTAGAAGGGTCGCCCACAATGAAGATTACCCCTATCCCATGGAAATAGGAGAAGTTGGTAGATTCATCTGGTCAACTGCTGGAAATTCCTCTCCATTCACAAGAATAGGTGTTTCTTATCTTATCATCCATAGAGTAACACTTCGTGATACACAAAAAAACAGCATGTATCTTCAGCGAGCTACTTAGGGGTAGAAGATCAAAAGAACACAGTTACAAGAGAGCTCCTTCTCATGACGGTGGGGAACCTCTACTGATCTATGTTGTCCTTTCGTGGGAAGGATGAATTGTAATCCTGAAAAACATCCTTCCTAAATTCATAGAGGTTATTTAGCTAATTAAATTTGGTACGTTACAAAAGCAGTAGAGGTTCTAATGGAGGGCCTTCATAGAAGAACTCCAGAAACTGGGGAGAGATCCTGTTAAAAATCAACCCTTTATGGAGGGTCCTTACTCTGTAGTCTTCAGCCACACACAGGAGCCAAGAGCATGGCACATCACACAGTGGGGGACACAGAAACAACCCTAGACACGAATTTAACATTGACAAACATGTGTGTATTTATCTGTTGCTCTTCGTCACAACAGATGGAATGCTTGGGTTTTTGTCCAATTTTGCAGGATATCAGATATCAGTCAGTTCGTCTGCTTGTATTCAAAAGCGTGCCTTACACCACATCTGGATCATCATTCTGGAGCAGGAATTCTAAGACTGCAATAATTCGCATTCCATATTATACAGTTCCTTGTTAGAACAAGACTTTTGCCCCTGATATTCTGTACACTCTGTTGGGTTACGTGTATTTGACCCCATTGTTGACTATGGCATTGCCTACGGTTGTACCACACTGGCCAGCTTAGTTATGAATCAGTTTGCTTGATTTGTTATTTGTGTTGTCTCTCTTTATTACGGATTTTTGTTCTCGGTAATGAAACTAGAGTAAGGAGCATTGTCTCAGTTGTTGTCTGAGATTTAGAGCAGGACACAACAAGTAGGGTAAGGACAGAGATTGTGTGAAACACCAGTGGTTGATCTCTCTATCCTATCTGTAACAGTTGCCTATAGTTGATTATCTGAAGACCACAACAACAAAAAGTTTTAAAATTGTTTGAGCAGTACAAGGAAAACCCAACTAAGTAATTTGCTTGTCATTTTGCCAGAGGGGAACAAACTTACACAAACGGACCCTAGAAGTGCAGTTAGTCTCTAGGTATGGTTAAACCCCTCTTAAAACTAGACCACAATTGAAACTGCTGAAATCTAGGGAAACGTAAAACAAAAAATGATTCTTCATAGGGGAAAGTGTGCACCTGCATAAGGTTTTTTAACTCCCTTAATGAAATTCTGGAACCACCTCTACGTCAGTGTTTGTACAAAAAATCGCAGGACAAGATAAGTGTATACTACAATGTTGTGAACCCTAACTCTTTTGTGTTGGTTGATATGGTTTATTATGGATTCATGTGGAATCATAAATGAAAACCTTATAACTTGGAGCAGTAACATTTGGCTCTATCAGCTTGTATGGTTTGTAGAGAATAAGGGTGTTTCTAAACGTTGAGGATTAATGTAATATGCAGTTTCCTTTAATAGATCAGTTATCCTGTTCCAGCTGTTCATGTGTGACAGCTGGAGAGGCGAGAAAGTATTTACCGCCTGTTCCTAGCTAGTGATGTTGAATCAGCCTTTGTTTTTAACACTTATATGGTACGTTTTAGTATTTAACGATAAAATAGGTCAAACATCATTAACTTGTGTCCTAACATTTTATCCCAAATTAAATGAGACATGGGTTATAATGAGAGGCATCATGCGGATCTAGTAATCTTAGAGATATTAGTACTAAAATTGACGATACTGTGTGATCCCAACATAATCTGTAACTGTGATACGAAAAAAGACTAATTGTAGTTAAGTAAGACGAGTCATTTGTGTAATTGTCAAGTCTATATTGATGAATTATGCATATAAATTGTTAGATGAGAGTAGATTGTTTGATCACTGGACCATTCTCCATACTGCCATTACTGAGAACACAATCTATGGTTGGTAAGAATGAATGACAATACTTCTTAGAAAAGTGACCAGTTGGTAATACATGCTACCAGCTGTAAGATAGGACATACAAGATAGGCAGAACTTCATATTACAACTCTGTATAACTAGACATCCTGATCGCCTCATCCTTAAATTCCTCTGTCATCAATTTCAGTGACACATGGGCGGCCAGTTGGTTACCATGGGACAGAGGTCGACCTATCAGAGTATGTTGGGCTTAATGGCAGCATAACAATAAAAAGTTTTGTGAACTAAATATTCTATTATCAATTTAACACCCAAATACTTCTACATTAGAGGATCAAAAGCTAATACTCCAGTTCCCAAACAAAATATTAGGGGCCATTTAGCACTTTGTGTGCCTAAGGTGTAAGTGAGTTGCGCCTAAATTCTGGCGCAGTGTTTGCCAGAATTTTCACAAGCTACAACCATTGTGATAAAGTATATTTCTGCCTTCTATAATCATAACTTACTTAAGAACAGTGGGTGCAATTTGCGCAATTGTTCAGGCACTATACAGTGATTTCATACGCCTACCAACCAGTCCAGGTTCGCATGGACATTCACGGTTAACACCCAATGTCGCCGATGCCCCGAGGGCGGTGAGAGGATATTCACGCCTTGTATTCGTCATTCATTGTCCCGGCCGACGAGAGAAAAAAGTCCTTATCCTGGTGCCCCGGGAACACTACGCATGTAACTGCAGAGACCGGCTCTGGAGCAGCATGCCGTGCAGAAGTGGAGCGCAGCACAAGCACCCCCCTCATACAACCCGGGCCGGACCCTCCCCCGTGAGAGCGTACCGGAGCAGTGCAGGACAGGCCATAGGAGACTCCCTGCACTCCTGCTTGGTTCCCCCTGCCTTCTCTTTCCAGAGAAGGTGACCCGGCCATAGGAGGACTCTCTTGCAGATCCTGATAGCTGTGGAGGGGGAGGGTGGCAGCAAAGCAAGAGACCACATCGCGCCACTCTTACACTGAACCATCTCCCACGCAGGGACCAGGGCGAGGACAATACTCCATAGTGAGTAAGGTCAGTGACTTATGAAGAAGAAGACTATAATCAGGGCCTGGTGTGTCAGCTTGTGGATTGTACAAGCCTGAAATAATCGCAACCGCCTTGCAAACCCGCCCAGGACATTCGAGCTTAACTTACGCCACAGTTTTGGTTATGAAAAACTCTTTAAAATCCAGATCGAAGACTCTCAAATATGATCAAAAAATACAACCTGACAAATCTCCGCCAGGACCTTCACTAGTTGCACATCTATTAGCGTAGCAATTTCAAATCAGTTGATTTGATGTTGGAAAACACAGATATGTAAAGTATATATGGGAACCGTCCTCCCCTTTCGTTCTGTGGTGTAAACCACGTTTGGGATCTAGAATACTTATACAAATAATCTAAAGATCCAGGGGAACTGGTCTAAGTTTGCACTTACCTCCTAAACGTAACCAGCGCCCAAATTTATCAATAGGTCTGTAACCTCTCTTGAATTTCTGGTGGCACGTTCATGCTTGCGGGAACTATTGATCTTTTCACAAGGTCAAAAGAGCTTCCGGTCCTAATAATTCAGCCTGGTATTTGCAAATGAACACGTAGGTACGTGATACTTGCACACCAGGACAGGACATGTTTTCTGGGTCACACTATCGGATAATAGTCGACCTTGTTGCACTTCTATAGATATGGATTCTGTGAGGCTGTCCTGTATAGGAATGGGTAAGATTGTAGCTACGTAATTTATGAGTATGGATAGCAGTCTCCCGATGTGCGCACAATGGCAGGCTTACACCGGTCCCTCCAGAACACCACGAACAATTAAAAGCGAATGTGCTGAACGAGCTTGTACCATGGTCGGCTATAAAATACGGCGGAATGAAAATACGGCTTTAAGGGCTCCTTTTTCCCTTCCCTATCTTTACAGTCCATAAAAAAGAGTCGAAATTTTGCTGTGGAATATACGGATTAATTATACAATGTTGGGCTCTGGGTAGACGTGAATTCTCGTAATTGTCCACAGCCGCACAAAATTGCAGATATCACTTTCAAAGGAAAGAGTAAACACAGAAGACAGGGAAGGATCTGCAGATATAGGCCCACGTTTGAATTAACTCTATAAACAATGCAGAGGTGGAAGAGGGAGTGAGATATCTCAGGGAAGACACCCAGCCATGGTTTTTTGCAGTTTATAAATTTTGGGACTGTCGAGGGGCTTGGCAATCCATGTTCTTGATAGGGAAAATAAACCAAACGCAAAATGACAAATAATAGGTTCATACGACATTGTTTTGCGCCTATTCATTGCGCGTTTTTAGATTGTTTTGAATCTTGAAGAGTTTTTTTTTTTTTTCAAAATACAGGACTAATACAGAAGTGGTACCAGGCCAAACTTATGGAATATATAAAGAACACTAATAAAATAAATGATCAGAGATAGAGAGGTAATACACATGGTATTTACAGTAGGGAATGACACATTGTGTCCAGTACAGGATAATGACACAGTGATGTCACAGTACAGGATCAGACACACATTGAATGTCACAGCTAGCAGGGGATAATACACACAGTGATTGTAACAGTACAGGAATAATACACACATGATGTCACAGTAAGGATAATCACACAGTATGTCACAACAGGGATAATCCACACAGTTAAGACCAGTACAGGGATTAACACACACAGTGATGTCACAGTACAGGATAATAAACACAGGATGTACATACGGGATAATACACACAGTGATGTCACAGTACAGAATAATACACACAGTTGTGTCACAGGACAGGATAATACACACATGAGTCACAGTACAGGATAATATCCACAGTGATGTCACAGTACAGGGATAATCAACAGTGAGTACAGACAGAGATAATACACACAGTAATGTCACGTACAGGGATATACGCACACAGTGATGTCACGATCAGGATAATAACACTAGTTAGTAATGTCCCCAGTACATGACTACTCAAGTGATGTCACAGTACATGAGATTTAACACACAGTGATGTCCACAGTACAGGGATAATACCCACAGAGTAGTCACACAGTACATGTAATATTACACAGTGAGTCACAGTACAGGAGAAATACACACAGTGATGTCACAGGTACAGAGATAATACACACAAGTAATGTACAGTACAGGGTTATTTACACACAGGTGATGCACAGTACAGGGATAAACACACTACACAGTCATGAGAATCATTATGTCACAGTACCGTATACAGGAGTCAAGTCAGGAAATAACAGCTGATGTCACAGTACGGGAGTATACACACAGTGATGTCACAGTACAGGGATACACGTGTCACAGTACAATAATCAGTAAGTGTACACAGTACAGGATAACACAAACAGTGATGTCACAGTACAGGAGATACAACAAATACTACAGTTACAAAGTGATGCACCAGTAAAGTCTGGATAGACACACAGTGCATGTCCACAGTACAGGGATAATACACATCGGTGGGTCACAGTACAGGGATGTTTTTTTAATCAAGCTGATCAACAGTGATGATGCACACATGAGTAAGTACAGAGATAATACACACAGTGAGTCACAGTACAGGGATAATACACACAGTAGTCCGCAGTGTACACCATAGGGGCACGAAAGGGATAATACACATGATTCACGTACAGGATACAACATGTGTACAGTAGAATACCACACAGAGTCACAGGACAGGAAATACACACAGTGAATGTCACATACAGGGAATAAACACACAGTGATGTCCAGTACAGGGATAATTAAAAACAGTTAGATGTCACAGTACAGAGGGATAACTACACACAGTAGTCACAGTAAGAGATTAATACAGCAAGATGCACCGTACAGGGTAATCCACAGTGCACAGTAAGGATAATAACACAGTAATGTCACAGTACAGAGCATGAATACCACAGTGAGTCACAGTACTAGAGGGATAATACACACAGTGATTGTATAGTATAACCAGGAGCGTACAGGGATAATACCAACATTGATGTCACAAGTCAGGGATAATACACACAGAATGTCACAGTACAGGGATAATAACAGCCAGCAAGTGACAGTTACAGGAATAATACACACCAGTGATGTCACAGTACAGGAATACACACAGGGAGGTGTGACCAGTTACATGGATAATACACACAATGATGTCACATTCGGGATAATACCACAGTGAGGTCACAGTACAGGGGTAATACCACAAGTGAGTCACAGTACAGGGATTAATATACACAGTGATGTAACCAGTACAAGGATATCCTACAACAGTGATTGTACACCGTAAATGGAAATACACACAGTGGATGGCACAGTACAGGATAATACAAACAGGATGTGACAGTACAGGATAATAACCACATGTGATGTCACAGTACCAGGGAGAATACACACCAGTGATGTCACAGCAGGGATATATCACACAGTGATGGCTACTAGTAACAAGGATATACAACACAGTTGATTGTCAAGTATAGGGATAAACACACAGTGGATGTCACAGGCACAGGGGATAATACAACACGGTGATGTCACAGTACAGAGGATAAATTACACAGTGATGTCAGTACAGGATACACACCACAAGTGATGTCACAGTTACAGGGATAAGACACACAGTGTTGTCACAGTACAGGGAATAGTGCACACAGTGATGTCACAGCACAGGATACACACACAGTGAGTTATCACAGTACATGGATAATACACACATTATGTCACAAGCACAGGGGGTAATACACACAGTGCTATCACAGTACAGGGAATAATTACACACAGTGATGTCAGTACATGGATTAATACACACATTTGTTCACAGCAACAGGGTTTTAATACACACAGTGCGGTCAGTATTAGAAACATCATGATATCCAGAAAGGAAAAACAATACCTGTACATTGGACAGCAAAAGTCAAATAGCATAAAAGATAGGGAGGGTTAATGCTACAACTGTAGAATATTTCTAATGCAGTCTAGAAATTAGATGGTTGCCTATGTGGATAGTTAAAGCTATTACGTATTTATTAATTTTACAAAATTATTTGACATAACAAACAAAGCAAAACATTGTGGTGCATTTTGTTTTAAAATTTAGTCTCTGCGCTTCCTATCAAGTCACATCTGTTTCATGCAAGTGCGACCATGTCTCAGAAAACGTTTGGGAAACTGTGGCACAACACATGAGAGTTCAAGTGTTTGAGTAAATTATCCAAAAATTCTGGCACATTCTTCCCCTTATTGTCACCGAGCAGTAGCAATGCAAAGTAAATACAGAGATAGGAAGTCATACACAGTAATACTCAAGATAAAGAGTAATTGACTTTCCCCATCATCCCGCCGATACCCTAAGTGATTCAGCCACCGCGTTTCTACCTCCGGGGGGACGAATCTTGTAGTAGTTTATTATTTTCAATGCCATGAATTAAATGTATTCATACAGAGATTATATCAGCCCATTGTATAGAGGGAAGCGGTTCTCGCGTGGTGGCGGGCACTGGTGTTACCGAGCAATGTGACTCTATCTCAGAGCAAAAAACACAATGGGACAGGACAATCAATGAAGCAGAGAGCGTGTCATGGCAGCATAGGCCAACGTACACATTTGGGGCACATTCTAGTACCCGGCCCATTGCGATCCAGCGGCGCGTTCTCTGCACAGGATTCGGGTCGGCGGGTTTAAGAAGGTAGTTCCTCCGCACGTCCACCAGGTGGCGCTGCAGCGACGAAAAAATTCTTAAACGCCCCGGAATGCACCATCCATAGAAGGTGACAGGTGAGCGCTCCCCAAGCGGAACACATTTCGGTTTTATTTAAATGCGGCGTTTCCGAATACGCGGGTTTGTCGTTCGGCCAACGCCCCCCGATTTCTGTAGCGCGCATGCCCGGCCCGATGGCCACAATACCGATCGCCCGTTGCGCCAAAAACCCGGGGCAAAGTCAAGTGTACAAGGGCGGCAATCGGAAATATTGGGTAACACGTCGGGAAACGCATCGGGCCTAGGAAAGTGACCCCATTGTCGTATTGCGGAATCTCCAGACTGTGAAGGATATTATACCTAGAAAAAAAAATCTTACCTGTATTATCTGCAAAAAGTAAGCTAGAGGAAGATCACACTATAAAAGTATGATGAGTAAACCAGGGACACAAGCGCAGTCAATGTTTAGAATGTGATAATTATAATGGAGGGTACTTTAGGAGCATAGAATACTCTAGTGTTAAAAGAACACTATTATATCTAAAGGAAAAAATAAGCCGCTCCGTCGTCACCCCTTCCATGGTCTAAACTGTCAGTCAGTTGTCATCTCTCGAACACATCAACACAATGAGCCAACAGGTTGCCAGTGAAACGACTCGCGCTGTGTCCAAGAACGCAACAACTACATCCTTCCATCCCCCGATAAGATGGCTATGATTCTGAACTGAGATGACAATTATTACTCCAGGAAATATCTCCAATAATATTTTCATTCCATACATCAAGAAATATTTTCCATTGTTATCATATGAGCTCTAAAATTATCGTTTGGAGTACAATGTTTGGTCTCTATACAATGTAATGTCGACATCTCCTGTCCATTCATTTTTGGAATGTCATTTTTATGTATAATTTGTTTGTGAAACCAAGAAAAAAAATTTGAATTACAAGTTCTCAGGCCCCAAAAAAATGGATCTGGGTAAGAGGTCAAGTCATAGACTGACCATAGAAGAGACTTCGCTGGAGGGAATAGGTGGCGGGAAGTCGAGGTAGTTGAGGTCATACCACTGGGCATGGAATCCCGCAGTGTGGATGAGCCCAAAGAGAGTATTTGTCCCCAAAAAATAGCCTTTACATTCCTAAAGGGGTTATTTGGGTTGATACGCAAAATTCAGACTGGAGCATGAAGAAGAGAAAAAAATAAATCCAACTTATACGAATCTGACACCACGTTCCCGCAACACAGACCCTGATTATTCCAGGGTCAATGATAAAACTGGCCGAGTTTTGCCAAACGTATACTGATCATACAAAACTTGTTTGGGTCTATGGTATAAGATATCATAAGCACATTCAATTAATTGAAAAAGAACATCTGACTTGGATAAATTGTTATATAGCTCATCATCCGTAAAAAGACACAGCAGGGGGAATTAAGACTGGAATTTTAAAAAATTCTCCCCAGCTGAGCTTCAGCACCCGTATCTACTAAGAGGTTTAGAAATACAACTTTTCCTTATATTTCTATTCCATTACCACAGACGAGGGCCGTCCACATAAATATAGCCAGGCTCCATATGATCATGGATAGAGACTCAGTATTCTATCTGCCCATGTGTTGTTCTAGGCTGAAAAATCATGGGGAATTCTCAGTCATCTGCTCCTTGCCAGTGGCCTCTGCTGAGTACATACTTATAGGGGCAGAATTACTTACCTGGCCCATTCGCGATCCAGCGGTGCGTTCTCTGCGGTGGATTCGGGTCTTCCGGCGATCCACTAAGGCAGTTCCTCTGACGTCCACCAGATGTTGCTGCTGCGCTGAAATCCGCCGAGGCCCGCGATCACGATCCTATACTTGGTGATGGTAAGTGCGTGTCTCGCAACTCTTTTTTTTTTTTTAATGCGGCGGTTTCTCCGAATTCGTCGGGTTTTTGTTCGGCCATGCCGCCCGATTTCCGTTGCGTGCATGCCGGCGCTGATGCGCCACAATCCGATCGCCAAAAACCAGGGGCAATGCAGGGAAAATCGGCGCAAATCGGAAATATTCGGGTAACACGTCTGGAAAACGCGATTCGGGCCCTTAGTAAATGACCCCCATAATGTAACCTGTGGCTTAGTTATTGAAGTCATTTGAAATTGTGATTACTATAAATACTATGAAACTTTAATATTGATATCCTACAGTATCCTGAAGGCCATTAATATTACATTGTTTGGGTCCCACACCCAGTCACTCATTAACTGCATGAAGTATCAACAGGTGCCTCTGCATGAAGTATCAACAGGTGCCTCTTTCCAGGCCTATGGCATCCCAACCGTATGTCACTTGGCCAAGTTGTAGCTTAGTCCCATTCAAATGAATTGGGCTATTCTGCAATACAAAGCCAAGTTCCTATATTTATAGTGCTGTAAAAAATGAATATAAATATTAGTGATCCATCAGTATTCTGCTTTGGTGGATTTTGACGAACCCGGACCCAATACGAATACCCGAAATTAGTGTTTTCACCAGTTAAACGGGTCCACTAACCCACGGTAACACCCAGCACCGATCTAAGTGTTGCATGCCGTCGGCAAAGCTGTTGGGGTTATGATTCCCTGTGATTTAATGCGGAGTGACAAGATCACTGAGTGCAATCAAGAGCGTTATCATGGGGGGTGAACCAGAGCTGGACTTTTGACTGAAGTCTAAGTTCATTTTCTGCTGACCCAAAACAACAATATTCGGTACAATTACATTTGGAACATTACACTTCAGGTCTGCTCATCACTAGTGACAGGACACAGCTCACACTATGGACTACATGTTGCGTCTTGTGTAATGTCTCTGCCCGTTATCCACTCTCGGTCTATATACCTAACTATAGGAAGACTGTGATATCCTTCAAAGAGAGAGGACTAAGAAGGTAATTTACCGACTGAATGCAGTATAATTACTGTAATTGTATTATATGACAATTTTCACTAAAAGATATTTAAAAAAACGATCTGCTTGCATGGCATTTTGTTTTTTGGTTGTGTACTGATATATGCGGAGGTCGGGAACTCCGAATCCATGCAATGCTCATATAAGTACATGTTCACACACACCCAAGATAATGCAGCTGCACTTTCATTGGGTTCTTCCGAATTTTTCCTTTTTGCGACGATTTCTGCCGGGATTTTGGTGCATGCGAACAGATTTTGGCGCAATCACGCCTGCTTTCACGCAACAGAAATTGGGGCCCGTTGAAAACCCGACGGATTCGGAAAACCGCGGGATTTAAAAAACTAATTGTGTCGCAAAATCAATCACTCACATGCACCGAGAAGAACCAGGTGAACTTTGGTGGACCTCGGCGCAGCAGCAACACCTAGTGGACATCGCACGACCTTAGTGTATCGCTGGTAGACCCGAATCCTCGTCGGAGAATGCACCGCTGGATCGCGACAGGACCGGGTAAGTAAATGAGCCCCACTGATTGGTCTGCTCATCACTAGTAAAAATTCAAATCACTCCCTTTCCTAAAGGGCACATATAAATAAACACATTAAAATCAAAAACATGTTAGGTATTCCAAAAAATGTCCATTCCATCAAAATATAAAATAATTATGCCATTCCATCAATGTTATAACTGAAAAAAAAGTAAAAATGTCCCAATTGCCACTTTTTTGCCAGTCAACTTGGATAAAATTGGATAAAAAGTTATTTTAAAAAAATGCATCCAGTTTTCAAAAACTTACCAATGAAATAACCTGCTTCTCCTTCGAAAAATTACACCTCACACAACTCCGTATGCCGAAGCATGGACAGAATATGCAAATGATACGGCAATACAAAGAGGTTTTTAATTTTAATTAAAAAAAAAAATATGGTGTTGGAATTTATAAAGTAAATAACAAAAATACAACAATGCAAAAGGGGTCATCTTAACTTATGCCACAGTTTTGGTTCTGAAAAACTATTAAAATCCTAGTGGAAGATTCTCAAATATGATCAAAAAATACAACCTGACAAATCTCTAGAGGGAAGTTAAAAATATGTCTGAAAATACGATTTATCTTGACCCATGGTAGTTCCAAAATGGAAAAATCTAGAAGTTCTCATTATCTACAGTTACTGGTCTGATCTGTATTTTTTTTCTTGTAAGAACAAGAAGAGGAAAACTATTTTATGAGCAAATAAAACCCAGAAAGAATATTCTATTTATTAAGTCGATAAGTTTTGTGTGTGGTGGAATCTCAGAATTCAGACAAGTGTCATAAAGTCATGTTCACGGCCTATTCCTCTAGTCTCCGTTCCCTTAATTAAGGAAATAACAAATATGTTGTGACAAAGAAAACTCCTGTACTGGGAACCGAATGAGTCTTTGGAAACATAATGCCGTGAGAAATATGGGGTTAAGTGGCTACATCAGTCTGATACACCAGCAGAAGATATTACCCAGTGATGAGGGCTGTTTATCATTGTGCAATTATAGTTGGGGTTGAACCACACAGAAGTTTCTTCGAGAACAGAGTTATATGGAAGTAAGCGAGTTACAGGGAGAGCGAGTCTCATTCCTGGTGTCACAGGGAGTCACATAATAAGAAACCTGTAGTATTAATGGCACAAGGTAACTGGGACTCAAGATAATTATTTAAGATAATTGTATTTACCTGTGTTATTTTTAATATTTACTTCTGTAGATGTGTTTTTAGGAGCCCTTACCGTGTATATTACTAGTCTACTATAATATACGGTATTCTAGGATATGGTAACTTCGGCCTAGCACATACTTTTTGGTCTGTCGTGAGACATTAGACCACAATGCTTTGGAATACTAAGGGCCACATTTATTACTCGTTTTTTTCTGTTGTTTTTGCGCCTTTTCATTCAGGCGCACCGTTTTTGCGCCATTTTTGCGATTAAACGCCAAACTAGCCGCACAGCACAAATAAGCAGCTTTCCCTCATCTATCTTACCAATCCAGATGTTTTGCTGCGCCTAATGATATTCATCACTTGCAACGTTTTCATTTAGGCGCAAAAACGGGCGCATAAACACTCCAGCCCGAAGGTGGCGTTAACTGAGAAGAAAGCACTGAGCCCCTTTGCAGAACAGCTCATTTCTAGCAGCAAAGCTCAGCCAGACACTAGAAGAGATAATAGATACATTAGATACTCTGCAGACAGGAGCTGCAGACTCTATTTACAGTTCATCACCTTCTATTTACAAAATATTCTGCAAAACGCTGAGCTCACAGCAAGAGAGAAGAGAAGTTTGCAGAAGCTTGCAGAAGTTTGCAGATACTACAAACAAGTGTCCCCATGTAATTCTGCACAGTGTCTGAGGGGATACTGTGCAGAATTACAGGGGTGCAGCAGGAGACCAGCATTGGGGGATCCCCTGCAGGAGAAGCCCCTGCTGGGTGCTGGGTGTCACACACCTGGGTGCTGCTGTGAGTGTTATCTTCATTCTGGGCTGTGGGAGAAGCAGAGAGGAGCTTGTAGCAGGATTACATGTAAGTGCCTGAATCTAACATTGCGCCTAAACTGCGCCAAAATTGCGCCTAAACTGTGTTAAAGTAAAGTGATTAATAAGAGGCAGAAAATATACTTATCACAGTATGATAATTCTGGCAAAACAGTGCTCCAGAATTTAGGCGCAACTACTACACTTAGGCGCACAAAAGTGATAAATGTGGCCCTAAATATTCAAAATGACAAATTGGTACCAATAAAAACTAAAGCTTGTCTCACAAAAAACAAGTCAAACAAAGTAAACAGCTTTGTTGATGATAACAAATAGAGCTATCGTAATAAGTAAATTGTCAGGTTTTGAACCGGCATCCTTTGGCCTTTCTAGTCGGTTCTCTACCATTGCTCTATGTAGACTGATTGGGGGTCATTTACTAAGGGCCCGATTTGCGTTTTCCCGACGTGTTACCCGAATATTTCCCATTTGCCCTGATTTCCCCTGTAATGCCCTGGGATTTTGGCGCACGCGATCGGATTGTGATGCATCGGCGCTGATATGCATGCGACGGAAATCAGGGGGCGTGGCCCAATGAAAAACCGACGGATTCGGAAAAACCGCGGGATTTAAAAAAAAAAAATGTGTCGCGAAAATTGCACTTACCTTCACTGAGCCCGGCTCGGTGTATTCCAGTGCGTTCCGATGCTCTTCAGTGCAGCAGTGCCATCTGGCGGATGGCGGAGGAACTACCTTAATGAATCCCAGCCGGACCCGAATCCACCGCAGAGAACGCGCCGCTGGATCGCGACCGGGTAAGTAAATCTGCCCCATTGTCTTTTTGTTGCTGGTGTTTCTGCTGCAGTTTTTTTTTAGCATCATGGTAATTATCAAGAGTGGCCAGACTCCTTTTAAGGCAGTTTTTGTCATTCAGTATTTGTTAGGTGTTGTTGTATCTGCAGCTTATCCCTGACTCTGTTCTGTTTGGAACATCTATACTTTCTGGTAGATTGTTTCCTTGACTGTGGTGAGAGGTTCTGTGAAGTTTGTCTTTTTCTTTTGTATTACTTCCTGTCTGTTCCCCTTTGTCTGTTTTTATTTTGTAGTGAGTATATTTAGAACTGCCCTGGTTGTTACCCGTTTCTGTCTGCTCTATTACCCTCCTTCCTGCATTCAGTCTTGGTTGTGTGTTTGTGTGCATGCAGTGATTGCTTATTCACCAAGTTTTACTTGCAGCAATTGTTTCATTAGGGGGGCCCAAATTTAGTACACCAAACCCTAGTATCCTTTAGTCCTTTTCTCAACTATCTGGAGAGAGAAGTTGTCGGGTCTGGAGCTAGTCTGGGGAGGCTGACCATCACCCGCATGCAAGGACTAGCTTAGCCATAGAGTAAGGGACAGTTTTCCCTTCCATGTTTCCCTAGTTTTTGCTGCTCTCTCTACACAGTTTCCTGCTTCTTTGTAAACCCTCACATAAATAGTAGAGAAAAAAAAGAATCAAATTAAAAAAGTATCACCAAAAATTACAGTAAGTAAATACCCCACCATCAGATTTCTGTTGCATATTTGTTATGACACCATCTTATAGATGTGTCTACTGCAACTTTCATAAATAGCGGTAACAAATTTTCTGTAAAACGAATTAATTAAAATATTGTATAAAGCTAATAAAAACCCTAAAATTATACAAATCACAAGACAACCATTGGTTGGCCACACAAATATATAAAGCTCATACATATAATGAAATAGTATATTTAAAAAGAACCTGTCACCAATGACTCCCCTCTTCACAAACCACACACAGTACCTTTTAGATGTCATCATACATGTTCCACTGATGCCTATATCCGTGGGATCAGAACCACCATTCTTCTAAAAGACTTTTACTGATCTAATATGTTCCAATCATAAAGTTGGGAAGTTGCAGTATAAAGTCAAGCTACCCTGCCCTCCTCACTGAGACTGACACTGTTTACTTGGCTGAAGATAATTCCTTAGAGAGGGGTGAGAAGGAAGGTTGATTTCTATTCATATAGCCAGTGTCTCTCTCAACCCCCACCTTCCTAGGGGAGTGGTTAATGATGTAGCAGAGCTGATCTACACAGCTCCACTGTCTCTCTCACCTGCTTCTAACCCATCTCCCCCTGGTGTAGAATCTAAACAGCAAATCATATAGTGGAAATATATATACTTCTTGATGCTATGAATCTATTCCTGATTTTGATGAAAAATTTGGATCAAACACGGTTAGTGAATGAGGCCAGACTTTCCTTTGAGCAATAAATCAAATTCTTCAGCAGCAATTATTGAGGGAAATGTGTGCCAGAGCTATTAAGCAGCAGATGAGACCACTGTCCAATGATCTTTGCACAGCGGATTATATTATGTTCTTCATCTGGAAAAACTTGATGGAAATGTTGCATTTTTAATGAGTAATGAGATAATGTTTCCCAACAAAATAATCTTATATTCTCTGTCTAACAAGAAGTATTTTCCCTTGGTGTTTAAAGATAAATGTAATGACAGTCGATGCTACTGGGTCCTGTACACATTTTTAGGTTTATGGTAAAGATAAGACAAGCAGATAAGATATGCAAAATTTAACACAGAAATGAGGGAAAGTTAATGATGGTGTTATTTGGAAAAGTATCTAACATATATGTCCCCCCTAACCCACACATTATACGATATTGCCCAATTATAGCCACGGCTAGCTGCTAGGGGTATCAATTTGCCTGATTGGCTGTTCAGACGCCAATCCCGTAACACGACCAACAAGCACAGAACAGGAACATTCGGTCCACGAATCTCTCTTTACAACATCTTGATGATGTCTCCCTTTGTACCCCCCTTACTGATTGGCCCTCTCATTGACTTGACATGGTGGCCCTGTATACTATAACTCTGGTTGGTTACTTCCTGATACCAATATTTTGGTTGTTAGACTGATACAAGGATATACCTATGGGGTATAACTCCAATTCTGCAATGCTCTACTCAACTGAACTTAGAAAGGTCTGCCCACGATGAAAACTTACCCTTATCCACTGGAAATAGGAGAAGTTGTAGATCATCTGGTCAACTGCTGGAATCCTCTCCATTCACAAGAATAAGGGTTTCTTTTATCTTATTCTCAATAGAGTAACACTTGTGATACACAAAAAAACAGCCATGTATCTTCAGCAGTACTTATGGGGTAGAAGATAAAAGAAACAGTTACAAGGAGAGCTCCTTCTCATGACTGTGTGGACCTCTACTGATCTATTTGTCCCTTTCTGTGGGTAAGGGATGAATTGTAATTCCTGAAAACTCCTTCTAAATTACTATAGGTTATATTAGCTAATTAAATTTGGTTCATTACAAAAGCAGAGGTTCTCATGGAGGTCCTCCATTATGAAGACTCTTCAAGAAACTGAGAGGAGATCTGTTAAAAATAAAACCTCTATTTATGGAGGTCCTTAATCTTAGTCCTCAGCCACACACAGGAGCCAAGAGCATGGCACATATACAGTGGGACACAGAAACCCTATGACTCTACTTTATACATTGACAAACACTGTGTGTTATTATATGTTGCCTCTCGTCAACAACAGATTGGAATGCTTGGGTTTTTGTCCGAATTTTTGCAGGATATAGAATATCAGTCTTAGTTCTCCTGCTTGTAATTCCAAACGTAGCTGTACACACACTCTGGATCATCTTCTGGAGCAGGATCTAAAGACTGCATATATTCCGCATTCACTCTTATACAGTTCCTTGTTAGACAAGACTTTTGCCCTGATATTCTGTACACTCTGTTGGGCTTTTACTGTGTATTTGACCCACATTGCTTGACTATGATTTGCCTTACGATGTTGTACCACACTGCCAGCTTAGTTATGACTCAGTTTGCTTGATCTTGTTATTTGTGTGTCTCTCTTTATTTACTGATTTTCTGTTCTCTGTATGAAACTAGAGTAAGGAGCATTGTCCAGTTGTTGTCTGAGATTTAGAGCAGGACCAACAAGTAGGTAAGGACAGAGATTGTGTGAAACACAGTGGTTGCTCTTCTATCCTATCTTTAAAGTTGCCTAGTAGTTGATATCTGAAGACCACAACAAACAAAAGTTTTTAAAAAATGTTTATCAGTACAAGGAAACCCAACTAAGTAATTTGCTTGTCATTTTGCAAGGGGAAACTTACAAAAACTGGACCCTATAAGTGCATGTTATTCTCTAGGTATGGTTAAACCCCTCTAAAACTAGACCACAATTGAAACTGCTTGAATATCTAGGAACTTATAACAAAAAATTATTCTTTAATCAGGGAAAGTGTGCACCTGATCATGTTTTTTTAACTTCATTGATGAAATTCTGGAACCACTTACGTCAGTGGTTTGTATAACAAATCAGAGGACAAGATAATGTTATACTAAATGTGTGAAACCCTACCTCTTTTGTGTTGGTTTATATGGTTTATATGGATTCATGTGGAATAAAAAATGAAAACCTTATAACTTGGAGCAGTAACATTTGGCTCTATAGATTGTTATGGGTGTAGTAATAAGGTTGTTTCTAAACGTTGAGGATTAATAGTAATATTGCAGTTTCCTTTAATAGCTCAGTTATCCTGTTCCAGCTGTTCATGTGTGACAGCTGGAGAAGGCGGAGAAGGTATTTACCAGCATTGTTCCTTAGCTAGTGATGTTGTAACTAGCCTTATGTTTTTACACTTTATATGTAAGTTTTATTAGTTATAAACCTATAAAATAGGTCAAACATCATTAAACTGTGTCTAACAATTTTATCCCAACATTAAATGAATGGGTTATAATGAGATGGACATCATGGACTATTAATTCTAGTGTATATTAGTAGCTTAAAATTGACGATACTTTTGATCCAACATACTCTGTAAATGTGATACGAAAAGACTAATTGTAGACAGTAAAGACAGTCATTTTAATTGTCAATTCTACTCTACAGAAAATTCTATAAATTGTCATAGATGAGAGTAGATTATGTTTGATCAATGGCAATTCTCCATACTCCATTAATACACTGCTACAGATAGGACATACAAGATAGGACATAGTTACAACCTCTTATATACCTCCTTACATACTGACCGCCTCATCTAAATTCCTCTGTCATTCCATTTCAGTACCATTTGGGAGGCCAGTTGGTTACCATGGCCTAGAGGTCTGCATATCAGGTCATGCTAGAGGCTTAATGGCAGCATAACAATAAAAATATTTTGTAACTAAATATTCTATTTACACTTACTACCCCAAATTCTTACATAAGGGATCAAAAGCTTAATACTCCAAATTCCCAAACAAAATATTAGGGGCCACATTTATCACTTTTGTGCGCCTAAGTGTAGTAGTTGCGCCTAAATTCTGGCGCACTGTTTTGCCAGAATTATCACAAGCTACAACCATCTGTGATAAGTATATTTTCTGCCTCTTATTAATCACTTTACTTTAACACAGTTTAGGCGCAGTTTAGGCGCAATGTTAGATTCGGGCACTTACATGTGATCCTGCTACAAGCTCCTCTCTGCTTCTCCCACAGCCCAGAATGAAGATAACACTCACAGCAGCACCCAGGTGTGTGACACCCTGCACCCAGTGATCTCCTCAGCAGTGGCTTCTCCTAGAGGGGATCCCCCAGTGCTGGTCTCCTGCTGCACCCCTGTAATTCTGCACAATATCCCCCTCAGACACACTGGTGATACTGTGCAGAATTACATGGGGGACACTTGTAAGTCGTTTCTGCAACATTCTGCAAGCTTCTGCAAACTTGTGCAAAGTTCTCCTCTCTCTTGCTTTGAGCTCAGCATTTTGCAGAATGTTTTGTAAATAGAAGGTGATGAACTGTAAATAGAGTCTGCAGCTCCTGTCTGCAGAGTATCTAATGTATCTATTATATCAGTGATGGCGAACCTTTTAGAGACCGAGTGCCCAAACTACAACCAAGACCCATCGCCAAGTGCCAACACAGAAATTTTATTTGTGATTTACTCCCTTCTCTGTCACTTTCATTCATATCAGCACCCCGATTACACCAATTAAGCAGAAAATAGAAGAAAGTTGGATAATCATTGTAGCTTCCCTCCAGGGTCCCATACACAGGAAGAATTGTCAGGGCCGGAGCAGGAGCTACAATGATAATCCAGATCTGTCCACACCTTCCCACTCCTCCAGTAGTCCCAGACAGAGCTGTTACTCTAATATAGCTCTGTACACAGCAAGTCCTGGGCTGTCTGGGACTGCAGGAAGATACCTGGAGTCCTCTCTGGTGATGGCCTGAGTGCCCACAGAAAGGGCTCTGAGTGCCACCTCTGGCACCCGTGCCATAGGTTCGCCATCACTGTATTATATGTTCCAGTGTCTGGCTGAGCTCTGCTGCTAGAAATGAGCTGTTCTGCAAAGGGGCTCAGTGCTTTCTTCTCAGATAACGCCACCTTCGGGCTGGAGTGTTTTTGCGCCCGTTTTTGCGCCTAAATGAAAAAGTTGCAAGTGATGAATATCATTAGGCGCAGCAAAACATCTGGATTGGTAAGATAGATGAGGGAAAGCTGGTTATTTTGCTGCGCAAAAAACAACAGAAAAAACGAGTGATACATTTGGCCCCAGGATTATGTTTCTTTAACATATAATTGATAAAATACATAATACATAAAATACATAATAAAAAAATATGAAAACAAACAATGGCAAATTTGTTATTTTTTTCTCTCCCTCCCAAAATTCATTAAGACTGGCGGTCCGGTGCCCATAATCACTAAGAGGCTCTGGCCTCTTAGTGAATATGGGTGCAAACTTCCAACCTGTAGATCAGATTGCAACTGGCAGAGTTTTTTTCTATAGTCTACGGTAAATATCAATGGGCGGGTGTTCACTACACCCTGTCTTCCCCGACAACACCCATAGTGCCAGAAACTGGTGGGGACGGGGAGACTCATTTGGCTTCTCTACTAGTTTTCTGCCACAGAAACCACAATGAATTTCCCCCAAATTACGTTCCTTTTAATGATACTACGTTATGTGTTCACTGAAGTTCTTTATTTCATTCTCTTCCATAAAGCTACGATGGAAAAAGAAAAACATTTTGGTTCTCAAAATGTAGAATAAAGTCAATGGTGGTCATTTATCTTTATTTGTCTTCCTGTTTTTCTGTCTTTTTTGAGAGTTTTTGGTGCATTGCAATTTTTGTTCCTTTTTGGGGACATTTTGAAATGTCCGCCTGACATTTTTTTTATCATCAGTAAGACACATTTATCTTCTGTTCCAGATGTGCTAAATGTGCAAATTACATTTATCATTTCAAATTGATTAAAAATTTGCAACATTTTTTGGAGCAAAAAACTACAGATTAAATCGTTCTTAAGGGAAACTTAGAAAATGGAAAGAAGTGACTTAAGGCATTTGTGCAACATTTTTGAGACATTTGTAACAAATGTCTCAAAAAGAGATCTGAAAAAAAAAAAACATATAACAAAACAGAAAAAGGGAGATTGATAAATTTCCAAAGTAGCCGACGGAGAAAAAAGTAGCCAAAACACATAGAGATAAGATAAATGAGGCCCATAGTTTTTAAAAGAACCATTTAAAATTAACAAAAGAAACCCCTAGAAAATAAAGAAAGAATATTAATACATTGTAGACCAAAAACAATGTCATTTAAAAATGGAACCTGATCACCAATATACTAGCCCTCATACAGCTACAGCTATAGGTATGTTACAAAAAAATTAAAACTTTTAACCCCCTAACGCTCTGCGCCGTAGCTCTACGGCACAGAGGTATAGGGAATGTATGAAGAGGGCTCACGGGCTGAGTCCTCTTCATACAGAGGTGGGGGTTGTTGCATATTGCAGCAAACCCCCACCGCTAATAACCGCAGTCGGTGCTTGCACCAATCGTGGCTATTAACCCATCCGTTGCCGTCATCGGGGGGGCGCCGATCGGTTGCCATGGTAGCCTCGGGTCTTCGTTTGACCCAAGGCTTAATGGCTTCTGCAGATTCGTTACAATGAGCCAGTGGCTCATTGTAATGAATGAGCTGCAAAAATGCCATATATTGCAATACAGAAGTATTGCAGTATATGGTAGGAACGATCTGACTATCTAGGGTTAATGTACCCTAGATGGTCTAAGATATAGTGAAAAAAAAAGTTTAAAAAATAAAAAAAATTAATAAAATATTAAAAATTCAAATCACCCCCCTTTCGCTAGAACTGATATAAAACATAATAAACAGTAAAAATCACAGACACATTAGGTATCTCCGCGTCCCAAAATGCCCGATCTATCAAAATATAAAAGCGGTTACGGCCAGCGGTGACCACCGAGACGGGAAATGGCGCCCAAATGTCCGAAATGCGACTTTTACACCTTTTTACATCACATAAAAAATGGAATAAAAAATTATCAAAATGTCGCACAGACTTCAAAATGGTAGTAATGAAAACATTGGCTCATTTCGCAAAAAATGACACCTCACACAGCTACGTGCGCCAAAGTATGAAAAAGTTATTAGCTTCAGAAGATGGCAAAAATTTTTTTTTCTTTTTTGTACACATTCGTTTAATTTTTGAAAATGTATTAAAACACAATAAAACCTTTATAAATATAGTATCACCGCGATCGCACCGAACCAAAGAATAAAGTTGAGGTGTTATTTGGAGCATAGAGTGAAAGTCGTAAAAACTGAGCCCACAAGAACGTGACGCACGTGCCGTTTTTTTTTTCAATTTTTCCACATTTGGAATTTTTTTTCAGCTTTGCAGTACACGGCATGGAATAATAAATAACATTACAGGAAAGTAAAATTTGTTACACACAAAATAAGCCCGTGTAAGTCTGTACACGTAAAAATAAAAAAGTTATGGATTTTTGAAGGTGGAGAGGGAGAAATGAGCGAAAAAAACCCTGCGTCCTTAAGGGGTTAAAGTAAAATAAAATGATAAAAAATGCATCTACACACACACACACAACTATGAACACCACAATATATTGTACCCTAAGTTATTGATTATTATTGCATATAATTCATTGTCATCACAGGTCATCCGTAAAGCTACTAACAAGGAAAATCAGTATTGTTTTATAGATTTATTATAATATATTAAGAAATAAAAGTATAATAGAATAATATATTCATTATAAAAAGGATGCTGGATTTAAGTATAAACTGAATAAAAAATCTATACATTTCCCACAGACAGATTAGTGTCAACATGAACCAAACTCTTTTTTACTTCAAATTGCGGGTATTATTGTACTGCAAATAAAAACACAGCACAGGCCTATACTTCATCACACACATTTCATATATTGTTTTATTTAAAATTTTATTAAATGAATTATGTTCCTACAATACAATATGATAAAACTTTAATAAACCCATAATGGGAAATAACAAATTAAAAAATAATTTCCCATTTTGGGATTATTAAAGTTTTATTGTATAATATCATAGGAACATAATTCATTAACAATATGTTAAATATTTCCAATAAAGCAATATATGAAATGGCAGACCCCTAATACTTACATGTGCGTCTGATGTCAAGGTCTTTGCTGTGTTTTTTATAAACAACAATACCCACAATTTTAAATAAAAAGAGAGTTTTATAAAATATGTGAATGAGCCTGAGGGGCTCTGGGGACCTCAGTGGAGCCCCTCCACATTCTGCCCTCTTTTAATTAATCACTCCTCTAGACCTTTGCCGCCCACTTTGTCCAACCCCTACACCAGGGTGACGTAACCCGGCTCTCTGCAAATCTAACACATGCGCAGTATTATCTTCCTTACCCAGCTGTGAGTGTTATGTGTATATCATCAGTGGCTTTGATGGAAGATCTCCTTTAAACATAACGTTAAAATCAGGACCTGCTTTTCTTTAAGCAACTTTTGTCCTGGTTTTTCTAAAAAACAAAAAGTATTTAGAAATTATGCAAATAAGCCTCAGGGGCTCCAGGCTCAATATCTGTTAATTGAGAACGAAGCCCCTCAGCCTAATTTGCGTAATTTTTAAATCCTTTTTTTGTAAAACCAAGGGCATAAGAAACTAAAAGAAGATCAGATCCTGCCAGAGGGAACACACATCGGCAGGTAAGTGTGGCTGGTTTACAATCCTTGATCCTGGTGGTAGATGTCCTTTAAAGGGAACCTGTCATCAGAAATTGACCTAATAAACCACTACCAGTATGTTATCAAACAGTTGAACAGCTTCTTGATCATGTTTCTTTTTGAGGATGGTGGAATCACCCAGAAAATCAACTATGAAAAATCAACTATGGAGAATTTAACACTGAAGTCAAGCTCTCCCTGCCTCTGAACACCTCCTCCCATATGATTGACATCATGCAGCACACTTAAGGAGATCTGGTCAATGATGTCCCTGGATGCAAGGCCATCAATTACAATGAAGGGGGAATTTAAAAGACAGGGAAAGCTTGACTTCAGAATTAAACTCTCCGCCTTTTTGACTTCACAAAACCAATTTTCATATCACTTCAAAGTTGATTTTATGGATGATGGCACCACACCAGACCATGAAAGTAACATCATCTGGAAGTTACTAATGCCATAAAACATAATGCCAGCGATTTTTTTTAGTTCTCACCTTCCGGCGATACTCACCCCCGATCCACGGCGCCGGCTTCCGATCCTCGTTGGTGGCTTTCGATCCCCGGCTGCGGATGTCTTCTTTCTTCTTTTGCCGGCGGAGTCGCGTCCATGCGATCTCCCCGCCGGCGCTTACTATGATGCAGTGGTGTGACTTCATCAGCGGCGACACCGCTGCATCATAGTGAGCGCCGCCGGGGAGATCGCAAGGACGCGCCTCCGCTGGCAAAAGAAGACAGAAGACGCTGCCGGGGATCGAGAGCCACCGCAGAGGATCGGGGGTGAGTATCGCCGGAAGGTGAGAATTAAGTTTATTTTTTTTAAATGTGCCCAACATGGGGGCAGGCTGTATACATGAGGGGGCAGGCTGGCAGGCTGTATACGTGAGGGGCAGGCTGTATACATGAGGGGGCAGGCTGGCAGGCTGTATACATTGTTGGTAATTTATTGTACTTTAGTCCTAGGCTACAATGATCAGCTGTAACAGTTATCAAATGTGTCTGTAATGAAGCTTGATTGTGTCTGTAATGTTAATCTTGATTCTTATGACAACCCAACATTTTTAAAATCCAATTGTCACAGAGACCAAAAAAGTTCTGGTTGGGGTTACAATGATAAAATATACAGTTCCGACTTACATACAAACTCAACTTAAGAACAAACCTACAGAACCTATCTTGTATGTAACCCGGGGACTGCCTGTATTTCACTTCGAATATCATAAATGTAAGTAATTGTGTAGTTTCTGCAGGCACCATTTCTTGGAAGATCTGTGAACCTTTGATGTTGTATTTCTCTATTGTTCCGAATAATTTTCCACCTTCAACTTTCTACGACTTTGCAGAAATTAAGTTGTCTTATTTAATCCTAAATTCTATGAATGCGCTGAATGGAGCGTACACCCAGAGCCGGGGGTTTTACATCCACCTCGGAATACCCTGTTCTCAGCACTCTGAAGACGAGAAGCTAAAAATAACGCAAGCTTGCGACAAAACACTCACTGAGGAAGTTGAGGTAACTGTGCTTGTGTAGGACCTTTTTTTTTCTCCCCTTCCCTATGATTTCAGAAAAATGGCAGTTTTAAGAAAAGCCATAAAAAAACTATTCTTACATCATTTGCCTTTGCAGTGAAATAATTTCAGCTTTCACAGAGGAATTCCCCAGTGAGAGATGATCGCGCTGAAAGAGTGCAGAGCTTTTTATTCCTCTTCCTCCTTACTGCACGAAAAATTATTTAACGCTAATTGGTAGGAACTAGATACACCTCAAAACATTTTTTTTTTTTTTTTTTTTTTTTTTTATATAGAAGGTTCCTCGGCAGTCTATTTACTATTAGTAGTATAAAAGTTAAGGATAGTGGCACATATTACATAGGTGTTCTGTAAATCGAAAAAATATCACATTTTTAAACATGAATGATTATGTATACTGTAGTAGCAAGCCCTTTCCAATATGGTGGTGCAGAAATCCCTTAATAATGCATGTAAATGGTAAAACCTCTGCTGCTTGTCAATGGCAAAAATTGGAATAAATCGGTATAAAAAGGTAAAACCTAGCAAGAGTGAGGCGTGTATGTGTATCAGGGCAGATCACATGGAACTGATACATTTGTAAGTGTCTGTCTGTCCGTGAACTAATTGTTAAACTTTTCAATGAATCTCTATCACGGATGGTGCAATCAGTTTGTAAAAAAAAGATAGGAGAAATCCCTCTGTGAAAAACTGTTCTTCCTAGGAAATTCTCTAAGCTGGGCCTCATGCACCAGCAAATGATGTAAACCCCATTCCTCTGCCCTGCTGGATGTATCATAGCTCTGGGGCTCCTGAAATATCTGGTGGCAGTCTCTGCTGGCTACTTCATAGCCAGGCCCTGCCTGGTGTAGCACGGAGCTAGGTTATAGTGCTCCCATTTGGTGTGGAGGTGGTGTAATAAGGGAATTCACTATTCCTGGCCATGCAAGGATTTGCAATTGTTTCAAGGCTTGTACGGCAGAATACTGATCTACAGGCCCTGATAAATCTCCCCCATAGACTATAGTTCATGAGGGTCTTTGGAAAATTTGATGCAAAGCTGTATAGAAATTAAAAGGGTTGTCCACTTTCATCAAATAATTGATCTGGTTTGTGTAAGAAAAAGTTATCCAATTTACTTTCTGTATCAATTCCTCTATATCTCTGCTTTCTGTCCTTCTATAGGAAGCCTGTATGTATACTTCCAGTGGATAGAAAGAAATCTGTCCATGGTCTTGTAATGAACATGCAGGTGCAGAAAGTAATCGGAGCCACGTGATACTAACAGATTGTGCGCCTACAAGTCTACTGCATGACCATGGACGGATTTCTATCTACAGGAAGTAAACATAGAAGCTTCCTATAGCAGGACAGCAAGCGGAGATCTAGAAAACCGTGAGGAATTGATACAGAAGTTATATAGGAAAATTGTATAACTTTTTTCCTTGCATAAACCATGTCAATTATTTGCTGAAAGTGGACAACCCCGTTAAAGGGGCGTAGTTGCTGTAGGGCACACTACCGATGGTCAGGTGTGGAGCCTGTTTTTTTGAACGTTTTAAAGGACACCTGTCATCAGGTCTCGTGCACTAGTCCTGTCACTACTACCTGTTGAGCAGATCACAGGAGATCCCATCTCCCCAGCCTTTTCTAGTTATTTCTACATTTCATGTAAAATCATATTTTTATTCATGTAATGATGGCTATGTCACAGGTCATAGGCTTGATGTCACCCCCCTGTCCTTACCCCTCCCCCTCTCCTCCCCCGAACCTCGATTCTGTGTGTAATTTATGTAAAGCATGGCTATGTGTGTGGCTGCATCGTCTGTACTGCTGCATCCTCCTAATACACTGTTGAGAGACACAACTCAGCTACACATGAATCGACATGTTTCTGGCTGTAAATGGCTGCCTGGGCTGCTGTATCTCCTCCAGACAACACGCGGCACCACGCATCAACACAGGCTGCAGGGTCGGGGTCGCAGCACCCAGGAATCACAATCATTATACAGCCTCACATCATTATACCAGGCTCTTCATCAGCACTGGGGTGTGGCTGTGACCTCCCACTCAGAATAGAGTGGACAAGCTTGAATATGCCTATGCCTCTTCATTGGACATTCACAGGTCATTTGCACTACAGCTTTAGAGCCTCATTGCTTGGTTACAGGGCATTAAGAGGGACAATGAAGGGATAGAAGCAAGCTCTCTAATGGCTAGTTTATGAAAATATATTTATAGTTAGGATGGGGTTTTTTGCATGCGAGGTTCTCTTTAACAACTCCATATTTTTAAAATCTTTGTATTTGTGGGATGTATTTCACCTTTATTTCTAAACTGGCAATAGTCGTCCCATGACTTTTGTATTAGTATTTTTTTTAATTTCCAACGCCGTGGCGACTTTCTTTTGATGAACTTTTGCCAAAATAAATCGAATTTAAAATCCCGGCCATTGATTGCAGGGTATGCATAGTTTTTGAGTTATTCATAGGGACACATGTGAACTGTTTTATACTGCACTTGGCATTATGGAAGGGAAATACAATGTAAATTGTTACTTGAGGGGGGTTCCCACTAATTCACAGGGGAATAAGTGTCTTCTGCTCAGCATGGTCCATGATCACTTCTATGTGGACTATCTTACTATAGTCCTCTGCAATTATTCCCCTCTTCCCCTATCAAAATGAGCACACGCTCAGCAAGCCTAGTTTACGATATTTTATGGGGAACAGGCTTTTGGATTGCCTGTTGTTCTTTTAATGGATCCTTGGTAATGCGGTTCCAGAGATGTGTGGAAGATTTAGTCTGGCGTTTCACTTCTCTGTCCTCTAGCGGGACAGTAGCAGGGATTATCTCTCAGCTCAGGACACAGCTGGCTGAACATTACACATATGAAATGGCCTTAGTAACTGGTTCGTTAAAAATTGTAAGTCTGGCTTTTTTGTGTTTGAAAACACCAAAATGATGTCCTAATTACACGCTATTAATAATGGTCTAATGTTGAAATGCGCTCGGTCAGCATTATTCTGATGTGACTTCCAAATCCGTCGGTCCTCTGTTCGCCGTATTGGATTCTGTACTGATATAGTTGTGTAATATAAATGACCTACCAGAGCGATTTGGTGCCTTTCCGGGTTTGCTGTTACAATGTTCCGGTTTTCTTTTTTATTAAAACCACTTTGGAGGAGTAACATTTAATTTTTTTTTTTTTTATTTTGATTATCCATGTTTGTCACTGGTCGGGTTGTTTTTTGTTGTGAGCCATTGTAATTATTTGTATGCTCCATATTAAGTAGACTTTTAACTTATCGACATATGCTCGTCTCAGTATAGCTGACCCAGTATAAGCCGAGGTAACCTACGTTAAACCATTCCACAAAACTGGAAAACTTATTGATCGAGTATAACGAGCGTGAGGGAAATGCATTGGTCACAGTCCTCCCATTATATATCCCTTCAGCCCCTTTCTGTAAGATAGCCCCAGCCCCTTTTGCTGAAAAAACTCTACTCCACATTCCGAGGCCGGACAGCTCCTCTTCATCTTCATGCTGCGGTCGTGGCAGCCCGATCTTCTTTCTTTCATTGCCGGCTTGGGGCCGCAACAGCTTCCGTGCGCACAATCCCGCCCGGGCGCACTCTGTGGACGTCAACATTGGATGACATCACAGTTGAGTGCGCCGGGCCGTGCGCACGGACTGTCGCGGCCCAAGCGGCATTGAAGACAGAAGAGGCGCTGCCACGGACTGCGCGGATGGCAAAGATGAAGAGGAGCTGTCCGGCCGTCGAGAGTGAGTAGTAAGTTTATTATTTGTCTACCAGAGTATAAGCGAGTGTTGAAATTTTTTAGCACAAAGTTGTGCTAAAAACTCTGCTTTACTTGAGTATCTAACCGGTACTAATTGTACCTTTTCTCGTGAAGGGTTCTATTAAAAAAACAAAAAAACACCCTACACCCTAATTCTCCACTTTAATTTCAGATATTTTGCAGCTCTTACCACATGCATAAATCCAGGCTGGCAGGCTGTATACATGAGGGGGCAGGCTGGCAGGCTGTATACATGAGGGGGCAGGCTGGCAGGCTGTATACATGAGGGGGCAGGCTGGCAGGCTGTATACATGAGGGGGCAGGCTGTATGCATTAGGGGGGCAGGCTGTATACTACTTGAGGCTGGCTGTATACTACACCCTCAGCTTATACTCGAGTCAATAGGTTTTCCCAGTTTTTGGTGGTAAAATTAGGGGTCTCGGCTTATACTCGGGTCGGCTTATACTCGAGTATATACGGTAGATTTATAGATGCAGAAATATAAAGTAGATTAGATATCAATAGATGATAATAGATATGAGAGATAGATACAGTAGAAGAGAGATAGAAGATCGATTGATAGATGGATAGATATGAAAGATAGGAGACAGATAGGTATAGTAGAAGATCAATTGATTGATAGATGGATAGATATGATAGATAATAGATAGGAGATAGGTAGGTAAATAGAAGATAAATAGACAAATATTTAGATACAGACGGTCCCCTACTTAAGAACACCCAACTTACAGACGACCCCTAGTTACAAATGGACCTCTGGATGTTGGTAGGTTACTATACTTTAGCCTTAGGTTCTTATGACAACCCAACATTATTAAAATCTAATTGTCACAGAGACCAAAAAAGTTTGTCAGGAGGTACAATTATAAAATATACAGTTCCGACATACATACAAATTCAACTTAAGAACAAACCTACAGAACCCGCATAATAAAATTAGCATAAACGATTCATAAAAGTTACCAAAAAATTGCGGGGACGTGAGGATTATCCCTTAAAAGGGCTATCCTCACGTCCCATTGATCCACCTACCACCCGATCTACCTTTATAGGTAGATTTGTGGTGGTAGGTGCCCTTTAATCACTTTACTATAACACAGTTTAGGCGCAGTTTAGGCGCAGTTTAGGCGCAATGTTAGATTCGGGCAGTTACATGTGATCCTGCTACAAGCTCCTCTCTTCTCCCACAGCCCAGAATGAAGATAACACTCACAGCAGCACCCAGGTGTGTGACACCCTGCACCCAGTGATCTCCTCAGCAGCACCCAGGTGTGTGACACCCTGCACCCAGTGACTTCCTCAGCAGTGGCTTCTCCTGGAGGGGATCCCCCAGTGCTGGTCTCCTGCTGCCCCCCTGTAATTCTGCACAGTATCCCCCTCAGACACACTGGTGATACTGTGCAGAATTACATGGGGGACACTTGTCTGTAGTATCTGCAACATTCTGCAAAGTTCTTAGCTCTCTTGCTTTGAGCTCAGGATTCTGCAGAATGTTTTGTAAATAGAAGGTGATGAACTGTAAATAGAGTCTGCAGCTCCTGTCTGCAGAGTATCTCATGTCTGTATTATATGTACTAGGGTCTGCAGTGTATGTAATGTCTGTATTATCTGTACTAGTGTCTGCAGAGTATCTAATGTCTGTATTGTCTGTACTAGTGTCTGCAGTGTATGTAATGTCTGTACTAGTGTCTGCAGTGTCTGTAATGTCTGTACTAGTGTCTGCAGTGTCTGTAATGTCTGTAATGTCTGTACTAGTGTCTGCAGTGTCTGTATTATCTGTACTAGTGTCTGCAGTGTATGTAATGTCTGTACTAGTTTCTGCAGTGTCTGTAATGTATGTACTAGTGTATGCAGTGTCTGTATTATCTGTACTAGTGTATGCAGTGTCTGTAATGTCTGTATTATCTGTACTAGTGTCTGCAGTGGTCCCTGGATGCAAGGCCATCAATTACAATGAAGGGGGAATTTAAAAGACAGGGAAAGCTTGACTTCAGAATTAAACTCTCCGCCTTCTTGACTTCACAAAACCAATTTTCATATCACTTCAAAGTTTATTTTATGGATGATGCCACCACACCAGACCATGAACGAAACACCATCTGGAAGTTACTAATGCCATAAAACATAATGCCAGTGGTTTTTTTAGACCAATTTCTGGTGACAGTTTCCCTTTAAGTCCATCGCATTTCCAACAAATATGCTACCAAAAATAAAGAGTTCGGCATAATTGACCCCTTTTATTGCATGCAGGATTTTTGTCTTTTATGCTTTTTATGGAACACACATAAAAAAATCTTGGAAATCAATAAACAGTGAAAGCAAGATGACCTCTTGTTTACTTTAAGCGGTCACTTTTTAGGTTTAATGTCCCATTATCAAAACCCCATTGACTTTCTATTGAGTTGCTAATAGCTGAAATACCATTCTCCTAGGTAGAAATTGTGGTTTTCCCGTATAGAAGGGAATCATTTATTCAGCATAGATGCACAGAATCACTTTTCATAGTGGGAAATACCACATTCATGTGAATTATTCCTGCCACTGGCAAAAGGCCCGGAGGGTCATGATAAGTTCATTAATATATAAAGCTCAATGTGCAGTGTATACAGCTCTCACATATATTTATCCTAAAACTTTGTTCCTCTACAAAAGGAATATCTGTGAGTCCTAAAATTTCTATCTAAATATGGAAAAACACTTCCTCGCAGGCAACATCTTGTTATTCTCTCTGACACAATCGATAGGAAATACAAAAACAATAAGATTGGTTGAACAATAACTATTTTTTTTTTCCAGTTTTCTACATTTTCTTTCATTTTTAAAGTAAGACAGTGAAAGGAATCAATAGTATAATAAAACTTTTTTTTCAAAAATGTGCATGATGTCATCTAAATCTTTGTTTAATTATCATTTTTTTTTACCACGGGAAGCAAAGATTCGATAGCAGAGCAGTTGTATTTTGCCAGTGGTTATATAGTATGCTATAAATATGCAGATGCCGTTTTTTTTGTTTTTTAGGTTTTTTTCCTATAATACTTGAAAAATCGACCTTATGTATGGCAGTTGGTACCAAGGTTTTGTTATTTACATACGATGGCTTATACATACGGAAGGATAAAAACATGAAACTTACTGTATCTCTTTGGTCCATCTTCTAAGCAAAATGACAGAGTTAATGTTGCATCGTCTTCAAAAAATTCTGTAGTAAAGGCATCCCACCAAAGATTGTCACTATCCTGGCAAAGAAAAACGACAAAGCTGTTATTACATAGGTGGACAAACATTGCCCACTGCAGAAATTTTTACATTTGTGTATTTTACATTGTTGTTGTGTGACTGATGAGTTACTTAAAAATTTGAAAAATATCATTGCCATTAAGTACAAGTATACACAACGATATTCCTACCGACATTTCATTGCCTTCTGTATGTGTTCATCAATGTCATGTAATTTTTATTTTTTTATTTGCCTACAAGTTGGAAACATATGGCCCCTAAAAATGTATAGGTGAGTATGCTCATACTAACCAAGGGGGCTGTAACCTTTTATTTTTATACAACATCAAGAGTCAACCCGGTAAAGCAAATAAAAGGCTACCCTAACCTTGGCTAGTATGAGCTAATTCACATAAAAACTTAAAGGGCCATACCAGATGCAAGACATCCCTACATCCACACAGGATAAAAGCCCTATTCTTAAACTATGGTTACAGTACGGCACGGTGGTCCGTGGGAATGTGAGAATTCCTTGCAACTACAATGTTTGGTCTCCTTTTCCCCGAATAGTGTTCAGTCCTTGAAATGAGTTCATCATATGTGTCATGTTTTGGACCATGTGTGAATGAGCCTTTAGTAGTATTGATTAAAAAAACACAACCCTAAAAATAAATATCCTAGTTGTTCCAAGTTATTTTCCCTGTATAGTTATACATTTGTATATTAGCATTGTATAGCTGGGACAGTATCCCATGCTGGGGTTTATTGCTCCCAATCCAATGTTTTTTATACTATTTGTAAAATTCCAATAAATAATTTATGATAAAGTAAAAAATATCCTAAATAGGGTTGAGTGGACCTGTTTAAGTTCGGGCTTAGCCGAGTTTGGCTGAATCTGGACTTGAAAGTTCGGTGCATGTTGGGGTACTGAACCTGAATGCGAACTCTCATCGGTAACATCTGGGATTGGTGCTGGGATCGATTGCTGATGTTACCCTTCAAATAACACTAACAAAGCCACCGCCATTTTGCAGAGGATTGTCGTTCCCTGGGAAGTCATTGGAAAGAGACAAACTCAGAGTAAATGGTGGTGAGCATGCCAGTAGCATTTATTTAGTTACCACCTGTGATTGGTGCCAGCACTAATTGCGGATGTAATGGGGGTGGGGAGATTTGGATCAGAACCGAACTGCTACTGTTTTTCAGATTGAGGTCTGATCTGATTTCTCATTTGTTGAATACAATTGTTTTATTTGTTGTTTCAGAAATTCTATGGTTTTCTTAGAACTTTAGAGAATTTAAGGAAATTACTGATAACAGACAATCTGACTAGAGAATAAAACGTTTTCTGATATGTACAGATTAGCTGTAAAAATAGCCCCATGCATTATATCACTGGTGATATTTCAAGGGACTAAATGAAATGTTTAATGTTAAAATTATATGTTTTTAAAAAAAGTTCCTCCTTATTCACAAAGCCGACTTCCCAAATTATCCAATCAGAGGCATATCTGCAGAGCCTTCAGACCTCAGTCCCACCCCTTTGCAAGGCAAGGCTACGATTAATCGTGATGTCACGGCTGTCACACTTAGATCTGCATCAGTCAACAATTTCTTCCCCATCCACTGCTGATTTAACAAGAATCAGATGAAATAAATAGATTTTACTGCCCTCTGCAAATCCCAACCAACATATTAATCCATCTGTGCAGGATTATATTTTAATGCTTGTTTTTTTCAAACGTTGCTAATAAAAGTTAAACTTTAGGATTATTCCCATGAATATCTGCAATGAAAATATGCTTTGAACTGACTGATGAAATAAACATTTTAGAAATAATTAAACCAAAAATGATCAGTATCCTGCACCCCCCCCTCCCAATACCTACATCCTGTCTAAGCTCAGTATGAAGACAATTACGGTAAATACATTTTGTAAAATATGTCTGACTGCTTGAATCAGCGATCAGACGCATCTTATACACAAAGTCCATGGTCAATGTGACTGCAGAGAAGCCTGGGTCTTGGTATTTAGTGTCTACCGGATAACAAATGGGAAATAGGACATAGAATGGGTTAGTAAAGAGAGAGTTGACATTTCATGCAGGTAGCTAGTGTGATAGGATGCCTAAAGGGATGGGTTTTAAAAGCATGTTTGAAGCTTTAGAGGTTCGGTATTAGTCTGAAAGCCCGGGAAAGGGCATTCCAGAAAATTGGTGCAGCTCGGGAGAAGTCCTGGGACGGAAGTGGGAGGTTCAAATTAAGAAAGAGAATAGTCTAAGATCAAAGAGCGCAGTTGGGGCGATAAACTGAAATTAGAGAAGAGCAGTTGGGAGGTTGTGCAATGAGGGTAATTATTTTATACTGTATTCGGAAGGATATGGGCAACCAGTGCAGTGACTGGCATAGAATAGAGGTATCCATGTAGCATTTTGTCTGAAAGACACACCTCTCAGCTGCATTAAGAATAGATTGTAGAGGAGACAGTTAAGGACGCAGGGTATTTTTGCTCATTTCTCGCTCTCCATCTTCAAAAATCCATAACTTTTACATTTTTATGTGTGCAGAGCTGGGTGAGGGCTTACAGGCAGTCCCCGGTTTACATACAAGATAGGGTCTGTAGATTTGTTCTTAAGTTGAGTTTGTATGTAAGTCGGAACTGTATATTTTATCATTGTAATCCCAGACAGAACTTTTTTGGTCTCTGTGACAATTGGATTTTAAAAATGTTGGGTTGTCATGAAAATCTATATTTACACTAAAGCTTCAGACACATTTAATAACTGTTACAGCTAATCACTGTAGCCTAGGACTAAAGTACAATAAATTACCAATATCCAGTGGTCCGTTTGTAACTAGGGGTCGTATGTAAGCCAAGTGTTCTTAAGTAGGGGACCGCCTGTATTTTGTGCGTAACAAATTTTACTTTCCCGTGATTTTATTTATTATAACATGCCATGTAGTGGGAAGCCAGAAAAAAATTCCAAATGTGGAAAATTAATATTGAAAAAAAACGCGTGTGTGTCACGTTCTTGTGGGCTCAGTTTTTACGACTTTCACTCTGTGCTCCAAATAACACTTCTAATTTTTGCCATCTTCTGACGCTAATAACTTTTTCATACTTTGGTGTACGGAGCTGTGCGATGTGTCATTTTTTGCAAAATGAGACGACATTTTCATTGCTACCATTTTGAGGACTGTGCCACGTTTTGATCATTTTTTATTACATTTTTGTAAAAAGGTGTAAAAGTCGCGTTTCGGACATTTGGGCGCCATTTCGCTCTCGGAGGTCACCGCCGGTTATAACTGCTTTTATATTTTGATAGATTGGGCATTTTGGGATGCGACAATACCGAATGTGTCTGTGATTTTTACTGTTTATTATGTTTTATATCAATTCTAGGGAAAGGGGGGTGATTTGAACTTTTAATATTTTATTATTTTTTTTACATTTTTTAAACTTTTTCTTTTCACTATTTCTTAGACCATCTAGGGTACATTAACCCTAGATGGTCAGATCGTTCCTACCATATACTGCAATACAACTGTATCGCAGTATATGGCATTTCTGCACACTATACATTACAATGAGCCACTGGCTCATTGTAATGGATAGGCAGAAGCCATTCAGCCTTGGGTCAGACGAAGACCCGAGGCTACCATGGCAACCGATCGCCACCCCCCGATGACGTTCGGGGGAGCGACGATTGCAGGTAACATGGCAGCACCCACGCGCCGCCATGCTTTCAGTGCCGCCGGCGGGCCCGTGAGCCCTCTTCATACACCCTTCATAGCTCGTGATAGGGGTTAGTAAGTGAAAGACTGATTTTGCAACTAACTCACGTCCTTATGTGTTTCTATAATAATTCCTTTATTTATATATCGCACACAGATTACGCAGCGCTTGCCAGAGCTTGTCAGATCAGTCCCTGTCCCCATGGGGCTCACAGTTAGATCAACTTACCAGTATGTTTAGGAGTGTGGAAGGAAATCGGAGGACCCGGAGGACACGGAGGAAACCCACACAAACACGGAGAGAACATACAAACACTTTGCAGATGTTGACCTGGATGGGACTTGAAACCAGGACCCCAGCGCTGCAAGGCTGTAGAAGTAACCACTGAGCCACCATGCCGCCCTGTGTGCGCTATATAAATTAAGGAATTATTATATTCTCATACACACAGTTGTGGTTTCCTTACCCCCTGTGTATGAGCCTTTTGCTTTTGCGTAAAAACTCAGAGCAGGTCTTATTCGTGTTGCAACAGAGGTATAATCCATGTACTGTCTGTATTTGTGGATCAGTTAATAGGTAACACAATAATGTGTTTCCAGGGGATTGGGACAAGCTACTGACATTATTTGTCTTCCTCCCATTTTTTTTTTTTTTGCAAATTCACAAAACGGCTGACAAATGACCCACAGACCTTTTAGTAGACATACCGAAACTTTGAAAATACTGAAGCCATACTGTTAAACATAAACTAGATGAAAGACACCCAAAAAATAAATAATTAATTTAGCAAATAATTTCACTGGGAAACATAAATTTTGGTGCGTTAAAAGTTGGAACCTGCGTTGAGTATGTTTGGGGCCCCAATTCTGAAAATGACACCCGATTTCCCCTATCAGCTCTACTTTTGGAGATGTGGCATTGCCACCTTACAAAGAATAGGCTGCTCAAACTATTCGTCCCTCAATATTGTGCTAAACGTTAAATTGTGCTAAACGTCATATCGCTGCTCAAACTAGTGGTCACTCAATAGTGTTGTAAAGAAATTTTGAAAATGAATGTTATATTTTATGGCTGTAGATTTTCCATCAGGTCGCTAAAACCTTGTTTCTGTAATTATCTGCGATAAGGTGTTGGATTCTCCAACTACAATCAGCCATCGTCCAAGGTACCAGTCTTCTATTGTACTTAATTTTTGTTGGAAACCCTCAGAATTTAATAAACTAGAGCTTCGAGAGAGAAATTGTTGTATTTTCGGAATCAGCAGCTCAAAAAACTCCAAGCACTGCCAAAAAAAATGTCTAATTAGTTCTCCAGTGTTATTTCAGTAATATGTATTGGGGGAGATTTATCAGGGCCTTATTCCTGGAACAATCTCAATTACTAGCAAACCGTCAGAAATTGGGATTATTTCTTCCTTTTATGCCGCCGTCGTGGAGGGGTGTGAAGGGGGCACCGCTTGAGGCGTTCCTGTCCCATGCCTGTGCACTAGCTACAGCTAGCAAACTTACGTGCAGCCACCACGTTGAATGCATCAGGAGGCCGGAGCTATCTCATGTATCCAGCATTGGAGAGGAGTTTATTCCCGCATTAAACTATTTGGCTAAAGATTGTTTTTGGCTTCTAACAATGTGACTGTGATAACATTTTATATTTTTGCTCTATTAAGGTTGTTTCAGGTCTTGATTCTTGTCCGACAAGGTGAACCTTCATTTCCCTACTCATTAGATGCGTTAAATGCTGACAACATTGTTTATTATTCTTCACTGTTTTTACCAATTACCTTAATACTATCAAAAATCTACATAGATCTACATATCATTACATTATTTCTTTTTTACTATTATACAATTTTTTGTAAAATATATTTACTGTAAAAACTATTTTCTTATGACATTTGTAATTAAAATGTATTTTTTTCACAATCAAATGTTTTATATTGATCACATTTTTACATGGCTTATACATCTTGCATTAGAGGACAGTGGGGGAGATTTAGACCAGGCGAGTGCAGAGTTAGACTCCCCAGTCTTATTCTGCGCCCGATGAATCATGCTGGATGATGTATACGGAGTAGTTTAGAACTGTGGAGCTGTACTTTAGACCAGATATTAGTTGGTCTAGTTAAGGACTAAATTTTCTGGTGCTCTGGCTAAGACATGCCCCCTTTTCATAAGGCCACACCTCCTTTTTGGACAAGTCAGAAAACTGCCTAAACTTGCATTGCAAATTATTCCAAAATTATGGCATAGACTCATTTAGACATTTCCCCCATTATCTTTAGAAATTCAAGTCTAATTAGAGTAATTCTTCTCACCTGCGCTTGGGCAGTAAAGCTCGTTCACTTATAGGTTTATCCAAGTACGACATAGGCTGCTATTATTCCATCTTCCATTAGTAGCTTAGTGTAGAAGAAATAACTGTAATGTACTGTATGTCGTTTTATGTGCTTTCTTGAATTTTTAAGTATTCATTAGATTGTATGTATTACAGCACATTTTGTCATGCTGGGGGAGGGATGATGTAACATCTAAATTTCTCCTTGGGGATTAATTAGGCTTTTCTATTGCTATTCCTAGTACATCCCAACATATTCCTATCTATTTGAACATACATATGGAAATCATAGCGAACCCCCAATATTGCCTCTGTGTAATTTACAGTGCAGCTACATAGCTTCTATGAGTGGGGGTCTTTGTCAATTCCCCATTATTTTTCCATTTCCATGTCAGTTAATGACGCTAAATCCCAGTGATCAGAGGCAACTAAAGGCAACCTGTTACCAGATTCTAACCTAACCCTCAAAGTAAGGTTATAAAATGTCCTCTATAGAATTCCCTCTTATGTGAAATCCCATCTGTTACCTATAAAAATCTCCTCAAATATATATGCAAATGAGCAGTTCTTCAGTTCTATAGTACCTGGAAGCATATTTCTGGTGTTGTTTCATCAGGCTGGTGGATCTGTGATCTACAGAACGGGAAATACAAGCTAACGTTAGTTGGCAAGGTGTGTTGCGAAGGTGAGCTGCAGTTAAATATCTAGTTCTGACCATTTTGCTAACTATTTCTGGTTCTGTAGCTCACAGAACCACAATCCTGGTGAGATCTAAAAGATGAGATGTATCCAGAGGGCTACACGGCTGGTGGTCAAGACTATGACTGATCGGACCTGTAGTAGCTTTGTGTAAAAACCTGTGAAAGAAAGATTGCAGGTTTTTCAAAATTATGTAGGCATGAGGCGGGAACGCTCTGTGCTCGCCTACTCCGTCAGCCGCCCCTCTACGACATCTCCACGCCCACATGATGTAGAGTTGGCTTTCACAGAAAACCGGTGTAGAAGCAGTGATAGATCTCCACCTTATCTTTTAATATGGCACCACCAAGTTTCTAGTTATGATACAACCAAAAATATTGAGGTCCGAAGTGATTCCCCTACAGCAGCCTATAAACTTTATTCATCTTAAGCAAATAAAGGGAATTCTAGAAAGGACACAGGGAAGTTACATTGGGTTAAATCTGGTGACGAAGCCCCTTTAAGAGCCAGATGGGCTTACATTTTTGTACTATAGTAGCATTTGTCAAGGCCTGATTATAAGAAAATACGGCATTATTGTATCATGCTGGGAGGAAAAATACTTTAATCAACATGTTAAAATATAGTTAAAATGTTTTAATTGAAGTAGAAAATTGAATATTTTTTTTAAAAAACCACAAAATAGGAAAGAAAATAAATGGAGCTGATTAAAATGCCACTTTCCCATAAGCAGCCACATATAACCTTAAAAAAGTTTTTATTTCAATTCTTTTTCTCATTTTACATTTCTCTTTGTACCTAAATTTCACAAAAACATAATTAACCATCTCAGTTGTTACTTTGGACTTTTTTTTACTAAGCAGGACAAAGGCGAGTAACTTTATGTTAAAAAAAAAAAAAGTGAGCACAAAATTGCTTTTTTGGCAAAGATTTCTAAGGTCCAACTTAGCGGAAAATTTAATTCAAAAGATCTGCTCGACTAGAAATGCAGAAATCCGAACTGGAGAAAAAGTGCTTCGTTTTCTATGAGGAAGGAAAGAAAAGAAAAAAATAAGAAACAAAAGATTAAAAACTGAAATTCGAGAACTGCCCTAGGCAGGTTTAAGTTATGGACTGACAGGTAGTGTGGAGTTCTACCAGACTAATTATTTTCCTATTCAACAGTAATGAGAAATTGCCATGGCAACTAAGTTCTCCCCCGGCAGACGGTATAGGCGCACCACACACAGAGTCATGTGAAGGGAACAAGGAACACGGAGCATATATACACAATGTTGACTCATTTTCTTTATGATGCTCCCCACTTACATGAAGTAATTGACCTAATATGGATAATGGGAACAGGAAGACCATAAAACACCGTACATGAAGCCTATTACGGAAACGTTATAAAGAACGCATGGAACGTTGTGGCACAATCTAACAAACAACAATATGTGGCGATATTAATGATCTTTTACTTAAATAGGACGTAATAAAATCTCATGGGATGGGGGGCGGTAATATGGCTAAATGGTTTTCATTAAAATGGTTGAGAAACGATGGAAAGTAATGAGATCATCTGAAAGTAGAGAATTATTTTATCAGGTTTTTGATATACATTTGAGTGTTTCTTTACAAATAGTAACATAATCCTTAAATGTTTCCGGTTTTTAGAGTAGCCATTGGAGAAAAAAATCATTTCCTATTCTCCAACTCTCCAGCCAGCTTTGCTTAATAGACTTGAACATGGTCATCAAAGTCATCTCTTTATCAATAAGGTGATTGCTCAAAGTCATCAGATTTAGGCTGGATTCACACAAACATATGCTCACCGGGCCGTAGCCGGGAGAGCATAAGTCCGGTGCCATGGAGAGGAGGAGGGGTGACCCCTCTCCATAGCGATCCATAGGGTACGGAGCTGTAACACGGGAAAGATAGGACATGTACATGTGTATGGAGCGGTACGGTGTGGTATGGTGCCGGTCTATGCGCCCATTGCCAGCCTACGGGGGATGCTTGTGGCCAGGCATACGCCCCCCTATGGTCGTGTGAATGTAGCCTAATATTGGCTGAGCATACATTGTTTCATATGGACCTGCCAACTATGCATTACCTATAGAGGACTATCAATTGGCCATGAGGGCAGATATTAGCTCCTGGATTAAAACATGGCAGATCCATTGGTTTTCAGAGGATATAAACCACCTTCAGAGTGGTCTGACAGAACTTTACTCCCTTCTCTCCATTCAGGAGATATGTAACTCAGTCTGAGGACCCACGTATAGATGGATACGGTGGGGTTAGAGGATATAGCAGTCACCAAACAGGTGTTTATCTTACAACTACCTGTATCCTGAGTGTATAACCTGCTTTACAGAGCAGTAGAAGAAGGTTACACTTGATGGGACAAAATTGACAAAAGTGTCTCAAAGTAAGACAGTCTTATGTTGTGACACATTTATTATTATTATTCATTTATAGACCACTATTAATTCCATGGTGCTGTACAATCAGTAAGGGTTCACATACATTACTTTAGCCACAAACAAATGCAAGTACAAATGCAAAACTGCAGTGATGGGGAAACAAATGGAAGGAGGACCTTACCCATGAGGGCTCACTATCTATGTGGAAGGGTAGGTAGAGACACGAGTCGAGGGGGCAGAGCAGTTATTGTGTGTTGTAGGCTGAACATGTCGGTCTAACTGTGTATCTCCTATTAGCTGACTTAGTTTACAAATTCTGGTGCATTAGCATGACCCCCATTTCCCTGTAAAAACCACACCCCCTTTCAAAAGCTACACCACTTTTTCTTTCTAGTCTTAAACAGTATTAAAGGGGTTTACCCACAAACTAGGAGAAATTAATCTCTATGGAGCTGACGGAAATTGCCAAGCGCCATGCTCACCGATTTCTGTCAGCTTCATGAGAATTAAGATTAATGGAGAATTGCTCCATTACTCTGACAGGGCAGGTGACGGACCCCTCGTTTTCGCGATCTATGGGGTTCTCAGCACTAAGACCCCCACTGATAAGCAAGTTAGGCCCTATCCAGGGGGGTAACTTTAGGGGGTGCAGAGGTTGGTGTCACTTTCCAAAATGAGAAGACAATTACTATAAAACATACATTATGGTCGGGGGCCTGGCACAGACTTTTGCACTGGGACCCATCAGCTTCTAGTTACGCCACTGGCCCTATCCCATGGATAGGGCCTAACTTTAGTTCATGGGAAAACCCCCTTTAAGTGTAGTTTCTAGTCTTAAAAACGGTATTAGCTAGTTTCATTTTGAATGATCCGTCCAAAGCAAATCAGAAACGATTCAGATCTGAAAAATACCAAATTGTACAGAATCCGATGAATAGATTTACTCATCTCTAGTCGGGAGCTCTAGTGACCCCTAACCCAAGAATCAATAAAAGAAGTTCCAAGACATCCCTTGTCGGGAGTTGAGGTCAAGAGTCATGACTCCACACGTAATGAGATAGAGAGTTTTAGTGAGATTTATGACTTGAGCTCACGACTAGAGATGAGGGAATCTATTCATCGGCATCAAATCTGAATTTGTTTTGTAATTTGCTTTGGACGGATCTTTCAAAGTGGAAGCTAGCTAAACCTGTTATTTACTGCAGTGCTTCAGGAGGGGCGAGGGAAATTTAACAATTTGTAAAAAAAATTAACAAAATAGGAGCTTTTTATGAAAATCTGTGTTTTAGATTTCTAGAGGGGGTTATAGAAAAGTTATCAGTACAACTGGAGAAACGTTGACCAATTCATTTTTGACCAAACTGAATCTTTTGAAATGTTCGACAAATCTTCTATGAATGAAATTTTGAATCTTCTCTTAACTCTACTCCTGACCTCCATTTATCAACATTTACCTTCTGTCACATGGAGGCAGTGCTTCTACACAAAGCACATTTACCTGCTAGTCTGCACCCCCTGAAAAGGAGCCATTCTTATTTTTGCTTCTAATAGCTTTGTTTTTAAGAAAAATGTATTTTAAAATTATGCGAATGAGCCTCAGGGGCTCTGGTCTACTTCGTCTGCTAATTATTCATACCTACAGTCTGCTTTTATGCCCCCCTCCTCCCTTACCCAACCCAACCAAAGAACCAGTGATGTCATCCGGCTCTCAACAATTCCCTTGCATACATTGAGCAGCCGCCAGCACAATGGGGGAGACATCTGCACATCTGGCCCATTTTTCTCAAAAAATAAGTTGCTAGAAGCAAAAATAACAACAGGTCTTGTTTAAGGAGGCCAGCGTATAAGTATTCTTGGTGTAGAAGCCCTGCATCCATGTGGAAGATGTCCTTAAACAAAATCTACCACCAGGATGAAGGATTGTAAACCAAGCACTGGTGTGTGCCCCCTCTGGCAGGATCTGATCTTCTTTTAGATTCTTATCCCCTGGTTTTTACAAAAAACAAGCTTTTAAAATTATGCAAATGAGCCTGAGGGGCTCTGAGCTCTTTAGCTGTTAATGGAGACTTGAGCCCCTCAGGCTCATTTGCATAATGTTTGTTTTTCTTAAAAACAAGGGCATAAGAAGCTAAAAGGAGAGCAGATCCTGCCAGAGGGGGCGCACACCAGTATGTCAGTGTACTTGGTTTACAATCCTTCATCCTAGTGGTAGATGTCCTTTAATCAGAGGACTCGATTCCCCCATTCTAGAGCTACTGTATTATGCAGTGAGCCTCTATGTAATAATTAATTTCCCTCATAAAAATAATTTGTTTGGTGAAGATCTGAAAAATTATACCCATGCCATCTGTAGATTACTAAGGTTACTTAAATTATCACAGCTGTAAACTCAAAGAATAAAAAAGTGATTTTGCTATACTAAAATCCTGCATTAAAAGACATCTACCACCAGGAGGACGGATTGTAGACAAAAAAAGACTTTAAAATAAATTTATGCAAATGAGCCTTAGGGGCTCCAGGCTCCATTAACACCTATTGGGGCAGGGTCTGGCAGGCTATATACACTGGGGCAGGGTCTGGCAGGCTATATACACAGGGGCAGGGTCTGGCAGGCTATATACACTGGGGCAGGGTCTGGCAGGCTATATACACTGGGGCAGGGTCTGGCAGGCTATATACACTGGGGCAGGGGCTGGCTGGCTATATACACTGGGGCAGGGGCTGGCTGGCTATATACTGGGGAGGCTGTGACCAATACATTTCCCACCCTCGGCTTATACTCGAGTCAATAGGTTTTCCCAGTATTTTGTGGTAAAATTAGGGGCCTCGGCTTATACTCGGGTCGGCTTATACTCAAGTATATACGGTAAATCAGTCCAAACTGAATTCGCTCCAGTTGTCCAATTTGGAATCGGTAGATTGGACCGGTTTCACATTGGTCAGTGATCACGAACGTGAGACGTATTGATATATAATGTGGGGAGTTCACGTTACCTCGATACGTACCAGAACCAACAGTACAGTGTCTCCTCTGCTACATATCGGGGGAAACAAGAACTCTGTGCATTGTATATCAATATTATTCAGTCCCCCGTATAGTGATCAGTCTGGGGCACAGCGCTTCTCATGTCCGTGATCAGGGGCTGATCTTGGACTAATGAGAAACCGACCTAAAACTCACAGATTTTTCATAAAAATTCCAATTGTATTTTTTTTTTCTACAATTTTTACAATTATTACATTTTCACTGGACCGGCCCCTTTACCTTTAAAATGCCAGATGGGTACCGGATCTACGAACCATCATCAAACTGCTCATCTCTACAAACCAAAAGTAAGGCACCTTCTATGCTTTATAGACATATATTTACTATGTTCTAGTGGTCTCACATTTCAAAAAGGATTTCTTATTTTATGCAAATTAGCTTCTCAGGGCACCAGGGGTGGACCCCCTTCATTTTTCTCTACAGAAGCATTTATAATGCCTTTATATTCTCATTGAAGGTCAAGTGACCTGATCTAAACACAAGAAGCTTGAGCTAGCTGTGCAATTTCACAACAGCGGCCACTACTGGAGAGATGTGGAATTACATTTATGGACCAGGTTTACTAGGGGTGAATCTGCTCTTGGTCAGGGTGTAATTAGCAGAAGAATAATTGTTAGAGATGACTTTTCTGTTTAGATTTTATCATTAATAAAAACTTATTAAAATCAAATCAGTTCACTTTGATAGAGAGATGTTAATGTCTACCAATTGCACGTTCAAAGGCAGCTTCCTCATCTCTCTCTTTTTCTCTCTCTCTCTCTCTCTCTATATATATATATATCTCTTTGAAATATGGAAGAAGATTGTAGAAATAAAAACAGATTAAATAATTAGAGAATTTTTGCAATGCACAAAGCTATGATATTCTTGTCATATAAATGTATTTTTACAGTCCATATAGGGAGTTTCAAGCATTTGGATATTGATTACATGTCTTGAAGACATTTAATATTTTATCAGCTAACATCAATAGCTGTGGCCCCTGGCAGACAGCACCATACACTGTGTAGTGGCCATTCCTGGTTCCTGCAACTCAACAACAACAATCAATCAAATGAATAGGACCTTCAGGACCTCAAGTGAATAGGTCCTAGACCTAGAGTAGGTCTTGGCACGCATCTTACTGTATTTTAAGCAGTTTACAGATGTAAATTTACATGTGTAATACTCCTATATTTAAAGATCATGAGTCAATTGGAGCCTATAGACAGTTTTTTGGTCAGTTGTCCTCAGAGTATGCATGGGAGAATATGAAACTCATCTTCCTTTTCTATCGGTATCGGTGTTATACATGGCCCTCAACATCCTTGTGTCTTCGACAATTACTACGAATGGTATGTAGTTTAGAATCAGGAAGGCGTTGGTGGGGCCATCCTTTTCATAAGCACCTTTAGATGCTTTCAAGGATCCAATGAGAAATTCCAAGATACTTATTTCTTATTTAGGCCATAATACAACATGAAGAAAGTATCCAAACGATATTTGTCCTCACTTCCCATAATCACATTACTTTGTGTCTTCCCATCTATTTAGCACTTACCGGTAATTCATCTTATTATACAAGTCAATAAGTCAACCAAAATTTATATCATGAGTTCAGCCAAACTCTTCCACTTCTCATCTTAGAGTTCTCAAGTCCCGAAGTTCTCTGGGTCTTCAAGACTGTGAAAGTGCATTTAGAGTGCAGTGTGTGAGATTTTACAGTTTCGTATTTTGCAAGAATCTAATGACATCATTAAACATGCACAAGATGTAGAACTTGATTGTTTTACATCTTACAATCTGGATGAATTCCCAAGCGTGCACATAATGTAACACAAGTTCTGGTCTATTGTACATGGGAAAGGGAAGAAAACAACCAGACGGAAATCCATTCAATGAATATAAGTACTTGATGAAATGGCACCCCTGATTTCTCACAAGGTTCTCATGTCTTACCAAATGTAAGTAAATGCCAACTTTTGTCCAAGGTGCTGGACATAAATACCAAAGTTTCCCGGGATAAGTTAAATATGGATGACCCTTTTAGTGATTGTACCTACCCTGGTAAACTTTGGAATTTGACATGTCCAAAATTAATACTTGAGAAACTCTTACTCATGACACCCCACATCCATCATTGTGCCAATTGTGCATAAGTTCTTAACTGTGAGAAAGTAATAACATTCCTTTATACCCAACAGTTATCCGGCAAACACAAGCTATATACCAAGCTCCAGGCTTCTCTGCAGTCACTTTCACCTTGGACCTTGTATATAAGATGGCGGCTGATGGATAGTTCAAGCAGCAGAATTTATCTTTATTAAATTATTTTATACTGTTTCCTTATAAAGAATGTCTGAACCATTATACAAGCTCTTATACCTCTTGTGTCACCCTCTCATCCTCATAGTCTGTAAGCTCTTGTGTCCCCCCTCATCCTCATAGACTGTAAGCTCTTGTGTCACCCATTCATCCTCATAGACTGTAAGCTCTGGTGTCACCCATTCATCCTCATAGACTGTAAGCTCTTGTGTCAACCACTCATCCTCATAGACTTTAAGCTCTTGTGTCACCCCCTTTATCCTCATAGACTGTAAGATCGTGTGTCACCCCTCATCCTCATAGACTGTAAGCTCTTGTGTCACCCCCTCATCCTCATAGACTGTAAGCTTTTATGTCACCCCCTCAACCTCATAGACTGTAAGCTCTTATGTCCCCCTCATCCTCATAGACGGTAAGCTCTTGTGTCACCCCCTCATCCTCATAGACTGTAAGCTCTTGTGTCACCCCCTCATTCTCATAGACTGTAAGCACTTGTGTCACCCCCTCATCCTCATAGACTGTAAGCTCTTGTATCACCCCTCATACTCATAGACTGTAAGCTCTTGTGTCACACCCTCATCCCCATAGACTGTAAGCTCTTGTGTCACACCCTCATCCTCATAGACTGTAAGCTCTTGTGTCACCCCTCATCCTCATAGACTGTAAGCTCTTGTGTCACCCCCTCATCCTCATAGACTGTAATCTCTTGTGTCACCCCCTCATCCTCATAGACTGTAACCTCTTGTGTCACCCCCTCATCCTCATAGACTGTAAACTCTTGTGAGCAGGGCCCTAAATCCTATTGTTCCATATGACTGTTTGTACTCTACGTAATTTGATGGCACTACATAAATAAAGATTATTACCATTATCAGGCTTCCTGGAATACATGCTTGATGTTAAGGGAGCTGCCTTACAATGTAGCTAATAGGCAATGTTTTCCTTATTCCATCCAGTAAAAAGTAAGTCTCCACAAACCTTTAGGGTGTCCTTAATTGGCAATGTCTCTGTAAAGAGAACTCTTACTTCCCCTACAAATGGTCAAGCATTTTAGGATCAATGTCTACATAGAAAGCGTCTTCCAAAATACATCATAATGTCATAATCTCTGTTTGCCCTTAAATGATTTGACCTTAATAGACAAATGGATATCAAGCCATGATAAAACATGCCCTAATTATTTCCACAGTAATTCCATATAAATCCATTTAAGAGAACCTGTTGAGTGCCTCGGCATTATGTTGCAAAAAATTCCTTCATTAACCCCACCCATATTCACAGGTCACACCCTTATTTTGCAAGCTCTATCCTTTTATTGAGGGGACCCTCACAAAGGGTAAATTTGTACCCCCAAGTGGTTGTGTCTGGCAGGGCCATAACCAGCAGTGGAGTAGGGTGACGTGAGGTGTTCATGCCCCTTGCCTGTGGTGGTGTTCCATGTATGTGATAAATAACCCAATTTCCTGCTCCAGTTTTGTTTTAATCTGTATTGGAGTTCTGAGGATATTACTTGAGAATCCCCTGATCTCTCTTTGGGTTACTTTATAAATTTATAATAGCCAAAGTTCTGATGTTTTTGCTTTGGTCAACTGCACTCATTGGCGGTGTGTATAGAAATGATCCCCTTTAAAAGGAAGAGTCATTTGAGACACTAAATCACCTACAAGTCCTTATGGACCGGTGGTTTGGTGTCCCAAATTGCCCATTTTCATTTTTAAACATAAGTAAGAAATACAAATTATGTTCATTTCATCTCCTCATTCCCTGGCGCCTTCTCGCAGGTATTGCACCCCAGCTTCAATGCGCAAGCGCTGTAAATGTGGGATACTGTCTCGGGTACTCATAACGCATCATGAGGAAAGCCCCGACACAGGGTCTGAACATGTGAATCTGATGTGCCTCATCGGACTCACATCTAGGTAATTTTTTCATTTTTCTAAACATAAAGACATCAAAAAGGTTGATTTAGGACCCTAAACCACGGGTCCATAAGGACTTTTAGTTGATTTAGGGTCGCCAAATATTTTTTTTTTTTAATTATGTAATAAAATAATGATCAAGTAGCTCAAGTAGCAAGGTCACATGCTACTTATCGTCTAACTAGACTACCATTGAGCAGAACTCTATAGATAGTGGATGAAAAGTAAAACTTGCTATGTCATAACTTTCACTCATGATCAATGATGTCAATGTCAGGAACTCCGTAGGTTATCATAAAGGTTATTTGTGGTCACTTTGGAAGGAGGAAAGGAATCATAAAGTGTACTTTCCACATGCCTGAGGCAGGTAATGTGATGAAACTGCAGAGTGGATTCTGATTTACCGCTCTTGTCCATTAGCGATTAGCATCTTCTATTCATCCATGTTCACCCATTGGATGCGTTCTAAACTACATGGAAGAATATAGGAAGAAGAAACTGTTTATGTGCACATCGAAGCGTGTTAATATTACAAAATAACTATCAGGAGAGTTTCGGGCTGGATGTTTAGGAATAGATCTCTTGTTAACTGAGGCGATAAAAGAGATTGAAAGGTAGTCAGGCTGTCAAGCTGAAGTGGGTTTTAAGTTGTGACAGAATAAAACATGTACTGGTCACTCTCGGCTGCATTGTCAGAGCCAGTCAGTTTCCATCAATAATCACAACAAGCTCAGTTCTGGAAATTGAAAAGCACCAGACTTCTGATTATGACTACACCGAGGCTGCACCGGCCAAGGTCTGCAACGAGAAAGCTAAAAATAAAACTAAATCAAGGGTTTTGTTCAGATATTTTCTTCTCACTCTATATCTAAATAGTCATGAAAAGACCACACCCCTAGTTACACCCCTGCTTAAGGGACAACTACTATCAGTTTACTGATGGTAAATGTGTCCTAATAAGAAGTTCTTGAAAAACATTGTTCCTCAGGACCTCTTTTATTATAACTGTATATGCCGCGATTGCGGAAATATAGAGTTATAAAAGTTATGCAAATTACCCTGGTGTACTCCGGTAACATGACCCAAGTGCATCATTTATGCACTGTCCCATCCGTCACCTATCTATGCGGTACGGGAGAAGTGAATAACTTAAAATACGAGGCTCCCTGAGGCGCTCGGGTGAAGTATCCTGAGCGCCCCAGCGTAATTTGCATAATTTGTACAACTCTATATTTTCCCAAGCGCAACATATACAGTTTTTTTTTTTTTAAATGGTTTAGGACAGTAAACTGATGGTCCATTAACTAAAAAGTAGCTAGAAAAGATTATTTAATGAACTTAGAAACAAATGAAGATAACCACATGTATATATGGTGACTTTTAGGCAAGTAAAACCATTAACTTAGTTTTTTTTATTTCAGTTTTATCAAAATACTAAAATATGGCCCTATCGAAACTTTTTTCAGCAACTGAAAGTTGAAAAAATTAAAAATTCCCAAGTTAATTATCCATTATCATTAACTTATTATTATATTACAGGCGGTCCCCTACTTAAGGACACCCGACTTACAGACAACCCATAGTTTCAGACAGACCCCTCTGACCTCTAAACAGTTTTATTTAATATTTGGTCAGTTTAAAAACAATGAAATTGATGGGGGGAATTTATGACTCTTGATCTACTAGCACACCCACACTTCCACCTGTTACATGACCGCGTGCCCATATTAATTTTACGACAGGCCCTGGTGGGTCTGGAATTGCTCCCCAGGATACTCTGCTACCCAACACCACCACTTGGCTTGGAGGTGGTGTAAGGGGGGGTGAAAGTAGAAATTCCTGGTCCTGTGTTAAGAACTGCAACTTTTTCCATGATAAAGAACAATCCTTGTTGTATTATTTTTATTTTGCCAGAATTTTGGAGTTCAGCATTATTTAATCCTTCTATGACACTTTAAAAATTGAGGTAAATTTGTGATTTTTTTTACACTATTTTGGAAGGTTTTTTTTCCAAAAAGTTGTGTAAAGTGGTTGAATTTTGGCTATTGCGGATCTTTTAGTCAGATTAATGGTGGGCAACTTTTTTGGAACTTACTCTATTAAGTGTGTAAAGTGTGTGTGTGCCTAAAAAGAGAAGTCACTTTTCATAACTGACTTGTTGACATGCCAAATGTGAAAAACACCAAAAAAATGGAGATGGAAAAATAAAATAAAATAAACAAGTCCCTGTGTGTTTTTTATCCTCTATGGAACAGTGTTGGAGACATGTAATGGAAGGGGGAAATGTTGAGCGGTGCCCATTACCTATTGTCAGTGGCAGATCCTGTGTTATTTTCATCTTTATAATAGAACCATTTTCCCATTTTATTGTATTCTTGCCCATGATACTAAGATGACCTTGATTCCAGTGTATTCTATAAACAATAAAGTTAAAAACCTAAAAAGCTAAGAGCTAAACTAGAATTAGGAGACCAGGACGACATGGACAATGGTAAACAATACCAATGAAAATGTATAAAATGCTTTTTCCCTGTTTTGATAATAAGATCTAAAGATCAGTTTCTGATGATAAATTTAATTTACGTCATGAAGGGGGTAAAAAAAAAAAAAGTGATAGCACATGGACCGTCAATCAGCTTTTCCTTTTCATTGAAGCATCATAGTTTACAGCACTTGCTATATTATAGTACATCCTAAACTGGAAGATTTTAGGGACGCTAAATGTAATACTGCGCTACTTGAGAGAGCATTTTTAAAAAATTACCATATATACTCGAGTATAAGCCTAGTTTTTCAGCACAAAGAATGTGCGGAAAACCCAAACTCGGCTTATACTCAAGTAAAAAAATATAGGTTTTACCAGGTTATTGTGGTAAAATTAGGGTCTTCGGCTTATCCCTGGGTCGGCTTATACTCGAGTATATACGGTAATTACAAAAAATAGTTTTTTAAATGTCCTGTAATTTGACCATGAAGAATATTTACAAGGTTACAATGCGGCTAAGAGGGAGGAAAAAGTACCTTTTCTGTAATGGGTAATGAATGCTTTACTTTATCACACAGACTCCGATACGCTTCTTATCAAATCCCGACAGATAAACAAATACGAGTATCATCGGCAAACACACAGAGCGGAGGTGTGTTTACCGAGATCTGCGCTTCCTTTCTTGTGCTCTTGTAATGAGACTCCGTTGATCCCTATGTGCTCTGTACTTAACGTGTGTATACACAGCCATCAGCTACTTCAATTTATCACTTCTCCAGCCGGCACAATGCAGGTGTCACGCAACTTGCCGATGATAAATTATTAATAAATCTTCCTAATAATCCGGCCAACACTGTCTATTTTTTGGCCCCATCTAAGTGGGATGATGATGTGACAAAGCACAATGGGGCACAGGTATCCAACTTGTGCTTTGCCTCTTTCTTTCATTTTTTTAGACTTTTCTTGGTGCTTGTGCTTATTTATGACTTTTTTTTGCTCCTATAACTGTCTCCTTGCAAATTTAGGCACAAATCTATGGCTATACAGGCGGTCCCCTACCTAAGAACACTCAACTTACAGACGACCCCTAGTTACAAACGGACCTCTGGATGTTGGTAATTTATTGTACTTTAGTCCTAGGCTACAATGATCAGCTGTAACAGTTATCAAATGTGTCTGTAATGAAGCTTGGATTTTTAAAATCCAATTGTCACAGAGACCAATATAAAATATACAGTTCCGACTTACATACAAATTCAACTTAAGAACAAACCTACAGACCCTATCTGGTATGTAACCCGGGGACTGCCTGTTCCAGACCAGGAGTAGAAATAAGCTTGGAAATTATCGCGACTTTTGGAGACTTTTGGAGACTTTTGTTTTAAAAAGTCATAGCTTCACTAAAGACACATGTATTAATAAGTAGGGATGTTTCATGAATAACATTTATCCTCTTTCTAGCTATCCAAATAACTCTATGATCCCCTGCCATTCTCTTGACCTTATTTTTACCGGCAAGACTTTTATACCATATATACTCGAGTATAAGCCTAGTTTTGCAGCACAAAAAATGTGTTGAAAATCCAAACTCGGCTTGTACTCGAGTAAAAAAAATATAGATTTTACCAGGTTTTTGTAGTAAAATTAGGGGCCTCGGCTTATACTTGGGTCGGCTTATACTTGAGTATATATGGTAAGTCAATGGAGCGGATGATGGAGCTATGTTCTATGTTCCGTCGACCTCTGAAATCGGAAAGCTCATGGAAATTAAGTAGGTCTCCTATTCTATCAATCACGGGTAGTCCCCCTCCCTATGTTCCCGGAGTGATCCCCTATTGTTATTTGACCAATCTTCATTTCCTGCCTATTAAAGGCCCTACATTACGAGAACATGTACACAGCTTTATACGAAACCAAAATAGCTGCAGTCCACAGGGAATGATCCCAATCCAGGAGCTTTAAAATTTAGTGTTTTTTTCAATAAGTTATTACATAAGGCTTATTTAATACGATTAAGATTCATGGCCATCATTTCGGAGATAAATTAGGCTGTGCGGTAAAAGATGAGCAGCGATGCAGCGACGGCGTAGAGTTCAGCCTCTTTTATTGAACTAGGCATAAAAGCAGTTGAGCGGCGGGGCTCAGTGCAACGAATGTGTGGATAATTAATGTATGCCGCAGAAACAACACATTACATAAAGTGCAACGTAAGGAAATATTATGGAACAGCGGGTAGCAAGTGTTTCCCATCGCAGCAAGACGGGACCACGCAGGATAAAAGGTTACTGTTGATTTATCATTTCTAAGGGAGAACATCAAGATTTTCTAGCCTGGTAGGTTGGGATCTACTAAACTTACATTTATCAGTCATACATATGAGATAGGCACAAAATATTTGGTTCTATGCTGTAGATTGGGGCAGTGCACAATAAATAGGCACAGCACAGTACACCCACTCCTGTATATATGGACACAGCACAGTACACCCACTCCTATTCTGTATATATGTAACACAGCACAGTACACCCACTCCTATCCTGTATATATGGACACAGCACATAAAACCACCCACCCTATTCCTGTATATTTCCATGCACAGGTACATTCCCGCCCTATTCTGTAGGATGTAACACAAGCAACAGTAACTACTCCCTATCCTGTATATATGGACCAGCACAGTACATAACAACCCACTCCTATTCTGTATATTATAAACACAGCACATACACCACTCCTATCCTGTTATATGGACACAGCACAGTACACCCACGTCCTTCTGTAATATGTATACATCACAGGCACAGTACAACCCACTCCTATCCTGTATATAATGTAACACAAGCACAGTAAACCCACTCCTATCCTGTATATTATGTACACAGCACAGTACGAACACACACTCTATCGCCGTATATAGTAACACAGCACATACAACACACTCCTACATATATTTACCCACACATCCCTATATATAGCTACACAGCCCACTTTTGTACACAGAGTACAACCCTCCTATTCTGTATATATGTAACCAGCACAGTACAACACACGCCATTCCTGTATATATGTAACACAGCACAGACAACCCCACCTTCCGTACTGATATAGGGACACAGCACAGTACCATAAACAACCCATACCTATCCTGTATAGTAACGGACCAGCACAAGTAACAACACCTACTCATATCCTGTATATATTGGACACAGCACAGTACAGCCCACCCTATCTCTGTATTATGTAACAGCACAGTCAAGATCACCCACATCCTATTCTGTATATGTGTAACACAGCGCACTGTACCCACTCATATCATGTCAAATACCAACACGTCCCACAATCCTATCCGTATAATATTAACTGTACACCAGTACACGTACCACATCCCTGTATCTTACACCGTATACCCTCTATTTTATATGTAACCACAGCACAGTACAACACCTCCACTCCTATCCCTGTAATACGACTACAGCACATACACCTGCACGTCTATCTTATATATGTAAACAGTCACAGTTACAACCCCACTCCTATCCTGTATATTGATACACCAGCACAGTACACCCACAATCCTATTCCGTATATAGTATCACAAGCTCCAGGACCATCAACACACTCCACGCCTTATTTACCGCCCTAACGAGTCCTTCCGGTATAGTATACACGAGCACAGTACAACTACCACTTCTATCCTGTATATTGGAACACAGCACATACCTACCATCCATTTTCTGCAGCACATACACATCCTTGTATATATGGACACAGCACAGATACACACCACTCCTACTCCTGTATATATGTAACACAGTCACAGTAACACCCACTCCTATCCTGTATATATGACAACAGCACAGTAACACTACAAACACACCACTCCTTCTGTATATATGTAACACAGCACAGTAACAAGCCTCACTCATCCGTAATATGTCACACATAGCAGTAAAACACCCCCTACTCCTATCTCTGTATAATGGACTAACCAGCACAGTACACACTACTCATAACCTGTTATATGTAACACAGTACAGTACACACCCACTCCATCCCTGTAATATATGTAACACGCACAGTACGCTACTACGCGTAATCCTGTATATATGTACCACAAGCACGTACACACCACTCCTATCCGTATATATGTAACACAGCACAGGTAACACCCACCTCCTATACTGTATTTGTAACACACAAGTACAACTACTCATTCCTGAAATATGTACACAAGCACAGTACACCACTCCTATACTCTATATATGTTACACAGCAAGTACACTCTCTATCCTGTAATATGTAACCACAGCACAGTACAAGGAAAGGAGCAAAACCACGAAAGGAAGAGAGTCCAATAATCATGTATATATGGACACAAGAGAAGAAAGGGGAAGAAACACAGTCCACCATAGCATCAATAACCTGTATACTGAGGGTTAACACAGTACAGTACAACCCACGTCCTATCCTGTAATAATGCATGGATCACAACACAGTACACCCTACTCATACCTGTATAATATGTCAGCCACCGTACAGTACAAACCGTCCTATCCTGATATAATGTAACACAAGCACCGTACACACGAAAAACAAAAACACCACCTATACTGTATATCTGTAAACACAGGACATACATCCCACGATCTACACGTAAATGTAACAAACAGCACAGTACACCCCCCCGAAAGTCCCTATCCTGTATAATATGTAACACAGCACAGTCAAAAAAAGAACAAACCACTCCTATCCATATATCGATGTAACACAGCCATACAACCTCCGCTCCTATCTGTACATATAGAACCTCACAGTACAGACAAACCCACGCCTATCCTGTATATATGTAACACCAGCACAGTACACCGCCTCTATTAACTATACTATAAGTGACCCCACAGCACAGTAAGCCGCACGCCTATACGCGTGTACATATAACACCAGCTTGTACAAGACAAAAGAAAAACGCCACTCCTAACTTCGTATAATCATGAACACAGCACAGTCACCCACTCACTATCCGTATATAAACAACCAGCACAGTACACCCACTCCTATTCCTAGATGTTATATATGACACGAAGCAGACATACACCCGACTCACTATAGAGCACTTTATATAGAATGTAACACGGGGAGGCACAGTATACAGAAAGCCGCCAAAAGTCCTCTTCTGTATACTATGGACACAGCACCGGGTTACACCACTCCTATCCTGTATCTAGTAACACAGCACAGGTTACAACCTGCTATCACCTGAATATCTGTAACACAGTACAGTAACAACACCCCTGCCTATCCTGTATATATGGTAACACAGCACAGTACACCCACTCCTAATCCTGTATATATGTAACAGACAGAAAGAAACACAGTACAAGGAAAAAACCCCCTCCTTCCTGTATGGTAACACAGCAAGTACCAACGACAAATACTCATAATCCTGTAAATAATAATAACACAGCACAGTACAAACACTAAAAAAACTCCTATCCTGTATAATATGGACACAGCACGTACACCTATCTCATAGCGCTGTATATACATGGTACAGTACATGACAAAACAGCCCACTCCTATCCTGTATAGAATGGACACAGCACGTAAACACCATACTCATAAACCGGTGTATATATTTAACAACAGTACAGTACACCCACTCCAGGATGCCTGTATAGATTACACACACATTTACAAACACAACAACACAACCCACTCCTATCCTGTATATATGTAACACAGCACCAGTACACCCACTCCTATTCTGTATATATGAACACAGCACAGTACACCCACTCCTATCCTGTATATATGTAAGACAGCACAGTACACCCACTCCTATCCTGTATATATGAACACAGCACAGTACACCCACTCCTATCCTGTATATATGTAACACAGCACAGTACACCCACTCCTATCCTGTATATATGTAACACAGCACAGTACACCTGCTCCTATTCAGCATGTATGGGCACAGCACAGTACACCCACTCATATCTTGTATATATGTAACACAGCAAATTTCAAGTTCATACCCAACTTTGCGGGTTCGGGTCATCTAGCCTAGCCTCAACCCCACTTTACAGGAGAAATTAGGGTCTGGGTCCAGGTTTGGCTCGACCCCATCCCCGCCAGGAGCGATTGTGTGTATTAACTCTTAAAATGCCACTGGCAAAATCACCTAAAACATTTAAATTGCAGAGACCGAACTCAACAGAGCCCCAATTTTAACGGGTTTTCTCACCACTAGACGGAATCTAAAAAGAATTTAGAATTTGTATTATACAATATTACAAAAATTACAAAGACTTTAACTTACATACCGTATATGCCGGCGTATAAGACGACTGGGCGTATAAGACGACCCCCAACTTCTGCCCTAAAAATATAGAATTTGGTATATACTCACTGTATAAGACTACCCCTCTCCCAAATGAAAAAAAGTCTGCTTAAAACTTTGCAAAACAAACAAGAGAGCAAGTGCCTGGTGATCATAACTGTAAGCTGCGATATTAATGAAGATCCGACATGCTTCTGTAAGTGCCGCCTGTGACCCCCAGCTCTGTGACGCCGACCGCTGTGACAGGGCGGCTGCATTAGCATACAGCGCGCCGCCCCGTCAGCGCGTACTAAGCCTCTTCTAATGACTGTGAGAGGCGGACTGCCGCGCATGCGCGGCTGTCCCAGGTAGCGGCTCTCTGCGCGCTGACGGGGAAAAAAAACACCTCACACAGTGCGGCCCCCGTATATCCGGCGTATAAGACGACCCCCCACTGTAGCCATTATTTTAAGGGGTTAAAAAGTAGTCTTATACGCCAGTATATACAGTATTTATATTATACAATATTACAAAAATTATAAATATTTTTAACTTAACTTCCTTGAACTATTGTACCAATATTTTAACTCTCCATCCGCTCTTCTCCTTGAAACTTCTGCTAAAAAAAAAAATTCTCTATCGCATGTTTACTTTTCAATGCTACACTCTCGGAACGAAAAAATCATTTAGTGGAAAATGCATCTGCTGAAATCTAAACCGCAATTTTCATTTCAAGAGAATAAGGAATGTGGACGCGAGGACCACACTGAACTTATGGTATTTTAAAAGAAAAGGAAAAATAAAATACCAGATGATTCATTCACCTTTCCGAAATGCTAGAGGGCTCAATTGTCACCTAATTTTTTTTCTCTTGGAAAAATGTAAATATAGAAAGCTTTATTATGTTAATATGAATATTCAGAAGGAATGAAGGAAGCTGATTTGTTATTCAAGCTACACCAGCAATTACATGATTCTGAATATCTATTGCCTCCCTGGAGTCCAACTAAATTAAAAAGTAGATGTTTCAGAGGGAAACTTCTAGCCTTGAATGTTCTCCTGACTTGTAACCAAATTATTGCAAAAAAAATGCTATTTATGCTCTCGGATTGAAGAATGTAACTGAAATAGTCCGAAATATATGGTGATTTTATAAGCAAAACTCTTATGTCTTGGACTATGTATTTCAGGGTCTATGCTAACTGTATTGTACCCCATGTGCCACCGTATGGTGCCCCGGTAATGCTGCAGAGGAGATATCATATAGATATATAGCAATACAGGGAGTCCCCGAGTTACATACAAGAGAGGTTCCATAGGTTCGTTCTTAAGTTGAATTTGTATGTAAGTCGAAATTGTATATTTTATAGTTGTAAATCCAGACAAGATGTTTTTTTTTGCCCCAGTGAGTTTCAAATTTTTTTGCTGTAATTGGACCAAGGATTATCAATAAAGCTTCATTACAGACACCTTACAGCTGATTATTGCAGTCTGGGACTATAGTTAAGCAATTAGAGACTTCATCAGAGGTCACAGCGGTCAGAGGGGTCTGTCTGTAACCATGGGTCGCCTGTAAGCCGGGTGTCCTTAATAAGGTGACCACCTGGTATATGGGTGATGTAATCCAAATTTCAACATCAGTGCCAGAAGTTAGCTTTAACATTTGTGGCAAATTTTCATTAAAAATACAATATTTCAAGCCAATTTTTGAGGTACAGTAAATGTGTTTTCCAAATTTTTGTGAGTCTACCAACTCTACCAAGCGTTATAATCTGACAGCAGCACGTTGTACAGAAACACATTTATTTAAACACTATTTATGTCCGCTATGCCATTTTCAAGATATTCTCAGTTAATTCTCTATGCTAAAGAGGCAGTTGGTGCACCAAAGACATGTCCTCAGCACCCAGATCACTGCTATTTCTGCCTCAATCACTTTTTTCTTTTCCATTGGTACCCCATGCTCCTCAATAGGCCAATCTCCTGCTTATTAGATGGAGAGGGTAATGGTGCAGGCTGAAATAGCAGTGCTCTGAGTGCTAAGGGCATTCCCCAGGTGCACCAACTACCTCATTAGCATATAGATTAAACTAGCAATTTCTCAGAAAATTGCATAATGGACCAAAATAATATAGGTATTTTAGAAATCATAGTGCATTTCTCTCAGATGATAATTCTTGGTGAGAAACTCCCTATAAATGTTTTAGCAAGCCTGGATCTCTAGTGTGACCACAATAAAGATTATAGTAACTAGATTGTTGGGTTATTTACCCAAGATACATTTGTCAAATTGTCTTTGCCTTAAAAGGTTTGTCCACTTTCAGCAAATAATTAATATTGTTTGTGTAGTGAAACATTGTACAAATTTCTAATATACTTTCTGTATCAATTCATGGTTTTCTAGATCTCTTCTTGCAGTGGATAAATACTGGTCCTTGGTCTTGTGATGTCTCACAGGTGCATGGCTTGTTATATCCCTAGTCATATGATGTCACACAGGTGCACGACTTGTTATATCCTTGGTCATGTGATGTCACACAGGTGCATGACTCGTTATATCTCTGGTCATGTGATGTCACACAGGTGCATGGCTTGTTATATCCCTGGTTGTGCGATGTCACACAGGTGCATGACTCGTTATATCCCTGGTCATGTGATGTCACACAGTTGCACAGCTCGTTATATCCCTGATCATGTGATGTCACACATGTGCAGGGCTCATTATGCCACTTTTCTCTCATTACTCTGTGTGATATAACATTATGATCACATGATCAGGGAACATTTTTTTATCTACAGGAAGTGAACAATGAAGCTTCCTGTTGAAAGATAGCAAGCAGTGAAATCTAGAAGAGAGATCTAGAAACTGAGGAGGAGTTGATATAGAAAGTATAGGGGAAAATTGCATAACTTTTCATTACACAATTACTTGCTGAAAGTGGACAAGCCCTTTAACATAGATAGTTTAATAGGCTGAACTAGATGGATGGACAACATGTTATATTTCATTCTTACAAATCATTTTATTAGGTGTGTTACAAATTTCTCTACAACATGTGACTGTACAAAACAAGTAATCTAGTACAGATCAACAGCACCTGTAAGGTATGATTGGGCACCCATACTAGGGGAACCATCAGGCCCTTTGATCTATAGCCATAAAAGATCAGTCTCCAACTTCTTTGTAAAAAATAAAAAAAATTGGGTCCCTTTCCTTACCCCGGGTGTTTTTTGGATCTACTCTAAAGGTCTGTCTCAAAAGTTGATAAAAGCTCAGCGGATTGGAAATGTAAAGAAATCATCCCACTTTTTTGTCTAAAGATTCCTTCTTTTTTGGATATATCTACCCTATACCATAATTAATATCACCTTTCATCAGCGAGCGCTTTACAGAATTTTGATCATTTTTTAGTTTTCAAATTTTATTAAGATATAATCACAAATGTGCAAACTTTCTATGAACTAAAGAGTGACAATTGTGGTTTTTATCAGTACTGCAGTCACTGGAATGGGGATAAGCTATTTCAAGTAAACTTTGTGAACACCTCTAATCAGAAGGATGTCTATAAGCAGTGATCGTTGAATGAAACTGAACAGATGGCTGCGGCCCATGCTTCAACAATCATTACATAAAGCTCAGTAACAAGTCAGAAAAATGTATACCCTGGTGGAAATTCTGCTGTAAACAAATTATCTTATAGATTAGCGGACTAAAACGGAGGGAAAAGTGAGATCCAGTGGTATAATATGAGGCCTCTGCCGATAGGATCTGAGGGCATCAGATGAATCATTCTTCTAGAATGCAGGGGAATAAGCTCAGTGGCGGAGTAAGTGTCCCATGGGCCCTGGGCATCCAAACCAACGTTATGCCCTGAGGCCTAATCTTCTCCGCCCGACAACATCAGTGCAGCCCGAACTGGCCCTCCCTTTAATGAAATGCCACTGCAGAGCCTCCCGTAAAGAAATGGCCACTGCAGAGCCCCCCTTTAAAGAAATGTCCACAACAGAGCTCCCTTTAAAGGAATGGCCACAGCAGAGCCCCTCTTAACAGCATGGCCACAGCAAAGTCCCCCCTTTAATGAAATGTCCACTGCAGACACCCTTTATTGAAATGGCCAAAGTAGATGCCCCACTAATTAAATGTCCACAGCAGACCCCCTTTATTGAAATGGCCACAGTAGATGCCCCACTAATGAAATGTCCACAACAGACCAACGCTTTAATGAATTGTGCACTGTAGAGCCACCTTTTCATGAGATGTGGACTGCAGAGCCCTCCCCCATTAATGAAATGTCTACAGCAGGGCCCTCCTATAAATGAAATGTCAATGTCAGGTTCGCTAGGGAGAATGCTGGGACTTCTGGTGGTGCCAGCAGCGTTCTCCGAACCCCGGCAGCGTGTCCGCACGCATAACCCAACTCTGTCTCTCCTGGGCATGCGGCTGATAAGATCTAGCGCGTCTAGGAGTGGCTGGGACTTGAACCTCTGCTTGGTGCCTGTTGTTCTGCACGTGAGGGGGGGTTAATTCCAGATGCTGTCCAGCTCCTATCGGTTCTGGAGGTGGAGGTATTCTGCGCGCATAAATGCAGCTTCACTAGTCACCGTGCCAGTGTTTGAAATCTCTTTCTCCACTCGCTTGCTGCACTAGGTTGTATTGCTCTGGAACTGTATTGTTGTTACCTTGGCTAGTTTTTGAATGACTATTGCTTACGACTTTGCTATTGACGTACCCTCCGTTGTGAACTCCGGCTAGTTTACGATTTCTTGTGTGTTTAGGGTTGTCTGTCTGTTTGATTCCCTGTTTTTTCCCCCCACTTTTAAATCCAGCGTATTCCGGAGTCTTCAAGTAGTCGCCCCACGGGTTTTAGCGTGGGGGGGGGCCTATATCGGTATAGGAGGATAGATGGCTGCGGGCAAAGCTCGGGCACACTATCCCGTCTTTTGTTGTAACCCAATCTTAACAGAAAGAAACCTGGCCAATCACAAGGATTGCATCCTGTATGCGATCTGCTAATTTTGCCCTTCCATGGAAGCCGTTGCTAGCTGGGTCGCTCATGTCAACACCCTAACTCAGCTGTTCAGGATCTAGTTCCCGTCTCCAACTTCAGAAGTCTATGGCACGGTGTTCCACGTGAGACATTACACCTCAGGTATCCACTGCCACCCACAGTTTTCTTTGAACTAAGGCTCTCACCTCCCTGCGTTTGTTTTTTTGTGTGACCGGAAGATAATTTTCATTTTTTGTCATTTTATGTGGGCTGTGTAAACTGTTATTCTCTTTTCGCCCTCGTCATCCTGGGTACACAGAGATTAAAAGGTTTTTTGGGTGTGAGTTTCGGGATTCCGTTTTTTGTCGTGGGGATCCGCAATATGGGCTGTTTTATTCCCACCTGACTGCTCCATCCGTTCTTTCTCTGTGACGGCTTTTTGTTCTGCTTTTTTAGGCCCAGATTTATGACGAAACCTGGACCGCTTCTCGGGCCAATTGCAGTTTTTCCAACCTTGTGTTCCTGTCTGTGGCAGAAAGGAAATAGGATATGCAGAAAGTTTATGTTGCCCAGTTCAGTACAGTATTGTGATGGAATCTCGCAATGGAAATGACGCCGCCCTTAATTAAGTATCCCAATTTATGGGTTCCGGACTGTCAGAAAGAGACAGGATCCTTTCTTAGTCTTATGCCTCGAGACACGTGACATTAGTGATGCTTGCTTGCTCTTGGGTCATCCGAGGATTCGATGATTCCGGATTCGTCACCTCGAAGCGTTCGATCCCCTGGGTCCAGACTGCTCAGCCATGCGAGCCTAAATCTGTTCTCGGAGTAGTTTCAGAATTGGACATACATGGAGGGATAGCTCTCGCCTGCACAGAGGGTAATGCAAACATCGATGAGACGTCATCTTGGTTCGTACTGTGGACAGTCCCGATCATAGGTCAGCACCTGTTCCAAGATTTTGGCTTTTCTCCCTTTTCAGCAGCAAGGAAAACTGTCCGATACTAAGCAGGAGTCGGGGGGATACTGATTAGGATGCTCAGGTTAATACACAATTGTGTTAATAGGTAATGTATTTTCTTGTACTATAATGAGTTACAGGTCTGTTTTCAGCTGGCATCTGGTTCAGCGCCTGTGTTGCGGTGTTATTTTTTTGTGCTTTTTGCTATGCTGAGGTCTTTTGCTGCTTTTCTTTAATTCTTACATGGATTATAATTTTGTCTTCTCAGTTTCGCATTGTCTTGGATTCCATTTGTATTCTCCTCGATCCGAGCATTTCTTTGCGTGGTGCGGATTTGACCCATTATAACAGGCAAGGGTTTTTGATTTACATACATTCCGAACCTTCCCGCACGCAGATAAGATTCAAGCTGTAGTGGATAGGAGCGTATGCATGAAGAATGTGTTTTTCTCTAGTTGGAAAACTTTTGTATGAAAATGGTCATTCTTGGTTACCCTTGGCCCGGATCCCTATGGTTTCGTTATCGGTAAATATTATAATGGGGGAGAGAAATCTGGAGCTGGTTCATTGGGGTCCTCACTGTAAGGACAACTCTGCTCCAGAGTTTAATTAAGTTTATTAGTACAGTAGTAGTGGGCGAAAGGGAGAGATCAGATGTCTTCCAGGTTTCCTCTTGATACTCACGATGGTTTTCAAAAACTTATCCAGTACGTAGTAGTACTTCTTCCCACAGGGTGGTAGTGTGATTGTAAATATGACCTTCTTCCTGATGCTGTACTTGCCAAAGGGTTCGTTTATAAACCGGTCAGTACCCAAGAAAGGGAGCATGAAGAGGTAATGATGAGCAGGTTTGGCCAATCGGACATATCGTCTTCTGAGTCGCCACTGGGCCGGGTTGCTTTTTGTTGGAAAAAAGATGTGGTTTACGGCCGGTATTGATTATCGAGAATTAAAACAGATACGGTAAAAAACTCAGGTCTCTCCCTTGAAGGCATCTCTTTAAAATTCAGGTTTTCTGGGGCCAACCAAGGTTTCTCTAAATTAGGATTAAGAGCTATACCTGATTCGATCGGGATAGGGATACGGAGCGCGAAAACCGATTTAATTACACCTTGGGACACTTTGAATACCTGGTTATGCCCTTTGGTTTGAGTAATGCCCCAGCGGTTTTTTCAAGGGTTTATGAACTCCATATCTTATGATTACATCGTTGTGATGTAGGGTGGTTTACTAGAGATATTTGATTTCTCTCCTGATATGGTTTTCCTCACCAGAACAACCCCGACAGTAGTACTTACCAGGGAGCAAAAACCCACCTCTGTCGCTAAGTGGACAAGTGGGTTTTTGCGTCCAGAAGGTTCCTTTTGGCTATGTGGGACTCCCTTGATGTACAGATGGAGTCCGAGTAAGGTTCAGGGCTCACGGATGGGTTAGGCTTCACCAGCTTACGGCCCTACAACCGTTTTAGGTTTCGCTAACTATTATGCTGAAAATATAAAGAACTTCCGGTGATCGCCAAACCCCCTCACGGATCTAAACGTAAGGTGTGATCCGAACAATTGGTCCCTGCCGCTTGCTCAGCGTTTGAAACTTTAAAAGCGATATCGTCAGCCCCAAGTCTTGGTCAACCTGACTCTCTCTTACCGTTTTTGTGGATGGTGGATGCCTCCGAGGTAGAGGTTGGGCAGTGTTGTTCTCAGAGGGGTCTCCAACTCTCACCCAGACTTAGGCATGGGGCATAGTCTCTAGAAAGTTTCCTCTTGTGGAGGAATTATGATATTGGTTATCGAAGAGCTCCTTGCCATTTAGTGGGAATTGAAGTCTTGGCGACACTTTTGGAGGGATCTCTTCATCCGACACTGTGCTCACGGATCATAAGAAACTTGTATTTTGGATAATGTCTATAAACGCTTGACTCACGTCAGGGCAGGTGGGCGTGTTTTTCTCTCGCTGCAATGTTGCTGGTCACCTAACGAAACTGGTCAAAAATTGTGAAGGCTGAGCTTGCCCGTAGCTTCGGGCTCGGGAACCTGAGCTCCAGAGGCTATGACAGTAATATTTGTCTCCAGGGGTCGTGCTGGAAGGGTCTCCTCCCACCTTCCGCTCAAATTAGAAGGACAAAGATCTCGCACATAAAGACTCCGGAAGGCAAATTTTGTTCCTATTTCTTGGCGTTGAGAGTGTTGGAGGAGACGCATTGTCGTATTGGCTGGTAATCCGGGAAGGCGGAGCACCTCGGATCTCTGAAAGTAAGTAATGGTGGCATCCACATGACTAAGATGTAGATGTGCAGCATGTCCAAGCCTGTCGGTCTGTGCGAGAAAGACTCCAAGGAGAGCCTGAGGGGCCTCCTTCTTCCGTATTCAGTCCCACCAGGCCTGGTCTAAAGTGTCTATGGACTTGGTCACTGATAGCCAGCGTCCAAGGCTGTGTACAGTGGTTTGGTGTCGTGGACCGTTTCTCTTAAAATCGGGACACGCTTGTGCCATTAAAATATAGTACTTCAGATGAAGAATTAGCGAATTGTTTATACAGAATATTGTCGCCTCCATGGATACCAGATGATATTCGTGCAGATAGGGTGCGTACAAATTGTTTCAAATTTTGGCGAGCATTGTCTAGAAGGAGTTAATTACGTTTCGGCGGCGTTTCACCTGAGTCTAATGGCAGTCCGAGAGTGATGATCAGGCGTGATTCAATATCTGGAATATTGTCTCGGAGACAGTCCCGGACACCAGTGGGTGAAATTCTCAGTTGCAGAATTTGCTATTTAATAACCACAGTAGGTCTTCACAAAGGTTCTTACGTTTTATGCAATGATGGTTTCATCCTAGGTTCTTTGTAATCTGTGCGTCTCTAAATATTCCATCGGAGCCGGAAGCTTATTACATCCAAGTTGCGCTCACTCTGGGGCAAGGTCGGGGAGGGGGGGGAGATACAGAGGGGGCACCAAATTTATGGTCAACAAAACTGAAGAAGAAGGCGCAACTAAATACGAATACGTTTGTGGTGGGGGATAAAGTTGGTTTATCCCGAAAAACCTTAAATGAATGTCCCCTCTTGAAGTTTGCGCCAAGGTGTGTGATCCGTTTGTGGTTACCATTATTGGTAACCCGGTATATCCTCTAAGAAAACTTCCAGCGGGTGGCGGGGTCCATAACAACTCCATAAAGAGTCTCTGAAGCGATATTGTGAGCCGTTTGCCTCTTTATGACACATCATTCTCCATCATTGGGAGGGGAATCTGGAATTTGAGGTAGAAAAAATTGTGAATTCCAGAGGGTAGGTAACTCCCTTGCAGACCTGGTCCATTGGAAAGGTTTTTGCGTCTGAGGAAGGTGTCTTGGGTTCCGGATAGAAGATGTTCCATGCTCCACGGTTAATCAGGTTGTTTAATCAGACCTTTCCCTCAGAAGCCATCTTCATAGACTGGGGTCTATGAGGCCCCGCAGGGGGGGGGGGGTAATGTCATAGTTCGCAGGCGAATGTGGGATTCTGGTGGTGCAGAAGCCGTTCTCCGAAACCCAGGCGCGTGTAGCGAAAACTCCCCTTCGTTCCGGGGCAGCTGCCTGCTAAGATCTGCGAGTCGAGGAGTGGCGGGACTGGAACCTATGTTTTTGGTGCCTGGTTGTTCTGCACCGTGAGGGGTTAACCCCAGATGCGTCCAGTCCTATAAGTGTTCTGGAGGTTGACGTTCTGGCTGCAATAAAATTGCAGCTTCACTAGACGGTGGCAAGTTTTGAAATTCTTTATCCATCGCTTGTGCACGAGTGTAGTGCTCTGTTATCTGTATTGTTGACCTCGGCGGTTTTGGACATTGACTATTTGCTTACTGACGTTGCTTTGACGTACCTACCGTCTGTGGACTCCGGGCTAGTGTAAGATCTTTGTGTTTTATGTGTTGTCTGTTTGTATTTCCCTTCCCCCACTTAAAACCAGCGTATTCCGAGTCTGCAAAGTAGTCGCCCACGGTTATAGCGAGGGGGGGGCTATAGGCAGGGGACAAGAGGATGGGCAGCTCCAGGGCAGACACTATCCCCGTATTTTGTGTCGACCCATCCTAACAGTCAACTGCAGCAAATGTCCACATTGGCCCCATTAAAAAACAATCTTAGTACCTGGCTTCTTCTCCTTGTGGAATCCATAGTCTCACTTAATGGCCTTTCGCGCGCAACACTATGCAATCACGCGCGTGACCCCCCACCACGTCCACCATGTCTGCACCGGTCTGAAGAGACGGAGGATGGAGCCTGCGGGGCCGGGCGGAAAAACCGAAGATGAGTATACATTTTGATTTTAACCTAACTAATATATAGGGTGGGGATATGGGTGCCATGGCCCCAGTAGTCGCCGCCAATCCAGCCTAAATAATAGATCCGCATGGGGATCTGATACCCATTAGTGATTCCGTGGACCCCCACCGTATTAGGGGTACGGCAGGTTGGTTGTACTGAACCTTAATCTGAATTCAAAACAAGGCCAGCACTGATCGGGAGTTAACCCTTTAAATGGGTCAGAATACCCACAGTATATAGGCAATCGTATGGCAAGCAAAGTCCACCTAATGTAAGTGAAACTGTCACTCCCTGTACAAGCATATGAAAAGATGCTCAGTGTTACCTTTTTGGAAATCCCCAATTTTCTGGACAAACCCCGAACATTGAGATTGAGTCGCTTTCTCCGCAGGAAACAACAGTAGTATAAGTGCTATGAGTTGGCTCTCTAGAACAGAATCTACCTACATGTCCTGTACAGGGATGAGCTGCTCCTTTAAACACCGGGTAAAGGTAGTTCTATGTTATATTGGGGGTACACTGTGAATACTATGGAGAAGCTTTAATTCCCATATGCCCCACACATCTTCCAGCAAAATACATTTCTAAAAACTTGCATTTTCCATATTAGTTAAAAGCGTTTTTACTCCTGGGATGTTTTGGGGCTTCAGAACCAATTATTAATATAGTTACGGTCTCTTGTTGCAATGTATTGTTAATGTAAAGTACTATGGTGGCAACAGAACTAATTAATATTGTAAATTAAGAGATCTCTGTATTGTTTTATTTTGTATTACAAATTTTACTAAGTTGAGAGTAGATGTATTGTTATATTTCGAGCAAATTGAAGGGAACCTCTCTGAGGGCAGCTTAATGTAGCGATGGACACAATGGGGCTCATTTACTAAGGGAACGCATTTTCATCGGGTTTCCCGATGATTACCGCTTTACGCCGAATTGCCCTGGGATTTTGACGCACCCGAACGGATTTTGTGCATCAGCGCTGGCTTGCACGCAACAGAAATCGGGGGGCGGCCTGCCGGACAATCCAGAGGATTCGGACAACGCGCAGGATTTAACATTTAGAAATGTGTTGCAAGACACGCACTTACAAGCATCGGGAAGAAGAAGAACTCCGGCGGACCTCGGCTCAGAAGCGACGGATGCAGGAACTCGGGCGCACAATCTTAGTGAATCGTGGCAGACCTGAATCCTCGTCGGACAACGCACCTCGAAATCGAGTGATGGGACCGGCTAAGTAAATCTGCCCCAATATTTAGGAATACTTATCAAAAGTGTCTCAAAGTGCACAGTTAGACAGTTGCAGAATGATAAATTTGCCGTAGCTTATAACTGCCTAGGGATACTTTGGGAAAATATGCAAATATGTTTTCCAGGATGGGATAAGGAAAACCACACCTCTTTTTTTGCTACCTTGTAAGGCAGTTCCCTTGACATCAAGCATGACCTACAAGAGGCCTTATGACCTGATGCAGGATTAAAACCAAACCAGTGTATGTACTATTTATTCTCACTCCGAGCAGAACTGGTGTAGCAGTTGCCATCAGCGAGGGCAACATAACAACTCTGACAGATTCCCAGTTCTCTACGTAACGTTTGCAGTATATCAATCTTTGCAACAACATTCAAGAGGGTGTTTCTGAGCTACAATATCAGGTACAGTCGATAATGAATTATGCTAATTAAACAAACAAATGAATGTTTATTTACTTAATGTTCCTTGAAAAACTACAGTATCTGGAAGGCATCAATCTATTTATTGTAAAGAAGACATCGTAAATGTTGGCTCCTTTCGTAATTAAATATTAACTTCACTACCGAATTCACCATAAAATCCACTTTGCCCAATGGCAGATCACAGTAATGAGAATGACCTGAAGGTCTTTCCTATTATTGTATTGGTCTCCTCGATGTCCCCATGCTGTGCTATGCTCCCTGTGGTGCCTTTAATAAGTACTTTAGATTCACCTTTAGCAATTGCAGAATTGTTCACCATTGGCCGGTCATGGACAATTGCCTTATAAACTGAACGAACGATATGTCCAAAAAAGGTGTCCGAAGGCACAACGTAGAAGATTAAACAGAATAATGGAAAAACTCAGCCCTCAAATCAGACCTATTGGCCATTTATATAAAATGATTGAAATTTTATAGCAGGAGACATTTCAGTTTCAGAGTTGTTCCTGTCTTATGACCACCACCCTACGATTGGAAAGCAATAAGCTTAAAGTTTTTTTTAAAATAAGTAGTAACTTTTACAAAAATATGTTATAAATATGCACATCATTATTCCATCACTTTTTCACAGGTTCAGCTACAGATGCAGAGGGTGCATGTACTTCTGCAAAATAATAATGAAAGTCTCCTGCAGCTTCTTCGATATTCTGCCTTCAGCTTACAGGCTGGAGGGGGGCACACTTCAAACGATCTATATCCAAAATATCCAAAATATATCCAAAGATTCAAACGAATCCCTACACTTAGAAACATGATTCTAGTGTCATATTAAAATATATAAAATTGTGCATGGGTGCTTAAGCGAATCGGAGATATCCATTCTTTAAGTTACAATCGGGAAAAGAAATATCTTTGGTTCTGTTTAGCCTCCATGCACAGTATAGATGCAATACAGCATCTTCTAGGGGAGATTCTTCTGTTTAAAATTACATACAATTATGTTTTTAGGCGCCAGGGTTCAGGAGAAATGGACATTTGAAGTTAGTCACTCTCAAGACATTTATAACCGTCCTTTCTGCACGGGGTCTGTGCAAATATATATAGCCGTATGGCAGTCCTGAAGGGATAACCACAGACGGAGAGAGAGCCTTTTGCAACGATTTCAGTTATACCTATTTGATGCTGCTGGCTTCTTTCTAGCCTGAGATACAGCCTGGTACATCTATCAGTCCTTCATATTAAATCATTTTCTGCTTCTCCTGAAGTTGGCGGACACCACATTGTTGGGACATCAGCTAAGGGAACTGAGACCACACTTCCTATAAATCTGAGCTTTCGTCTCCAGTACTCGGAGCTCTAGCACACAGATTATTACACACACATATACGCCTATGCACTGTTACACAGATAGATCTATAATCTAATACAATTTATGACTACTATACACACTACCTGCTATAATGTATGTGTCAGCTGGGCTGTTCTGCAATTACTCTCCTCTTCCAAGGCAGTGGGGGATAGGGAGTACAGAGAAGGACACATAGCACACAGAAGTAAATAACCTCCATCGAATGTATCAAACTGCTGTGCTGATCCTCCCCTCTTCTCTTCACTTACCCTACTATATGCATGTCAAATCCTAGAGAGAAGTTGGTGGTGTACAAGGAAGTCTTATAATTGATAATAGATTCTTTATAAAACTGAGCAGCTGCAGAGAGGAGGAGGTAGACTGTGTGTGGGACCATGAGAACAGAGTGTAGACAGGGCAGACATGATGGATCTACTGCTGCTTCCTGTAATTACAGAGCAAAGACCAAAACTAGCTAACTAGCTTCTGTGATCCCCTGGTCTGTAGAGTGCATCTCCTGTCCCATCCTCTTTCACTCTATGGATTGTTCTTAGCAACCAGAAGGCCAGGATGATGGGAGAGAGGCAGGATAGTGGAGGATTATCAGAGAAACAGCGGCAAATAAGGTAATTAATGCATATTAGAAAATTTGTAGTTGTAAGTTATTGCAGCTATAAAAAAAACTTAATAAACTTATAAAATTGTTATGCTTTAAATTATCTCACAACTTATAGAGAGTGCAAAGATGAAATTACTTTGCACATCAAATTTACATTTATAATTAAAAAATTTTCCTATTTCCTTTGTCTTCCCTTTAAAATATTAATGACACCCCTTGTGTAACAGCTTTGAATGTTGTATTGCCCCCATATTATATTACTCTCTTTCGGGTCTCACACAGTTTGATGTCCCCTTCATTTCTGGTTGCCAGAAGAAGGCGTGAATGGGTGAAACCCAGGGTAGGCAGTTGAATGTTTAACATGCTCCATGTTGGGACTGTGCAAATATACTTGCTTTTACATATTTTGTAGGTATATGGAATAAACGATTCTGCACTATTAATCCTAGACCTAGACTTAGCAAGGTCGAGATTTCGGGTGAAGATCGATGTTATAAGGTTACTTAGAATGTATAGAAGTGTGAAGAGACTGGTCTGAACAGAGTCCTATTTTCCTTTGGAAACTAAAAGTGTTCTTATAGTTATCCCTTTGAAGCATTTACTCTCATGCTGGATTTCCGATGGTGCAGATTCATGGTTTGCTTAATGTATTTGTATTTTTCTATATTTTCTATATTTTTATATATAGGCAAAGATGAAATTTGTGTTGCTGATGTAAGTTGGGGTAGCCAGTCAGGAACACTAGAGTGTAGGTAAATCTTAGAAGATTTGTGTAGTTCGAAATGCGTTGGACTTTTTACACACATGTTTGTCATATATTTTTAATGGAGCTTAAAGTTTATTGTATTTTATTCATTTTTGAGTGCTGGAGAAATTCCTATTTTCTTTGGATTTGCCACTCCGGAACAGACCCGGCTTCTTCTCCTGTGCACCTTCAACAAGCAGTGTACTTCTTGAAGATCCTGAATTGACTGCACTTTTGTCAGACCGTGCACTGTTTTCGTGGTTTGCACAGCTTTGACAGCCTTGGTATTTAACAGGTGTTTGCGGTGGAATTGTTTTTCACTGCGATCGTTTTTTGTTGCAGCTGTGCTTGCTTCCATGCGACAGAAATCGGGGGGGCATGCCGCCAGACAATCCGACTGATTCAAACTGAGCGTGGGATTTAACTTTCAAATGTCAAGTTTCAAGTGTCGCAAGACAATGCACTTACATGCACCAGGAAGAACCCCGGCGGCCCTGAGCGGGGAAGCGACACATGCAGGATATCGGCCGCACAAATTTAGTGAATCGCGGCAGAGTGCATTATAGTCGGACAATGCACTTTCGATGAATTCAGCGGGACCGGGTAAGTAAATGTGCCCCAGTGTCTTCAATCCTGTGTTCAGCACCATGGACCACACATCATATAGCTGTGGATCATAGGGGATGTTCCTGGGTGTTGTGGAAACGTTCTGTCTTGAACAACAAGAGATATTGGGGAACATTTTACAAGGTCCTTGTGGCTGTTTTCTGTCGGACTTTGCACATTCTGAAGAAGAACTCCCAGCACATATGTGTCACTGCTGCACTATTCTACACTTGACTCAAATGTTGCCACTGAAGGGGGCGTTCCGGTGCACAGTTGCACAGACCATGTTAAAGGTGCACCAAAAAAAACTTGGTGCACTTTGCTGGAGCAGTGCAGCGTGCACAAGATTCATAAAGAGCATGCACCACATTTCATAAATCTGGTGCCCTCTGCTTACAACAGAGGGACACTGTCCTAGGACATATGACTCACCTTATAGTCCTCAAACAGTAGTCCGTGACCACTACCAAGCACAGATATGACACTGAGGCCACATAACAAAATGCAACAGACACAATCTACAAGTGATCAGCCATGATCTTAGTCCAACATTTACCTCCAAAGAAGATGGCTCTTGCCCTGCAGGGCACGTACATACACTACTAATGATCCAGAAGACAAGACATGGTGAAATACCAATGATCCACTTCTTACTGAGGACTTCTTTCTATTTAATAGACTTTAAGGTGAAAAAACGTGTGCTAATCACTTAAGTGTCATCAGTAATCACAGACCATTGTTCAGAAGAATTTGTAGAAGAGGCCTGACGTCTTCAGCGGTCTCCACCTTCTCAGTTTATTCTTATTATCAGGCCTTCAGAAGGAGGTTACTGCCACCCACTTACAGCCTTTTCCTCCAGGTTTAATCAGTCACTTTCAGCACATTTGGTGACTTATCTTAAACTTCAGTGAAAATATTATGACATATTAGTGAATATTTAGCAGGTCTAACTTGTAATGACAGTAACGCCCTTTTATCTAGTGTCTGATGGTCCAGGAATTCTTGGAGATTACCGTTAGAGAGGAGAAAATAATGACGACTCGTGTCCTATAGCTAGGATATTTCTACGGAAAGTAACGAGATGGTGTCCCTCCAAAAAATCTGCTCACCTTTGGTAAGCAGATAATCAGCTATCTTCACTTTTAGATGTCTAGCTTAGACATAATCCAAGTGGCTGATGGTCAATCAGAACAATAAACATGGAATAGCAGGAATCTGTTGCCACAAACGGAAATTTGCTAGTAGAGAGTACAATATCGGTCTATCCAGATAAATATCTGTAGATGACACATTTTGGGTCTTAGAACCCTTCTTCAATTACAACTGGGGAGATCTCATGGAAGCGATTCCGCCGGCAAGAGAAGAAAGAAGACAGAAGCCGCCGGGAGCCACTGCAGGGGAACTGGAGCCGCCGCCGAGAATCGGGGGTGAGTATCGCCGGAAGGTAAGTAATAAGTTTATTTTTTTTAATATGCTTAACATACAGGGGGCAGGCTGGCTGTATACAAAAGGAGCTGGCTGTATACCACTGTGGGCTGGCTGTATACCACTTGGGGGTGGCTGGCTGTATACCACTTGGGGCTGGCTGGCTGTATACCACTTGGGGCCCCCTGTATACTACTTGGGGCTGGCTGTATACTACACCCTTGGCTTATACTCGAGTCAATATGTTTTCCCGGTTTTTGGTGGTAAAATTAGGGGTGTCGGCTAATACTCGGGTCGGCTTATACTATATGGTAATAAATGTATATTGGTAAATTACCTAATATCCTGCACCCCACACTTACACACACATTACAAAAAACATGAGGTAAAGTGGCCAACCCCTTTAATGAAAAATAGAATAGATATATTCAATAGATATATTCAATTCAGGACAGTAATCGGTTTATCCAGATAAATATCTGTAGATGACACATTTTGGGTCTTAGGACCCTTCTTCAATTACAACTGATATTCCTATAGAAGGGTCCCCAGACCCAAAACACAATTCTAGCTAGTTATAACTACTGAAGCCTCCTGTCTTCTACCTCATCAGTCAGACATTCCTGTCCATAAAATGGCCATAGATGGAGGATCATGTGATCTCTAACCGGTGATCGTTTATGCACAACATAACATGACCCTCCATTGGCGACCGTTTTATGGACTGGAATGTCTATACAATGTTATCCAAAAGTCACAGGACACCCTATTATTAAAAAGACAAACGGAAAAATGAGACCCTAGATGGGTTAGTTGGCCTATCTTCAAAGCTATATCTGGAACATGGACACCATCTTGATAGCCACCATATTGGATCACGGGCAATTGTTTCCAATGGGAAGTTGGTCATGTAACATATCAAAGAAGGCGAAACTGTCTCAGAAATAGATTTCTACAATCAGATTTGTAATACCTCACACATGGTTCAAAACAGGTTCTCATGCAGGATCACTGTAACTGTGCCTTCGTCTGTGTTCAGCACTATGGACAACATGTCATTTAGCTCTGGATCTCAGGGAACGTTCCCAGTTGCAACTTTCTGAGGCAATCGAGACAATAGATTTGTGAGACAATTCTGGTCTTCCTTGACCTACTACGACCACCATTAGAGAAACTTGCCCTTGATCCAATGTGGCGGCTTTTAAGATGGCGGCTATGTTCCAGATGTATCCTAAAACATAGGGCCCCTCACCCATTACTTGATTTTATTTCTAAAAGTGGCTGGATTTTTGACTCGGGGCTATTATAGGACTATTATAACATGCAAAACTCTTTTATGACTTGCTTGGAGAACTTTCTGAAGACACAATAAGACGTTTCCCTGACCTGGCATTGCTGTTATTACAGTAGATGGCTCAGACTTCATAAAGAAGTCTCTAAGAAATGGAAATTGATTGCATTAGCCGGCAATTAATGCAGTGTCCTGAGAAATGGAGACCCGCAGAGAGGTCATCTAGTGCCCACTCTCACAGTAATTAACGCTCATCTAAAATTGTTTAGCCGCCTTTCCCTAAATATTTCATCATCCATACCACATGTTTAAGAAAGCCCCCCCCCCCCCCCCCCATAATGGATATTTACTGGCAGTACATGGTGATTATGAAAACAATCCATCGCAGCATCTATAATTTACCTTGACGGTTTTATACTCACTTGTAGTCTATTGACTGGAGTCATAAAGAACATTACATTTCCATATCCATTAAAGAGGCTGTGAATTGACGGAAGCTTGTCATACACAAGAAGCCGCTTCTGCACTTGTATCTCTCACATTATACGTTTAATGAGACTTCCAGTGGCGAACACGAAAATTATTTATGTCACGCGCTTAAAAAAAAAAAATTTATATGAGACTTATATAATACGGTAATTCGCCCTTTCAACCATAGACTATAAATTAAATGTGTCCGAGGATATTTTTCTATCTATTTACATAGGATATTATTTGCTATAGTACAACCGCTTCCTCTTGGCAGCCATATTGGGGGCTATGGAGAAATGTCTGTAGTCACCTGGTCACAGGGGAGAATATTCCAGCATATTTTTACTCTTTTTGGTGTATGTTCTTCAAAGTACCATATATACTCGAGTATAAGCCTAGTTTTTCAGTACAAAAAATGTGCTGAAAACCCAAATTCGGCTTATACTCGAGTAAAAAAAATATAGGTTTTACCAGGTTTTTGTGGTAAAATTAGGGGCCTCGGCTTATACTTGGGTCGGCTTACACTCGAGTACATACGGTAATTCTTAATTCTTACAGTCTTAACATGACACTGCCCCCAGACTCAAAAGTTTGATCCTTGTACTGTATGTGACAAAACATTAAAAAACTTAGACTAGCGTGTGCCCACAATTTTCATACAACCCAGGCCCCACTTAAAGAGAATCTACCATTTGTTTTCATGCATTATCAACCAAACATACATTGAGAATGCTGTAGCGACACTGATGCAGTTTTTTGGACATAACCGAATGGTTCTGTACAAAAAACTATTATAAAATTCAGGACCTTGGGAAAGCTGGGTGCAGACTGGCTTCTACATAAACACATTACACAGAGCTTCCTGAACTGTCCAGACAGGACTAATCAACCTGAGCTGGATGACTCAAAAAAGGAAATCTACCCTCAAAATCCACCATGATAAACCAGGGACACTTACTCATAGATCCAGGTACCGTGACTGCGGTAATCTTCTTATATTACTTATCCATGGCCTCTTAGCTTCTAACATCAACTTTTATAATTATGCAAATGAGCCTGAAGGGCCCTGTGTTTTTACCAGAGGCCCTCCCCATTGCAGTTACACAAGCTGTTTTACTATATGGGAGCACTTCCCCCCTCCCCCCGCTCTCTGCTTTCCAGTAATTTTTCAGCAGCAGTGAGAACACATTGGAAGGGGGAGTGCACCTACAACACACCCTAGGGCTCTTCTGGCTCAAAAGCACAATGTTGATAAATGATTTTAGAAGGAAAGAAGCCATGGATAATAAATATAAGAAGATTACCACAGTCCCAGGGCCTGGATCTATGAGTAATGTCCCTGGTTTATCATGCGGGATTTTAATGGTAGATTTCCTTCCATTACTCTGGTGGTTCCTTGGAGGAGGTGCAAGCCAGAGTTGCAAAATAGCAACTTCATCCTTTTCCTTAAATAATTGGTGAACTGGACTCAAAATGACAAAACTAGCATTTTTTTGTACAATCATAGCGTATAAGCCATAACATTGGAGAATTAAACATAAATCAATAAAATTGAGTGTCAGTAGAACAGCCTTAGAGAAAATCTTTTTTTAAATGACTCATTTTGTAGCATTGGGACTTTATTCTGCATGGCTCAGCCCCTATAGATGGTGATTCTTCTTCTCTTTGCCCACGTCCTTGGTTGAGAACATGATGTGCTAGAAACCACTACAGCTCCGTCTTCATTGTTCTCCGGTTTAGAAATTGCTTGCTTGGGAACACATTGAGATTTCATCTCGTAAAACTGTAATCTTAATCCTAGACATATGGTCAAACATATATGGCGGCAATTGTTCGCTAACCATCAGTCTAACAAGCTCTTGACATATAAATAGAATTGAATCCATTTGTTAATGTTACAGTGATAGGTACAATGGGGGTCATTTACTAAGGGCCCGATTCGCGCTTTCCCGACGTGTTACCCGAATATTTCTGATTTGCGCCGATTTCCCCTGAATTTTAGTGCACGCGATCGGATTGTGGCGCATCGGCGCTGGCATGCACGCGACAGAAATTGGGGGGCGTGGCCAAACGAAAACCGTCAGATTCGGAAAAACCGCCGCATTTAAAAAAAAAAGTGTTGCGGAGCTTGCACTTACCTTCACTAGGAATAGGCCGGTGAACTTGAGTGGGTTCCGATGCTCTTCAGCGCAGCAGCGCCACCTGGTGGACGTCGGAGGAACTGCCATAATGAATCCCAGCCGGACCCGAATCCACCGCAGAGAACGCACCGCTGGATCGAGAATGGGCCGGGTAAGTAAATCTGCCCCAATATGTCTTATACACGGGGGATTGTCATTCTATTAGTATATAGATTTATGTGTAGTTGAAAGAGTTAAAAAGACATGTTTGAAAAAGTGATCAAGATATTGGAGCTGACGCACTTTCGATGGATTTTTCGACGTTTTTGGGTTTTGTACGCTGTGACAGGTGTTCAGGGGATTGTGTGGCACACGATCATTTTTTGGCACAGCTGCGCTGGCTTTCATGCGTCAGAAATCGGGGGGCGTGCCGTCGGACGATCTGACTTATTCGGACTGAGCGCGGAATTTATCTTTCAAATTGTGTCGCAAGACAATGCACTTACATGTACCAGGAAGAAGATGGTGAACTCTGTCGGACAAGAGTAGGGAAGCGACACATGCAGAATATCGGAACGCCCGATCTTAATGAATCGGGGAGAGTACATGTTAGTCAAACAATGCACTTTCGGTGAACTCCTCCGGATGGGTGAGTAAGTGTGCCCCATTAAGTAATCAATTGAGGAACTGAGTTGCAAGTGTTTGATTTCCCTACAGCACCCCCACAGGTGGAAGAGTGCATTACATCATTTTCATTAAATGGGAATTGTCATATTTAAAATTTATGAGATATCCCCAGGGTATGTTATAAAAACAAGTTAGATGTGGGGCCTGACAATGGCACCTTCACCAATGATTGAAAGGAGGATTAGGCCCGGCTGTGGGAAGGGTGTCAGCATGCCCCTATTCTTGAGATAGAAAGAAATACAAAGGCCAATGCTAGGATATAGGACTGATATTTTTGACAAAGAGTTAGGGTTAGAGATGAACAATTTGTTGGTTCGTAGATTCCATATGTATTTGCCATTTTCCAAACACCAAAATCTGAGTCTTTTCCGCTTCTGTTGGACTAATCTTTTAAAATGGCGACCATCTTACAGAGGGGATGGGCAAGGAAAAATTTACATTACAATGGGGCAGATTTATCTATTTGTCTAAAAGTAAGAATGTTCTTAGTTGCCCATAGCTGCCAATTACAGCTCAGCTTTCATTTTACCAGTGCTCAATCACTAAGATTGCGCGCCCGATATCCTGCATGTGTCGCTTCCATGCTCAGGATCTTGCGACACAAATTGATAGTTAAATTCCGCGCTCAGTCCGAATCAGTCGGCTCGTACGACGGCACGCCCTCCAATTTCTGCCGCATGAAAGCAGCTGTGCCACAATCCGATCACATGTGACACAATCCCCAGTTTAATACCTGTCCCAGCGGTGCAAATCCTGAAAATGTCAGAAAATCCGATGCAAGTGCGTCCGCGGATCTTTAGTAAATAAGCCCCATTTTCTGCTTAAGTTTTTTTTTCCCGAGCATATGAATGGGTTTTATAAAAACAAAAAATCCAATCCACTATGGTGTGACTGTAAACTGCTGCAGACGACGCAGCTGCAGCTAACCCGCAGTGATTACAGCCTGCATTGCGTGATTACTAGGAGTAACACTGTAGCAGTATAACATGATCTTCCAGCAAATATTAACGCTCATTTCTCATATCTATGAATTTGAACTAAAATGGATTTAAAAAAGGGATCGCAAAGAGTTAAATCCGAGTGATTCGAAGTCACATGATGGATGAGACCCATGGGCAGTCACATGAAACCTCTGCCTGGTGCAATGTAAGGGCAGGTTTTCCATCAGATAAGATGTGACAATGCAGCATATCCTCTCTGAGTCCATGGTAATATCAGTTATCTGTGTCGCCTGGAAGGAACTTTGGGTAAGTCACAGGAAAAAGGTGGGAGTATTGTTGGTGTTTCCTGTTGGCTTAAAAAAATTCCCGTATTGTTCACTTTTATTTTTGTAAGTCTGTTGCATGGGATCACCAGCGTTCCTGTTACATCCTCTTTCCATCCAGGGACAATATTTATGGACTCGAATAAACTGCGTCAACAGGTGGGAATATGCAGGAGTGACGGCTCGATGATGGAGATGTGACTGCGCTGTAGATAGGAGCAGACACTCATGGGAGGATGGAATGTGCAGACTCATTGGGAAGATTTGGGTTTTTACTATACAATTCTACATCTTTCATTTTTTTTTTTATTGGATGATTTTTGGGGAAATGTCCCAACTTTTCAGAGGTGAAAAGAATTGGCTCAATATTTAATGTTGTTCCTTATCCACAAGTAGTATGACTGCTGAGACCTTCACTGATCAAAAAAATGGGGGTCTGTATCACCAAGAGAATTGGGAAACCGCATTCCATTGAATGTGTGTCCTACCATTCAATCCATTCTCTATGGCACTGCCAATCATTGTACTTTATCTCTGGCAGTCACAGGGTTAAATGTTAGGGAGTCTGTGGGATCCTCAACATTGATTGGAAAGGGATCCCTGTATACCAAGGGAATGGAAAGACTGCATGCAATTGATCAAGTGTCCTGCTACTTGATCAATTCTCTATGGCACAGTCCGAGATAGTAATAATAATCTTTACTCATATAGTTCCATCAAATTATGTAGCACTTTACAAATCATGGCGGACAAAAAAAAACCAAAATAAGATAAAACAAGTAAACTTAGTCATATGGAACAATAGGAGTGAGGGCCCTGCTCACAAGAGCTTACAGTCTATGAGGATGAGGGGGTGACACAAGAGATTACAGTCTATGAGGATGAGGCAGTGACACAAGAGCTTACAGTCTATGAGGATGAGGGGTTGACACAAGAACTTACAGTCTATGAGGATGAGGGGGTGACACAAGGGTTTACAGTCTATGAGGATGAGGCAGTGACACAAGAGCTTACAGTCTATGAGGATGAGGGGGTGACACAAGAGCTTACAGTCTATGAGGATGAGGGGTGACACAAGAGCTTACAGTCTATGAGGATGAGGCAGTGACACAAGAGCTTACAGTCTATGAGGATGAGGAGGTGACACAAGAGCTTACAGTCTATGAGGATGAGGGGGTGACACAAGAGCTTACAGTCTATGAGGATGAGGGGTTGACACAAGAGATTACAGTCTATGAGGATGAGGCAGTGACACAAGAGCTTACAGTCTATGAGGATGAGGGGTTGACACAAGAGATTACAGTCTATGAGGATGAGGCAGTGACACAAGAGCTTACAGTCTATGAGGATGAGGGGTTGACACAAGAGCTTACAGACTATGAGGATGAGGCAGTGACACAAGAGCTTACAGTCTATGAGGATGAGGGGGGACACAAGAGCTTACAGTCTTTGAGGATGAGGGGGTGACACAAGAGCTTACAGTCTATGAGGATGAGGCAGTGACACAAGAGCTTACAGTCTATGAGGATGAGGAGGTGACACAAGAGCTTACAGTCTATGAGGATGAGGGGGTGACACAAGAGCTTACAGTCTATGAGGATGAGGGGTTGACACAAGAGCTTACAGACTATGAGGATGAGGCAGTGACACAAGAGCTTACAGTCTATGAGGATGAGGGGTAAAACAAGAAGGCTACAGTCTATGAGGATGAGGGGGGGTAAAACAAGAGTTACAGTCTATGAGGATGGGGGGGACACAAGAGCTACAGCTATGGGGATGAGGGAGGGGAGACACAAGGCTTACAGTCTATGAGGATGAGGGGGGAGGGTGACACAAGAGGCTTACAGTTATGAGGATGAGGGGGGGGACACAGAGCTTACAGTCTATGGGGATGAGGGGTAGACACAAGAGCTTACAGTCTATGAGGATGAGGGGGGTGACACAAGAGCTTACAGCTCTAGAGGATAAGAGGGGGTGACACAAGAGCTTACAGTCTATGAGGATGAGGGGGTAAAACAAGAGCTTCAGTCATGATGGATGGGGGGGACACAAGAGCTTACAGTTCTATGCGGGATGAGGGGGACACAAGAGCTTACAGTCTATGAGGATGAGGGGGTGACACAGAGCTTACAGTCTATGAGGATGAGGGGGGACACAAGAGCTTACAGTTTATGCGGATGAGGGGGGACACAAGAGCTTACAGTTAGAGGATGAGGGGGTAACACAAGATACATCTATGAGGATGAGGGGTGACAACAGAGATTACAGCTATGAGGAGAGGGGTGACATCAAGAGCTTACAGTCTATGAGGATGAGGGGGGGTGACACAAGAGCTTACAGCTTGAGATGAGGGGGTGACAAAGAGCTACAGCTATGAGGATGAGGGGGGGTGAACAAGAGCTAAGTCTATGACGGATGAGGGGTGACACAAGAGCTTCAGGTATGAGGAGAGGGGGTGACACAAAGCTTACAGTCTATGAGGATGAGGGGGTGACACAAGAGCTACAGTCTATGAGGGTGGGGCGGTGACACAAGAGGTATAAGAGCTTATATAATGGTCAGTCAACATTACAAGGGACAGAAATAAAATAATAATACATAAAAATTCTGCTGCTTGACCAGCCATCAGCCGCCATCTTATAACAGAAATCCAAGGTCAATGAGACTGCAGAGAAGCCTGGACGGGAGGATGGGTTGGTAAAAAAAAGAGTGTAAGTTTATGCACTTAGGGAATTCAATAGCGTGCTGAAGAGATGGTTTAAGAGTATTTTGAAGCTTTGGATTTTGAGTATTAGTCTGACTGTCCAGGGTAGTGAAATAGAGAATTGTTGCAGCTAGGAGAAGTCCTGGGGGACATGAGAGCACGTTCTAATTAAAAAGAGGAAATCTATGATTGCTGGCAATGGGGAAGAGGAAATTAGAGGAGAGCAATGGAGATGCAGCATGTGTAGAGCTTTGGATGAGGGTGATTATTTTAACACTGTATTCGAAGGAGATCGGCAACCAATGCAGTGACTGGCGCAATCATGTACCCAGGATATCTCTGGCTGTCCAAGATGTAACCCTGATTTGTGGGACATGCCACAGGGTTAGGAAGGAGCACCCAAGTGAGTGGGGAGACTACCACAATTGTCATGTACCTGTCACTCAATCCATTCTCTATCGCTCTGCCAGAGATAACACAATCAAAGTACTACTCGCTGTCTCTGGCAGTCCAAAAAACTTATATTATGCCTTGTGATGGGGACCATTGTGAAACTCTCACTGATGATGGGAAAGAAGGGAATTCTAAACCTCCCCACTGATGATGGAAATGGGCGTCCCATATCCAAAGTGAATGGAGCTGTTACATACATTCAAGCATGCACATCTACCTTTGGACCTGATTTTGTGATGTATCGCTATCTAGTGTGAGGACACGTGTGATTCTTCTGTGTTATTTATTTGTGAATCTAGTTTTTTGTCTGCATGGTGACTTAGGGAGGGATTTTTTTTGTGGTGTCCGTGATTACTAGGATATGCTGTGGCAAGCAGGAGGAGACAGTCTCATTACAGTTTAACTAGTGAAACAACCCAAAGGGTAAAAAAGAACAGTGGGCACTTCCCTGGATTTATGTAGTCATGATTGTTACAATGCAGAAAGCTAAGAACACAGCAGTGTGAGGGACATGCCACCCGTGCACTTGGCGAAGTACCATAAACCAAACCAATGTTTCACCATAAACTAGTGCTAGCAACATCATAAAGTAACATTTCACCGGGACAGGCCACATAACACTATGGAAAAACTACCATTCCTTTAATCTTCCTCATTGCCGTAGACGCAGTTCTTACATTGATAGAAGACACTTTGCAAAATAATATTAGGGGATATGTAAGGTAAGATAGTAGAGTTTTAAATTTTTTTTTAGTTTTATCTAACTAGCCAAGCAAACTTCGTTACTCATATACACCAGTCCAATCAGGTTACTTAAAGGAATGAGCCATACTCACATAGCACCTATAGATAAGAGTTTTAATTTTTTTTTTTTTCATTTTTATTCTAACCCTAATAATAAAATAATAAATTTCCTTTATTTAATATAGCGCCACCAAGATTGCAGGCTGCAAAGAGCTTGTCAATATCAGTCCCCTGTCCCCAATGGAGCTCACATCTAATCAACCTACAGTATGTTTTGGAGTGTGGGAGGAAACCAGAGGACCTGGAATACACATGCAAACACGGAAGAGAACATAAAAAAAATCTTTGCAGCTCTTTGACCTGATGGGACTTGAACCCAGGACCCCAGTACTGCAAGGCAGAAGTGCTAACCACTGAGCTCATCCCTTTAATCTCCTTGACTTCTGAATCCCAAAAGTTAACATGCTCTATTACCAAAGAGTTCGTTAGAGTAGAATATTTATAAATGTAAAGCTGATCCTTTAGGGCTACGGGGTACTTTCATGTGCGCACCCGCAGGCTACTAGCTAGCAGTCTTCCTTTCTTCATGCAGATAGGTACTCCGGCCTGGCACACACATGTTCTTAGAGCAAAGTAAAACAAACAGTGGTGATAATGCTGATATCCGCATTTCCCGAAAATCCACGGTGTGCAGTAATACACTCTGATATTGGAAAGCTGCTGTATTTATTTGGATAAGACATGCTTATACCTGCTTGACTGGGTCAGAGCGTTACGCTGTAAAAGTCGGATTTGCTTTTTTATAATTAATCACTAACCTGTATTTTATTATCAGAAATGCTCGGAGTAGATTTCCTACGCTATGGGGAAGACTTCAGGTCTTATGGGTGTATAGTGACGGTATATAAGGAGAACGTATTTATCCTACATCAGCCTATCTAATTCATTAGTGAGAGGATTTACACAAGCTCAACCAGGCAAATCTGTTTTTGCACTACGGATCCCCCAAGCTTTATTGTCACCTCTGCTCTCGCTACAGACGGAAAGAACTAGTAGAGATTAGTTCATGGGTAAGAACAGACAGAGGAGAGGTCTCGCCTGTACCCTGAGCTGCGAATATATACAAGAACCCGACTTAACTCCTTTCTTAAAGGGGTGTTCCCAATCAGCAGAGTGTAATATTGTGTGAATATGAAAAGTTCTCCAAATTTCCAAAACTTTCTTATTATCAATTCCTCATGTTTTTCTAGATCTGCTTTGCTGTCATTCCATAGAAACTTATATGATTACTTCCCGTGGACAGAAATCTGGCATGGTCACACAGGTGAGCGGCTGTTTATATCACACAGCTTGTTACTCATGTCAGTGATGGAGGAACCCTTTTAGAGATGGGTGCCCAAACTACAACCCAAAACCCATTATTACGGATAAGTGACCCAAATGACAATTGTATTACAGAACTATTCTACTCTGGTTTCTCTTCTACAACATTCAATCGTTTGGCCCCTCAGGGCACTAATACAAGCTAAAGCAGGAGGGCCAAATTCAGACATCATTGTAGCATCTCTACAGGTTCTCTATATACAGGAAGAATCATGGGGCCAGCAAGGGGGACCTCCAAAGATAATCCAACTCTGTTACACCTTCTCACTCTTCCTGCCAGTTCCAGGATTGTCACACTTAAAAGAGCCATTGGGAGCAGCATCTAAGTTGTTGGTATGCCCAGGAAGATTGAGTCTTTCTTGGAACTGTGCCCTGGGGAGACAGCTGGGTGCCCACAGAAAGAGACTCTGAGTGCCAACTCTGGGCACCTGTGCCATAGGTTCGCGCCATCAACTGCTCTATGGATTTACTAACGAGATGTGCACCTGTGTGACCCATGGTCAGATTTCTTTTTTTTTTTGTCCCATTGGAAGTAAGCAATGAAAGCTCTGATAGCATGACAGCAAGCATGAGAATTCTAGAAAAAACCGTTGATGAATTGATACAGAAATGCATGGAAAATGGTTTGTTATTTGTCATCAACAGTAACATAATTTTCCCAAAAGATGGAAATAACTTTACTGTCCCTGAGTTGGATAATACAGAACACAACTGGGGCACATGTACTAGGGTCTGAGAATACGTTTTCCGCCGGTTTCCCGAATTTTTCCGATTGCGTTGCGTCGAATGGCCCCAGGATTTGGCGCACGACAATGGATGGTGGCGCATCGGCCCCGGGCTTATGCGACAGGAAATAGGGGGGGGGCGTGGCCGTCACAAATTAGGGAAAAGCGCGGAATTTAAAAAAAATTTGCCGCAAAAATAGCACTTACGTAACACCGAGGACATAGGAGCGGTGAATGCGGCGGACCTTCAGCGCAGCAGCGACACCTAGTGGATTCCGGGGCACGGACCGTAGTGGAATCCGGAAGGACCCGAATCAGGGAACCGCGGCGGGGAACGTGCCCCGGATCGCGAATGGGACGGTAAGTAAATGTGCCCAGTGTGCTTTGTTAATAGAAACTGTGTGCATATTTTGCTATTATTATAGATTCGTTTTATTTATTTTTTGTTGTTGCTTATATGGGCACCAACATATACAACAGAGCTGTTATGTCATTCCCAAGTTGGCTTTAATTCTCAGGACACATGTTGTGTAGACAATTCAGGAACACAAAGAAATATCAGTTATAAGTTAGGAAACGAGAGGGAAAAAACCCAAGGCAGCCAAAGGGGAAAACAGAACAACTCCAAGCACTGGGGGATTGGGTTATCTTTCTTTCTGGTAGTTAAATGTTCATTTTAGTTGTTTTTGTGACTTTTGCTTCAGTTTTTCAAGTACCCTTGTGCAGTGCCTATGTGTCTTTAGTTCTAGAACGTTCCATGCAACTTTTCCATATATGTTTCACTTTTTGGCTTATTCTTTGCGTCCTTTTAGCGCAAATCTGCACCTGCTCCGTTGGCCGTGTGCAAAAGGAAAGGATTTTTTTCATGCGGCCTGTTTTAACATGTAAAATGGAATTATGTCAAATGCTTTAAATTGTTAAAATTTAGCAACATAAGCCAGTTTAAAAAAAAAATCTTTCATTTTGTATTTTTTTTTAACATTTATTGGTTACTTCTAAGTGTGAGGTTCACATGGTGTTTTGGTTGTGCTCTCGAAACGATTAGAACAACAGCTGAGAGAGGTGATGTTGTTCTCATAACATTACTGTTAATATTATTAATAATAATAATATATTATATTTTATTAGTAGTATGTAAGTAGTGAGTGTGTAGTATTGTCTTGCCATGGTGTTGTTGCTTATTATTATATTTATTATAGGTCAGCCTGTGTTATTATTATTATGACATTATTTCTGTTGTCATGCTGTTATCATATTATTTGTTATGGCAGTCTATTATATGTTGCCATGCTGTTTTATTATTATTGCTATTATTTATTAGTGTTATTATGATTATGACATTATTATATGTTGTTCATGCTGTTATTGAATTATGATTATTATTATTATGCTATTATTATATATTATTGTTATTATTATAGACTTATTAATGTTGTCATGCTGTATTATTATGATTATTATTATTATTATTATTATTATGGCATTAGTATATGTTGCCATGCTGTTTGGTTTGGTATTATATTATATGTGATGAATTATATATGTGCCATGCGTTTTATTATTTTTATTGCTATTATTATTATTATGACAGTATTATGTTGTCATGCTGTTTATTATTATTATGACATTATTATGTTGTTATACTGTTAGAATATTATTGTGATTTGGATTGCACCTAATAATATGTAATCAATTTATGAGTTATTCTGATCTTTCATGACAATGTGAGCTCTACAAAATAAATTTAGGCATAAGAATGAGGCATCCCCCCCTCTATAATTTATAGTACATATGATGACACTATGGGTTCGGGCGTGGATCCTCATGATCCTCTCCTGTGATTTGGTTTCATTGTAGTGCAATGTCTCTGCAGGAATGATATGAATTTGGTTGAAATTATTACGCATGATTATTACTTCCCAGAATATGAAGCGTCTTTCTAATTGCCCTTCTTAGAAATGCGCCTCAAGCCCGAAAAAAATAAGCAGATTTGCTGCGGCCCAGCATCCATATGTGCCTGTCTGGTCAGATGTATATGTCTCCAGACGTCTGCTGCCATCCATTTATAGAGCTGCTATAGTAATGTGTATCTGCTCGCTCTGGAAGGCTGTTTCCGTTACACTCAGTCAACAGGCCGGGTTTTATCATGTTTTCTCCTCTCGCTCTCTGGTGCTATGACAATCACCAAAATCAGGGATTTTTTAACATCCGGGGTGAGGGGGGTTTCAGATGGTGGCTCTGTCATATCTGCAGGGACCTTTGATGGACAAACAAAATTGGGACCTTTGGGACCTAATGACTAGGTATTAGCGTAACAGGTTCGTCATACATGTCAGGGTCAGGTACACTAATAGCAATTACCCTGAGTATGGCCCCAGGACCATGTGAAGGTACCTGGTCCAAGGCATCCTCCAAAACTATATGCTATATAAACCAGGCGTCCCCAGGTAATACAAGATGGGTCTGTTGGTTTTGTTCTTAAGTTGAATTTGTATGTAAGTAAGAAACCGTTAACTTATCATTTGTAGCCCCAGCCAAATTTTTTTGGTCTCTGTGACAATTGGATTTAAAATGTTGGATTGTCATAACGACCAGGATAACAATAAAGCTTAATACAGACACCTGTGATAAACTGTTACAGCTGATGATTTGTAGCCTAGGATAAAGTACAGTAACTTACCAACATCCAGAGGTCCGTTGTGAACTAGGGGTCGTCTGTGAGTCGGTTGTCTAAGTAGGGGACTGTACTTAGTCTTGATCTGAGTTAGCTACCACTACTACTTATAAGATGTGATGAACATGTGTCCCCTCAGGAGGAGTAGGTCTGCTGCAGGGGTTAACTCTTTTTGACCAGGCCTTAAAAGGCTTTACTGACCAGGGACATTTGAGCGAATTTACATATTTATTGGGCAGATTACTAAGCTCCGCGCGCCATTTTTTTCAGTTTACTTTGATGGTTCTTTTAGGTGCAAACTGTGGGACAGGTATTTAAGAAGTGTCCGCGCCACTATTGTGTCACACATGACCATTCTCTGCACTGAAGGGGACGTTCCGGTGCTCAGTTGGCCCATGCCCCATATTTAACATGCAAAATCCGACATAAAATGTATTGCACGGCCCATGTAAAAGGTGCACCCAAAAAAAGTTGGTGCACTCTGTCAGGGCAGTGCAGGGGGTGCCAGATTCATGAGGAACAGGCACCAGAAATCCTGAATCTGGCGCCCCCTGCACACTACACAGGAAACTGCACATAGTACACACTGCACTGTTGTTAGTAAATGTGTCCCATTGACCTTAAGGCCCATCACTTCCTTTATTTGTGCAATTGCTTAACATTTTTTGCAGCCTTTTTTAGTGACACTCAGGGATAGTTAAAAATTAAAAAAAAAATGTTAAAAACCTTTTTTGTAGTTTTTTAGTGGGGTCAAAGTTACAAAAACTGCAGAAAATATTTTTTGTCATTTATAGTTATAAGTTTTTTGAAGTTTTCAATCAAAAAGACCATTATAAATTTATTCCCTAGAGTGTAACGGTGGTCTTGATACATAAAATGTATAGTCTCGGGCAAATGTTTCTTTTTAAATATTTATTAATATTCTGTGTGTGTTTTTTTTTTTACTTTATCTGTCTCCCATTCGGTCATAAAGGCCCCTGAGGGAAATTTCCAATTTGTTTGTTTTTTTTAATTTTACCTCTCTGGGGCATTTATACAAGCACTAGTACAGGTAAAACGGCCCCCTGTGAGGGGAAATCTCTGATTAACCCCTGCAGACCCAGCAGTCACTAGAGCTGGCTCACTCCTGCATTCACTAAATAACGCTACTTCAGCGCTATGCAGTGAAAAAAGGAGAAGGCATAAACCACACTTTGTATTTTTATTCTAGCTTGTTGAGATATCAGTTCCAGTATCTGACTATTGTAATCCACTCTACTGTCAGAGATGAGGAGCTAGAGCAGAGGGTGTATTATGATAAACATTGAGACACTGAGAAGATTATTATAACACACGCCCCCTTCTCTGCTCTAGCTCCTCCTCTCTGACAGTGGACAGGATTACAATGGTTAGATACTGGGATTGATAGCTCAGCAACTGTGGGGGGTAGAAAGAAAATTCAAAGTGCCTCTGAATCAATGTAGCAGCCTCTCTACATTAATATATTATAATCCCCAAATATCTAAGGTTGTGAGGGTCCTCTTTAAAAACTTGAACAGGTTGGCACAAAATGCAGCAAATAACTCACAATAGCACATTTTTTCAGACATTTTTCTCATTGCACTACCTTTTTGAGACCAATTTTTATTGTTTGTCACCATTTGAAACATTTTAGTCCATGCCTATATCACTAATTGAGACCAAAATCCCATTGAGAGTGACTTGACTATATATGCTGCCAAGAATGGGAAAAAAAATCCAGCCTCTAGATGTGCAAGGCTGGTGTATATAGATATATTTCCACTTTGCCGTACAGAAGGTGCTGCAGAGAAGCCAGGCTTCAGGTTTCCTCACTCCTATACTATAAGTTACTGCTGGAGGGGATTTCTTCCCAGTTAATTCTGTCTATGTTATTCATTGCAGATGTTGAATACAGAACAGAACCAACCTTAGAGGGAGTTTATTAAGCAAGGCGTATTGATTCACACACTAATGCAGGGAAGGGGAATACTCTGGTGTATTCTGATAATTAAGTCCACAAGCCTCTTGTCTTTGTCACAATATTTAAATGTATTGGGAAAAAAGTTTTTTTGTTGGGTTTACGAGTGACTGTGCTCCAATGGGAGAGAGCGGGATCTAAAGAGGCAAAAATCTCTCTTGTGAATTAGGAGTAGAGCAGTGTAATTGGTGACTGCAGTCTTTAGGAATAATCGTAAAGAGCAACTTCAAGCACCTAGACCCCAATAACAGGACCCCAACTACCATATGCCATTTATAGTGCTGATGGTGATTTATTTGACGGAAGGGTCACAGGGGCTGGGTATAAATGTTACCACTGCGCATCACAAAGAAATCTAAATTGACAGCAGAATGATATAGAAAGAAAAAAGCAGATTGCACATAATGGGAGTCATTTACTAAGGGCCCGATTTGCGTTTTCCCGAAGTGTTACCTGAATATTTCCGATTAGTGCCGATTTTTTCTGAATTGCCCTGGGATTTTGGTGCACGTGATTGGATTGTGGCGCATCGGCGCCGGCATGCCCGCGACGTAAATCGGGGGGCGTGGCCTTATTCGGAAAAACCGCCGCATTTAAAAAAAAATGTTGCTCGACAAGCGCTTACCTTCACCCAGGGTAGGACGGTGAACTCCGATGCAATCCGATGGTCTTCAGCGCAGCAGCGACATCTGGTGGACGTCGGAGGAACTGCCTTAGTGAATCCCGGCCGGACCCGAATCCACCGCAGAGAACGCGCCGCTGGAGCTCGAATGGACGGGGTAAGTAAATCTGCCCCGATGTCCTATCCACAGGCAGCATATTATACAGCAGAAGGAGCAAAACAGATTGAAAACTACTGTATGTCCCATGACCAGGCAGCATGTTATACAGTAGGAGGAGCTGAGCAGATTGTACATAGTGTCCTATGTGCAGGCAGCATGTTATAGAGCAGGAGGAGCTGAGCAGATTTTACATAGTTTGATCCCTATAGTATAAGGTGATGGTGTTCTGTCCACACGAAACTTGGGTATAATGAAGCAAATTGATCAGGGATCTCATACTCTTAATGGAGATTTTCACTGTTTATTACATTATATTGCAAAATATAGTGAATCTGTGTGGCTACTGGGTAACATTGTATTAGCCCAATGCCAATTATGCAGCAACCACCAGCCCCTACACATTCAGCATGGGCTGGTGAGGACTAGTCACTATGCAGTACTGTACTATTACTATTACATATTACATTGAATGAATGAATTATGGTTGAATGAAGGAGTTAATATATGTCTTAGATGCAGTAATGTAACTTCTTGATGCTTTTAATATGCTGTGATTTACAGTTCCAATAACAGGATTAACAATTCATTGCTTTATAACCTTCTCATAACCCTCTTGTTTTATAGCATTTAGCTTGTTAACCTGAAGTTACACTGGAGCAATGTCTTCCAGATTCTCCTAACAGGGAGCAGGTGCTAAGCGCCTGCAGTGTCCCTGCGTACCGTGTAGAAGGAGCTCACCGCATGGATACAATTGACTATATAATAGATGGACACGGGGGCTACAATCTGTATCGTCAACAATTTATTACGGGCACATTGTCTTGTAAACCATCAAATACTATGGGTAAGTATCATCATCTCAACAGAATAGACTTCAACAATCAGAGGCACAAATGAAACCTTACAAATCTGTCTTTTCCTCGGGTGAAATGATTTGCGTTTATAAACATTTTTGTATTTTTTAAAGGGACTGACAAAATGACCCTTCCCCCAGGCAGAGAATTCCCTCTTAAATGTGAAATCTCATCTATAAATGGCTTGGAGGAGCCAGTAGTCTCCAGTTCTGTAGCCCACAGAATCCATAAGCCTGATACTTTAAAAAAGATGATATTCTCAACTTTAATATGACACCTGCAAAATGTTTCTAGATGCTATAGAACTGAAGATAGAGGTTGTCTGAATTCCCACTTTTGTGACTCATCTCAGATAAAATAATTGTGACTCATCTCAGGCAAAATATGATTCTTCTCTGCTCATATTCATTTGACTTTCATTTTTTTATAGATAGACAGGTGAGATCTCACATAAAAGAGAGGATTTTAGAAAGGAGACTTCATATCCCACCTGAGGGGACAAGTAGTTTAATGGTGTAAGGGTAAGAAATGACTTCCCCAATCCCTTACCATTTTTGCTTCCATGATTCCCCACCGTCTGATGATGTGTGACTGCTACACTCATGGAAGTGACCTTAAAGGTTCTGACATGTCCCCCCTATAATGATGGGCTAAGGCTTTTTCATGTTGGCATAACACAGCACTTCTGCAGGATCTAAAACAGAGACCAGTTTTGGGTCATGAAGCTTCACGTAAGATATGGCAGAGATTTGTAGATATGAGTAAATCTTCCAAGATTCACTTTACTGAAGCCGCATTTTTATAAAGTCTCGTTTTGGGTCCAAACCAATGTTAATATAAGATACTCCAGGAATTGGTATAGGACACTCTGTTGTCTTCTAAAAAACTGATTTTGTTTGTAAATCTTTATTAATTTTTAAAATTTTCCATCATCCATATCTCCTAGACTCTGGGATGACAGACAGCAGTAGTCAGCCGCCTACTCATCACTGACATATCAAAAAAGATTTGGATTCGCTTCGGTGCCTGAAAACTGGCAGATTTGTCCAAAATCTACAGCTATTAGATTCGCTCATCTTGGCCTTGATGCTTTTTCTGGAGAGGAAAAATATTATAGGTTTTGGAACCAAAAAAAGTGTTAATATGAAGTTATTATAACCAATTCTGAAATTTTGGGGGTCGGCAAGGAATTTTTTCCAACACGAAATTGGCATCAGCCTTGTAGACTTTTTTGTGCCTTCCTCTGGATCAACACCTAAAGTTGGACTTGATGGACCTATGTCTCTTTTCCTAGTATCAATAAACATATTAGAGGGAATATTTTAAGAATGGGGTTTTGAAGGCCGGTCTTAAATTCCCCCCTGCTGGCAGCCCTGTTCCCGTATTCACTAAGAGGCTCCATCCTCTTAATAAAAATGGGTGCAAACCCCACCATTGTGGACCTGTATGTCACATCTGGTGGAGTTTTTTTGCTATAGTCTCCGCCAGTTTCCCGGTGGAGACCATAGAAAATGTGGTGGGCTCTCCACCCCAACATGCCCAAATATTCTTGCGGGCTGGAGAAGCCAGAAAACTGGAAGAGAAGGCATAATGAATTTCTTCCATGTCCCATCCCTGTCTGTCTGGAAGTTCTGCCAATGTATCCCAGAACCCAGGATCTCAGGATGACCAGCGCTAAAGGTTTCCGCTTCAGGTATAATAGAAACATGTGATTGTAAAATCTGATAAGAATAAGTCAATTTATACAGTAAGAAGAATACATTTTTCTAATAAAAATGAGACTGTGATTACCATCTGAAAGCTTCATCTACAGCTGTAATTCACAGCTCGGGCTTCTTGGAATAGCCCTTGAATTGCAGAAGTATATTGAAGAAAAATTACTGTCTACAAGAGGTAGAAGGTGAAATGTAATATGTGGCTTTCTAACACATCACATCAGACCTTTACCTCCTCCTTGGGGGGATACAGAATAGAACACATCCTGTGTAGTGGGGTGTATTCAATGGAAAATTAAGATTCTGCATCTTAAAGTCTGTATTTGCCCCCATGGTTTTTCAGAAATAAGGTTCATTGCTTTCACTCTGATGGGTTAATGACCTTTAACATGCACTAATTCATATGGACTGTGAACGTTTCAAATTATCACAGTAACATCATTGTAAGTGACTGGTTACATTGTAATGGTCAACCCCTTGGAGTCATGTGACTTGGCAAACCCATATGGGAGGAGAGAATACTCATGAGGGTTGTGCTTCCCCTGGTGTGTGATTCCATTGGGCTTGTACTTGACTTCCTGTACCATCCATTACCGATCCCCTTGTAATCAAATTCTTAGGCATGAACAGTTCGGGGCTATGAGTCTAACATACAGATTTCTATAGTCTAGGTCCATCAAATGGTTCTTTTTAAGATCCAAAGAAAAGATCTTAAAAATTGATGGACCTAGACCAAAGGGATCTGTATGTTAGTCCCATTACTGTGCTAGTCCACCACAGATCTGAGAATTTTCATTTTAATCCTAGACCTTCAGGGATACAAACAAGAACCATTCATGTGACCTTCAAGAAGGCAGACAATAACACTTTGATGATTTGATTCAGTTCTATGGTGTCCCTCTTAGCCAAAATGGTGCCTACAGTGCCGGATTAAGACTGCCATGGGCCCTGAGCTGTATGATTATTATAGTCCCTACAAGTCTGGAATCATTTCCTACATATGGTACTAGAATGGGAAAGGAGGATGTGTCCCTTCTGCTGCTTTCAATCTGCGGTTTCAGGACCTTCCGAAGTCCTGAAATGGCTCTTTTGTTCATCTCTATTGAGAGAAGGAACAGATGTATGATGATTTCATGGGTGAAGGTCCTTCTAAGTATAAAATTTGGTGGGTGGCCATAGGTCCACTATAAGGCTTGGGACCCAGCCTACTGCCCATATTACAATCCACTACTGGGTGTCTAGAGGTGCTCTTGTGGGTTTAGAGGGGTAGTTGGTTATTGGCAGGTAATTGGAAGGACAATGAGCTTGACCCAGCTATGAACCTCTTCTCGTGAACCATATGGTGATGTCCTAATGCCCGAATTCTCAGCCCACCCCTGCTGTACTGGTAATTGTTCTCATATCTGTTGTCATTGTAGGTGTTTCTCATTAGAGCGGTTATCCCGGCAATGTCAAAAATGTTCAGTATGTTCCGACTTTTTACTGAACAGTTTCTGGAGGATAATGTACAATTACGGAACTAGAAAAGGTCAGAATGGAAAAGGTTTTTTTTTAGGAAAGATGACTGTAGACCGACCAAAAACATTTTTCTTTCCATTTCATATATAGTAAAAAGCTTATTTCTGCCTCACCACAGCTTGTTAAAGGTCATAAACTTCTTGTCAGCATTTTACAGGCCCCCAAAGAGTTATAAATATATGCAAAGGAAAGATTTTAATTTTTTTTCATGGACTTCTGTTTTAAAACCATGTAAATTGGAATTATGTCACAAAAAACAAAACTGCTTTAAGTAAGCTGGGGGGGTTTAAGAGATTTAGCAACATAAGCCATTTAAAAAAAAAAAAAAAAATCTTTCATTTTTTTGTAGTTAAATTTTTTGATTAACATTTATTGTGTTTACTGTTCTGCAGGTTTAGATTTCGCACATAGGTGTTTTTTTTTTTGCTCCTATCTAAAACCTCACATTACACAACACTGATAGTGGGGGGTGGGAGGGTGTTGGGGATGGGTTTCTCATAACGGCTTAGGGGCGGTGTTTAATATTATTAATAATAATAATATTTATTATTAATGTGAAATTATTATGTAGTTAGGGTGAGAGGTGGGGCGGGGGGGGTATTTGTATTGTTCTTGTCCTGGGATGTTGTTGTTCTTCTTCTTCTTTCTTCTTCGGGACATCGGCCCTGCTGTTCTGGGGTCTCTCATTATGCCACTTTTTTCTGTTGTCCTAGCTGCTGTTGCCCTTCATTCTCTTTTTCTGGGCTTTCCTTATTATATTTGCCGGGGGGGGGGGGGGGGCGGGATTCTGTTATTATATATTATTGCTATATATTATTTTATTGTTATTAGGGGGGTTTTTATTATGACATTAATTATTGTTGGTCCATGCTGTTCTTGGAATTATGATTCTTATTAGGTTAAATTGCTATTCCCTTATACATTATTAATTGTTATTAATTAATTAATGACGTGTTCTTATAGGGGGATGTTGTCATGCGTGTATTATTATGATATAGTGATATTATTATTATGTATTATTATGGCACTATTGACGTCGTATGAACTAAAAAATGCCACATGCTGATTTGGTTTCGTTTATTATTATATTATTGTGATGACATGTATTATATGTTGTCCAGTGCTGTTATTATTATATTACTGCTTGACTATTATTATTATTATGACATTATTATGTGGTGTCTGTGCTGTTATTATTATTCATGACATTATTATATGTTGTTATACTGTTCGAATTTATTGTGGATTTGGACTAAAAAAAATATAACCATAAATAATAATGTAATCACTACTATTTATGGAGTTAAATTCTGATTCTTTCTATGACAATTGACCCTCTACAAAATAAATTTGTGAAGGCATCAGATAGATAGAGGCTTAAAAAAAATCGCCCCCGCGGGGGTCTAAATAATTTTAAGTACATAATGATGACACTAGTGGGTGGGTCGTCCGGGAAAATGGGGGGCTGTGGCATGACTTTTATCACTCTGATCCGTCCTCCGTGATATATTTGGGTGTTCGTGTGTGTAGTGCACATGTCTCTTCATGGAATGATACTGATATTTGTTGAAATTATATTACGCAGCATATATTACTGCCCATATATGAAGCTATCTTTACCTAATTGCCGTATCTGGGCTTAGGAAATGCGCCGGCTCAAGCCACCAAGAAAAAATAAGGGGGCAATTGGGGGGGGTGGCTGCGGCCCGGCAAATCCATATTTTCCAGTCTTGATTCATGCTTCACTCCCACTTTCTCGCAGACCTTCAAAATTCTGTTCTTCTAAGCTGCTGGTGCTTCTGCCATCGTTTCCTAAAGAAACAAAGCTGGCTATAGTAATGTGTATCTGCATCCTCTGGAAGGCTGTTTCCGCCTTTTCTCGGGGGGGGTCCGTGGGTGCAGGCGGGGGCGCCGGAGAAAGAAGGGGGGGGAAGGCCCCAGAAAAAAGGATAGGGCACGGAAAGTGCAACAGCGGGGAGAAAGTGAGGGTAAATGTGAGGGGAAGGGTGGGAACGGAGGGGATTTTTTCTAGGGGTAAAGCGAGGGGAGGTCGGAGGGGATAGCAGAGGGGGGACCCTCTGTTTATTCTCTCTCTCGCTCGTCTGGTGTGCTATGACAATCAAACACAACACAACCAAATCAGGCTATTTTTTACTCCGGTGAGGGGGGTTTCAGATGTGGCTCTGTCAGATCTGCAGGGACCTTATGATGGCACAAAATATGGGACCTTTGGGACCTAATGATGCCTAGGTATTTTTAGTCGTAACAGGTTTCGTCATACATGTCAGGGGTCCAGGTACACTATCAGCAATTACCCTGAGTTAGGCCCCAGGACATTGTGAAGGTTCCTGGTCCAGGCACATCTCCTCCAAACATATCTGCTATAAATACCACCAAGGCAGTCCCCATTTTTACCTACAAGATAGGTCTGTTGGTTTTGTTCTTAAGTTGAATTTGTAATGGTCAGTAAGAAGCCGTGATACTTCATCATTTGTAGCCCCAGCCAAATTTTTTTTTTGGTCTTACCTGTGACCATTGCTTTTCCCCCCTGTTGGCTTGCCTCGCCCCCCGGCTTACCCCTCCCCGCTTCCTTATTACCATACAGACAACCCTGTGAAAACTGTTACAGCTGGATTCATTGTGGCCTAAGGGTAAAGTACGTAACTACCAACATACCATTTAGTTCCGTTTGTAGTCCCAGGGTCGTCTGTGAGTCGGTTGTATCTTACGTCGGGGACTGTCATTAGTACTTGATCTGATTTATCTAAAAGAAACCACTACTACTATAAGATGTGATGAACATGTGTCTCCCTGCAGGAGGAGATAGGTCTCCTGTGGTTTTATAATAACCTCTTTTTGACCAGCCTTAAATAAAAGCTTTACTGACCTGGATCAGCATATTTACGAGAGAATAACGATTACACTATTTAATTGGGCAGGATTACTAAGCTTCCCGCGCAGCACCATTTTTCATTCAGTTTATACTTTGGATGGTTCTTTTAGGTTGCAAACTGCTTTGGGACAGGTATTTAAAGATGTCCGCCGCCACTATTTGTGTGCACACATGTGACCCCTTTCTGACACTAAGATGGCCGTTTCACGCTGCATTTCATATTCCATGCCCCCATATTTAACATGCAAATCCGACATAAAAGTTGTATTGTCACGGCCCTGTAAAAGGTGCACACGTTGAACACACATCCACCAAAAAAGTTGGTAGTTGCACTTCTGTCAGGTTAGGCAGTGCAGGGGTGCCAGATCATGCGAACAGGCACCAGAAATCCTGAATCTACTCTGGTCGCACCCCATGCAGCCCTTACAACAGAAACTCCTCCATTGTAACACACCTGCACTGTTGTGAGTATAATGTTCCCAATTGACCTCTAAGGCCCATCCACCTGTTCCTTTATTGGTTGCATTGCTTAACTTTTTTGCAGCCTTTTTTTAGTGACATCTCAGGGATAGTTTAAAAACTGAAAAAAAAAATAGGTTAAAAACCTTTTTTGTTGAGATTATATTTAGCTAGGGGTCAAAGTTTACAAAAACTGCAATAATATATCATTTTTTGTCATTTAATCAGCTTATATAAGTTTTTTTGAATATTTTCAGACATCCAATCAAAAAACCGAATTATATAATGTTATTCCTAGAGTGTAACAACGGTGGTCTGTGATACCATAAAATTATAGATCCAGAGTGAAAGATTTTCTTTAAAATACATTTATTAAATATTCCTGTATGTGGTTTTTTTTTTACTTTAATCTGTCTCCCATCGGTCATAAAGGCCCCTGAGGGAAATTTCCAATTTGTTGTTTTTTTTTAATTTTACCTCTCTGGGCATTTATACAGCACTAGTACAGGTAAAAACGGGCCCCCTGGTGGGGGCAAATCTCTGATTAACCCCTGCGACCCAGCAGGTCACTAGAGCTGGCTCACTCCTCCTGCAATTCTAAAAAATCAGCTACTCTACTTCACGCTATGCAGTGAAAAAAGGAAGAAGGCTAACACCACCTTTGTAATTTTTATTTCTAGCTTGTTGAGATATCAGTTCCAGTATCTGACTATTGTATCCACTCTACGTCAGAGATGAGGAGCTAGAGCAGAGGTTATTATGATAAACATTGAGACACTAGAAGATTATTATACCACAAACACACGCCCCCTTCTCTGCTCTAGCTCCTCCTCTCTGACAGGGACAGGATTAACAATGGTTAGATATGGGATTGATAGCTCACAACTGTGGGGGGTAAGAAAGAACCTTCAAAGTGCTCTGAATCAATGTAGCAGCCCGCTCTCACATTATATATTATAAATCCCCAATTCTAAGGTTGTGAGGGTCCCTCTTTAAAAACTTGAACAGGTTGGCACAAAATGTCAGCAATAACTCACCCAAATAGCAACATTTTTCCAGACATTTTTCTCTATTGCACTACCTTTTTGAGACCAATTTTTTATGTTTGTCACCATTGTTGAAACATTTTAAGTCCATGCCTATATCACTAATTGAGACCAAAATCCCATTGAGAGTGACTTGACTATATATTGCTGCTGCCAAGAATGGGAAAAAAAATCCAGCCTCTAATGTGTCAAGGCTGGGTGTATATAGATATATTCCCACTTTGCCGACAGAAGGTGCTGCAGAGAAGCCAGGCTTCAGGTTTCCTCACTCCTATACTATAAGTTCTGCTGGAGGGGATTTCTTCCCAGTTATTCTGTCTATGTTATTCATTGCAGATGTTGAATACAGAACAGACCCAACCTTAGAGGGAGTTTATTAAGCAAGGCGTATTGATTCACACCCTAATGCAGGGAAGGGGAATACTCTGGTGTATTCTGATAATTAAGTCACAAGCCCTCTTGTCTTTTGTCCACAATATTTAATGTATTGGAAAAAAGTTTTTGTTGTTGGTTTACGAGTGCCTGTGCTCCAATGAGAGAGCGGGATCTAAAGAGGCAAAAATCTTCTTGTGATTAGGAGTAAGCAGTGTAATTGGTGACTGCGTCTTTAGGATTAATCGTAAAGGCAACTTCAAGCACCTAGACCCCAATAACAGGACCCCACACCATATGCCATTTATAGTGCTGATGGTGATTTATTTGACGGAAGGGCCACAGGGGCTGGGTAAAAAATGTTCCTCACTGCGCATTCACAAAAGAAATCTAAATTGACAGCAGAATGATATAGAGCGTAAAGAAAAAGCAGATTGCACATAATGGGGGTCATTTACTAAGGGCCCGATTTGCGTTTTCCCGAAGTTTACCCGAATCCAATGTTTCCGATTGTGAGAGTTTTTTCTGAATTGCCCTGGGATTTTGGTGCACGCGATCGGATTGTGGGCGCATCGGCGCTGGCATGCACGCAACGAAATTGGGGGGTGTGGCAGTTAAAAACCACCTACGGATTCGGAAAAAACCGCCGCATTTTTTTTTTTAAAATGTGCTTGACACGCGCTTAATTCACCCAGGTTAGGACGGTAACCCGATGCAATCCGATGGTCTTCACGCAGCAGCGACATCTGTGTACGCCGGAGGAACTGCCTTAGTGAATCCTCCCGGCTGGACACGAATCCACTGCAGAGAACGCGCCGCTGGATCTCGAATGGGAGGGGGGTAAGTAAATCTGTCCCGATGTCCTATCCACAGGCACATATTATCAGCAGAAGGAGCAAAACGATTGAAAACTACTGTATGTCCCATGACCAGGCAGCATGTTATACAGTAGAGGGACTGAGCAGATTGTACATAGTGTCCTATGTGCAGGCAGCATGTTATAGAAGCAGAGGAGCTGAGCAGATTTTCATATTTTGATCCCTAAGTATAAGGTGATGGTGTTCTGTCCACACGAAACTTGGGTTAAATAAGGCAAATTGATAGGGATCTCCTCTCTTAATGAGATTTTCACTGTTTATTACATTATATTGCAAAATATAGTGAATCTGTGTGGCTACTACGGGTACATTGTATTAGCCCAATGCCATTATGGCAGCAACACCAGCCCCTACACATTCGCATGGGCTGGTGAGGACTAGTCACTATGCAGTACTGTACTATTACTATTACATATTACATTGAATGAATGAATTATGGTTAATGAAGGAGTTAATCTATGTCTAGATGCAGTAATGTAACTTCTTGATGCTTTCATATGCGTGGTGATTTACAGTTCCAAGAACATGATTACAATCACATTGCTTTATAACCTTCTCATAACCCTCTGTGTTTTATAGATTTAGCTTGTTAACCTGAAGTTACACTGGAGCAATGTCTTCCAGATTCTCCTAACAGGGAGCAGGTGCTAAGCGCCTGCAGTGTCCCTGCGTACCGTGTATAAGGAGGCCACACCCGCATGGATACAATTGACTATATAATAGATGGACACGGGGGCTACAATCTGTTCGTCAACAATTTATTACGGGCACATTGTCTTTGTAAACCAACCATCAATACTATGGTAGTATCACTCATCCTCAACAGAATGACTTCAATGTTCTCAGAGGGCACAAATGAACCTACAAATCTGTCTTTTCCTCGGGTGAAATGATTTGCGTTTTATAACATTTTTGTGTATTTTTTAAAGGGACTGAACCAAAATGACCCTTCCCCAGGCAGAGAATTCCCTCTTAAATGGAAATCTCATCTATAAATGGCTTGGAGGCCAGTAGTCTCCAGTTCTGTAGGCCCACAGAATCCATAACCTGATACTTTAAAAAAGATGATATTGTCCTCAACTTTAATATGACACCTGCAAAATGTTCTAGATGCTTATAGAACTGAAGATTAGAGGTTGTCTGAATTCCCACTTGCTACTGCCCTAGTGATCATCTCAGATAATAATTGTGACTCATCTCGGCAAATATGATCTTCTCTTGCTCTCCACTATTCCATTTGACTTTCATTTTTTTATAGATGAACAGGTGAGATCTCACATAAAGAGAGGAGTTTTAAAGAGACTTCATATCCCACCTGAGGGGACAAGTAGTTTAATGGTGTAAGGGTAAGAAATGACTTCCCAAATCCCTTACCATTTTGCTTCCATGATTCCCCACCGTCTGATGATGTTTGACTGCTACACTCATGGAGTGACCTAAAGGTTCTGACATGTCCCCCCTATAATGATGGGCTAAGGCTTTTTCATGTTGGCATAACACAGCACTTCTGCAGGATCTAAAACAAGACCAGTTTTGGTCATGAAGCTCACGTAAGATATGTGCAGAGATTTGTAGATATGAGTAAATCTTCCAAGATTCCCTTTACTTGAAGCCGCATTTTTATAAAGTCTCGTTTTGGGTCCAACCAATGGTAATATAAGATACTCCAGGAATTGGTATAGGACACTCTGTTTGTCTTCTAAAAAAACTGATTTTGTTTGTAAATCTTTATTAATTTTAAAATTTTCCATCATCCATATCTCCTAGGCTCTGGGATGACAACGCAGTGTCAGCCGCCTACTCATCCTGACATATCCAAAAAGATTTGGATTCGCTTCGGTGCCTGAAAACTGCAGATTTGTCCAAATCTACAGCTATTAGATTCGCTCATCTTGGCCTTGATTGCTTTTTCTGGAGAGGAAAAATATTATAGGTTTTGGAACCAAAAAAAGTGTTAATATGAAGTTATTATAACCAATTCCTATCTGAAATTTTGGGGGTCGGCAAGGAATTTTTTCTCAACTAAATTGGCATCAGCCTTGTAGACTTTTTTGTTCCTTCCCTCTGGATCACACACCTAAAGTTGGGACTTGATGGACCTATTGTCTCTTTTCCTATGTATCAATAAACATATTAGAGGGAATTTTTTTAAGAATGGGTTTTTTAGGCCGGTCTTAATTCCCCCCTGCTGGCAGCCCTGTTCCCGTATTCTCTAAGAGGCTCCATCCTCTTAATAAAATGGGTGCAAACCCCAACCCACTTGTTGGACCTGTATGTCACATCTGGTGGAGTTTTTTTGCTATAGTCTCCGCCAGTTTCCCGTTGGAACCATAGAAAATGTGGTGGGGCTCTCCTCCACCCCAACATGCCCAATAGTCTTGCGGGTCGGAGAAGCCAGAAAACTGGAAGAGAAGGCATAATGAATTCTACCATGTCCCACCCATCCCTGTTCTGTCTGGAAGTTCTTTGCCAATGTATCCCAGAACCCAGATCTCAGATGACCAGCGCTAAAGGTTTCCGCTTCAGGTATAATAGAAACTTTGATTGTAAAATCTGATAAAATAAGTCATCAATTTACATAAGTAAGAAAATCATTTTTCTAAATAAAAATGAGACTGTGATTACCATCTGAAAGCTTCATCTACACTGTAATTCACAGCTCGGCTTCTTGGAATAGCCCTTGAATTGCAGAAGTATATTAAAGAAAATTACTGTCTACAAGAGGTAGAAGGTGAAATGTAATATGTGGCTTTCTAACACACTCACTCAGACCTTTACCTCCTCCTTGGGGGGATACAGAAATTAACACATCCTGTAGTGGGTTTTGTATTCAATGGAAATTAAGATTCTGCATCTTAAAGTCTGTATTTGCCCCCATGGTTTTCAGCAATAAGGTTCATTGCTTTCACTCTGATGGGTTAATGACCTTTAACATGCACTAATTATATGGACTGTGAACGTTTCAAATTATCACAGTAACATCATTGTAAGTGACTGGTTTACATTGTAATGGTCAACCCCCTTGAGTCATGTGACTGGCAAACCCAATGGGAGGAGAGAATACTCATGAGGGTTGTGCTTCCCCTGGTGTGTGATTCCATTGGGGCTTGTACTTGACTTCCTGTACCATCCATTAACCGATCCCCTTGTAATCAAATTCTTAGGCATGAACAGTTTCGGGGCTATGAGTCTAACATACAGATTTCTATAGTTCTAGGTCCATCAAATGGTTCTTTTTAAGATCCAAAGAAAAGATCTTAAACAATTGATGGACCTAGACCAAGGTTCTGTATGTTAGTCCCATTACTGCTAGTCCACCACAGATCTGAGAATTTTCATTTTAATCCTAGACCTTCAGGGATACAAACAAGAACCATTCATGTGACCTTTCAAGAAGGCAGACAATAATCACTTTGATGATTTGATTCAGTTCTATGGTGCCCTCTTAGCCAAAATGGTGCCTACAGTGCCGGATTAAACTGCCATGGGCCCTGAGCTGTATGATTATTATAGTCCCTACAAGTCCTGGAATCTTTCCTACATATGGTACTAGAATGGGAAAGGAGGATGTGTCCCTTCTGCTGCTTTCAATCTGCGGTTTCAGGACCTTCCGAATTCCTGAAATGGCTCTTTTGTTCATCTCTATTGAGAGAAGGAACAGATGTATGATGATTTCATGGGTGAAGGGTCCTTCTAATTATAAATTTGGTGGGTGGCCATAGGTCCCCTATAAGGCTTGGGACCCAGCCTACTGCCCATATTACAATCCACTACTGGTGTCTAGAGGTGCTCTTGTGGGTTTAGAGGGGTAGTTGGTTATTGGCAGGTAATGGAAGGACAATGAGCTTGACCCAGCTATGAACCTCTTCTCGTGAACCATATGGTGATGTCCTAATGCCCCCGAATTCTCAGCCCACCCCGCTGTACTGGTAATTGTTCTCATATCTGTTGTCATTGTAGGTGTTTCTCATTAGAGCGGTTTATCCCGGCAATGTCAAAATGTTCAGTATGTTCCAATTTTTTAAACGAACTTTTCTGGAGATAATGTACAATTACGGAACTAGAAAAGGTCACAATGGAAAAGGTTTTTTTTTTAGGAAAGATGACTGTAGACCGACCAAAAACTTTTTTCTTTCCATTTCATATATAGTAAAAAGCTTTTTTCTTCGCCTCACCACAGCTTGTTAAAGTCATAAACTTCTTTTCAAGCATTTTACAGGCCCCCAAAGGTATATAATCATCATGAACTCGACTCAAAAACAAAACATGAAAATAAATTTCACTTTACAAAAAAAAAAAAAAGAAAATACTGAACTGAAACCTTTACAGCTTTATTGGATTTAAGGGAGACTTCCATAGAGTCCGGGATTATATTTTTTTTACCTTTCTACATTGTATATGGCGTGTGAAGCGAATTCACCAAGGAGACATGAATTTTTTACGTCTTCTTTTCTCTCTTCCAGGCTTTATCCTGCGCAAGGACCACTCACAGAACGCTTCTTTCTTTCTCAAGAAGGGATGTAGGTTTTTACATGTTTGTTGTTGGTGTTATCTGATTGTAGTTTTCGCGTGCTACCTTAAAAAATTGTTTTTTTTGGGGCACATAGGGGCTCATTTACTAATGAGATATCCCGCTGATTTCCATTTTGTGGCGCTGGGACAGGGAGTTAAAAGGGTTTTTGGTGCACGCGATTGGATTTTGGCGCCAGCTTACATACAACAGAAATCGGGGGCGGCCCGTCGTACAATCCGACGGATTCGGACAATCAGCGGAATTTAACTTCTAATTGGTGTCGCAATCAAGCACGTACATGTACCGGGGAGGAAGATGGTGAACTCCGGCGGACCTGAGCGGGACACCAGATGCAGGAATTCGGGTGCAGATCTTAGTGAATCGCGCCAGAGTGCATTCCGAGGGACCTGGGTAAGTAAATGTGCCCCATAGAGATAGTTAAAAAGTAATAAAGTTTACACATGTTTTTTTTCATTTTTATTTTTATTTGGGGTTAAAGTCGAAAAAGAAATTTATTTTTGTAATTCATACTTTTTTTTTAGACTTTCAAATTAACTCACAATCGACATTATTAATGAATTACCTATTTTGCTTTGGTTGTTTTGTTATATAATATGTATAGTCTCGGGGCAAACGGGTGACTATGGCGGGTACTTTTTGTAGTGTAGCGGGGGATTTTTTTTAATTATATGGGAAATATCAATGTATTTTTTGAATATTTAAGACCTCTGGGGGATACTTTCCATATATATACATATATATATATATATCTATATATTACTATTACTATAAACCAGAGGTCTTAAATATTCATAAAAATACATTGATATTTCCCGATATAATAAAAAAAAATCCCCCGCTACACTACAAAAAGTGCCGCCATAGTCGCCCCGTTTGCCCGAGACTATACATATTATATAACAAAACAACCAAAACAAAATAGGGAATTAATTAATAATGTCAATTTTGAGTTAATTTGAAAAAGTATGAATTACAAAAAAAATCCTTTTTTCCACTTTTAACCCCAAATAAAAATGAAAAAAACATGTTTAAACTTTTATTACCTTTTTAACTATCTCTATGGGGCACATTTACTTACCCGAACCCTCGGAATGCACTCTGGCGCGATTCACTAAGATCTTGCACCCGAATTTCCTGCATCTGTCGCTCCCCGCTCAGGTCCGCCGGAGTTCACCATCTTCCTTCCGGCCCGCCCCCCGATTTCTGTCGTATGAAAGCTGGCGCCAAAATCCAATCATGTGAGCCAAAAATCCTTTTAAATCCCTATCCCAGAGCCGCAAAATGGAAATCGTCTGGATGTCCGACGATAGTGCGGTCCGTGGGGCCCTTAGTAAATGAGCCCCTATGTGTCCCAAAAAAACACCAGACAATTTTTTAAAGGTAGCACGTGAAAAAAAAGTTACGGCACTTAAACCGGCGCTTACGAAAATTCTCTAAAAATTCCCAAGCACTAGAGACTTTTCAGGCCGCATCACTTAAGGGTTATACAGATGCCCAGGTCTACACTTTTGCATAGTCAGCACTTGTGGTAGATTCTTTTTAATGAAACTTTCAAGTACTGAGCTTAGCTTCATCTGCATTTGACTACAATCAGATAACACCAACAACAAACGTATAAAAACCTACATCCCTTCTTGAAAGAAAGAAGCATCTCGTGAATGTCCTTGCAGGAGAAAGCCTGGAAGAGAGAAAAGAAGACGTAAAATTCATGTCTCCTTGGTGAATTCGCTTCACACGTCATGTACAATGTAGAAAGGTAAAAAAAATATAATCCCGGACTCTATGTCAAGTCTCCTTTAAATCCAATAAAGCTGTAAAGGTTTTCAGTTCAGTATTTTTCTTTTTTTTTTTTTTAATCATATATGATATATGCCTGGCACTTCATTCATTTGTTGTAGGGTCTTGGTATGGATGGCAAATAAACTGGAAAGTGTACTGACCCTTCTCCTCCTTGTATTTTTTGATCCTGCACTTGGCAGGAGGTTCCAAGGGGTCACAGAACCCACTTTAGCCAATGAATGGCCTCACTGGACCACAGGACATCCCTCCCTCTGATCACAAGACGTCACTTCCTTTGTTGTCCCCCAGGTCCAAGGAAGCCATTCATTAGCCGAAGTCGGTCCATTGACCTCCATGTACTCTCAGCCGGGTGCAGGGCTGAAACCCTGAAGAACTGGATTGTTGCAGGAGCCTTCATAGCACGTTACATGACACCAGACTTATAGGCTGTCTGCCTGAGAGTACATAAAAAATCTTTACATGTTTCTATTTTTTGGGAATTTTTCCAAGAACAGCAGGACTATGTTGCAGTATGGAGACACGTAACATTTGTGGCTGATTTCAGCTGCTCACAGAAGTAACAGGGAAGCCCCAAACCTCCCCTGAATGTGATTAACTATTGGCCAAAACATTGCCAAAAGAAATACATAAAATATCATAACTTTCCAAATGTTTTGGCCAAATAGTTAATCACATTCAGGGGAGGTTTGGGGCTTCCCTGTTACTCGTGAGCAGCTGAAATCAGCCACAAATGTTACGTGTCTCCATACTGCAAACTAGTCCTGCTGTTCTTGGAAAAATTCCCAAAAAATAGAAACATGTAAAGATTTTTTTATGTACTCTCAGGCAGACAGCCTATAAGTCTGGTGTCATGTAACGTGCTATGAAGGCTCCTGAACAATCCAGTTCTTCAGGGTTTCAGCCCGCACCCGGGGTGAGAGTACATGGAGGTCAATGGACCGACCTTCGGCTAATGAATGGCTTCCTTGGACCTGGGGGACAACAAAGGAAGTGACAGTCCTTGTGATCAGAGGAGGGATGTCCTTTGGTCCAGTGAGGCCATTCATGGACTTAAAGTGGGTTCTGTGACCCCTTGGAACCTCCTGCCAAGTGCAGGATCAAAAAAATACAAGGGGAGAGGGTCAGTACACTTTCCAGTTTATTGCCATCATACCAAGACCCTACAACAAAGAATGAAGTGCCAAGCATATATCATATATGTTGATAATATATATAGATATATAAATATAATATATGTATATATATATATATGAAGTATCCCCCAGAGGTCTTAAATATTCTAAAAATACATTGATATTTCCCATATAATTAAAAAAATCCCCCGCACCTAAAAAAGTACCGCCATAGTCACCCGTTTGCCCGAGACTATAATATTATATAACAAAACAACCAAAGCAAAATAGGTAATTCATTAATAATGTCGATTTTGAGTTAATTTGAAAGTCTAAAAAAAGTATGAATTACAAAATAAATCCTTTTTTCGACTTTTAACCCCAAATAAAAATAAAAATGAAAAAAACATGTTTAAACTTTTATTACCTTTTTAACTATCTCTATGGGGCACATTTACTTACCCAGTCCCTCGGAATGCACTCTGGCGCGATTCACTAAGATCTTGCACCCGAATTTCCTGCATCTGTTGCTCCCCGCTCAGGTCCGCCGGAGTTCACCATCTTCCTCCCGGTACATGTACGTGCTTGACTTGCGACACAATTTAGAAGTTAAATTCCGCTGATTGTCCGAATCCGTCGGATTGTACGACGGCCGCCCCCCGATTTCTGTTGTATGTAAGCTGGCGCCAAAATCCAATCGCGTGCACCAAAAACCCTTTTAACTCCCTGTCCCAGCGCCACAAAATGGAAATCAGCGGGATATCTCATTAGTAAATGAGCCCCTATGTGCCCCAAAAAAAACAATTTTTAAGGTAGAGCGCGGAAAACTACAATCAGATAACACCAAAAACCAAACATGTAAAAACCTACATCCTTCTTGAAAGAAAGAAGCGTCTCTAGTGGGTCCTTGCAGGATAAAGCCTGGAAGAGAGGAAAGAGAAGACGTATAAAATTCAGTCTCCTTGGTGAATTCGCTTCACAACACGCCATATACAATGTAGAAAGGTAAAAAAAATATAATCCCGGACTCTATGTCAAGTCTCCTTAAATCCAATAAAGCTGTAAAGGTTTCAGTGTCAGTATTTTTCTTTTTTTTTTTTTGTTAAAGTGAAATTTATTTCATTTTGTTTTTGAGCGAGTTCATGATGTGTATTAAATCTTTGGGGGCCTGTAAAATGCTGACAAAGAAGTTATGACCTTTAACAAGCTGTTGGTGAGGCAGAAATAAGCTTTTTACTATATAATGAAATGGAAAGAAAAATGTTTTGGTCGGTCTACAGTATCTTTCCTAAAAAAAAACCTTTTTCATGTGACTTTTCTAGTTCCGTAATTGTACATTATCTCCGAAAGGAACTGGTCGTTATTAAAAAATTGGAACATACTGAACATTTTGACATTGCGGGATAACCGCTCTAATGAGAAACACTACAATGACAACAGATATGAGAACATATGACCAGTACAGCAGGGGGTGGGCTGAGAATTCGGGGGGCATTAGGACATCACCATATGGTTCACGAGAAGAGGTTCATAGGGGTCAAGCCATTGTCCTTCCAATTACCTGCCAATAACCAACCTACCCCTCTAAACCCACAAGAGCACCTCTAGACACCCAGTAGTGGATTGTAATATGGGCAGTAGGCTGGGTCCCAAGCCTTATAGTGGACCTATGGCCACCCACCAAATTTATATTAGAAGGACCTTCACCCATGAAATTCATAACATCGTTCCTCTCTCAATAGAATGAACAAAAGAGCCATTTCAGGACTTCGGAAGGTCCTGAAACCGCAGATTGAAAGCAGCAGAAGGGACACATCCCCTTTCCCATTCTAGTACCATATGTAGGAAATGATTCCAGAATTGTAGGGACTATAATAATCATACAAGCTCAGGGCCCATGGCAGTCTAATCCGGCACTGTAGGCACCATTTTGGCTAAGAGGGACACCATAGAACTGAATCAAATCATCAAAGTGATTATTGTCTGCCTTCTTGAAAGGTCACATGAATGGTTCTTGTTTGTATCCCTGAGAGGTCTAGGGATTAAAATGAAATTCTCAGATCTGTGGTGGACTAGCACAGTAATGGGACTAACATACACGATCCTTTGGTCTAGGGTCCATCAATGTTTAAGATTTTTCTTTGGACTTAAAAGAACCATTTGATGGACCTAGACTATAGAAATCTGTATGTTAGACTCTAGCCCCGAAACTGTTCATGCCGTAAGAATTTGGTTACAAGGGGATCGGTTAATGGATGGTACAGGAAGTCAAGTACAACAGCCCAATGGACAATACACACCAGGGGAAGCACAACCCTCATGAGTATTCTCTCCTCCCATATGGGTTTGCCAGTCACATGACTCAAGGGGTTGACCATACAATGTAACCAGTACTTACAATGATGTTACTGTGATAATTGAAACGTTCACAGTCCATATAATTAGTGCATGTTAAAGGTCATTAACCCATCCAGAGTGAAAGCAATGAACCTTATTTCTGAAAACATGGGGGCAAATACAGACTTTAAGATGCAGAATCTTAATTTCCATTGAATACAACCCACTACAGGATGTGTTCATATTTTCTGTATCCCCCCAAGGAGGAGGTAAAGGTCTGAGTGAATGTGTTTGTGGAAGCGCCAATATTACATTTCACCTTCTACCTCTTGTAGACAGTAATTTTTCTTAATATACTTCTGCAATTAAGGGCTATTCCAAGAAGCCACGAGCTGTGAGATTAACGCGGTAGATGAAGCTTTCAGATGATGTATCATCACAGTCTCATTTTTATTAGAAAATGTATTTTCTTACTGTAATAAATATGACTTATTTTATCAGATTTTATCACATGTTTCTATTATACCTGAAGCGGGAAACCTTTAGCGCTGGTCATCTGGCACTGGGTTCTGGGATTTGCATTGAAGAACTTCCAGACAGACAAGGGATGGGTGGGAAATGGTAGAATTCATTATGCCTTCTCTCCAGTTTTCTGGCTTCTCCGACCCGCAAGACTATTTGGGCATGTTGGGGTGGAGAGCCCCACCACATTTTCTATGGTCTCCCACGGGAAACTGGCGGAGACTATAGCAAAAAAAACTCCACCAGATGTACAATACAGGCCACAATGGTGTGGGTTGGGGTTTGCACCATTTTATTAAGAGGATGGAGCCTCTTAGAGATACGGGAACAGGGCTGCCAGCAGGGGGGAATTAAGACGGCCTTTAAAAAACCCATTCTTAAAAAAATTTCCTCTATATATGTTTATGATGACTAGAGAAGGAAATAGGACAACAGGTCCATCAAGCCCAACTTATGGTGTGGATCCAGAGGAAGGCAGGAACAAAAAAGTCTACAAGGCTGATGCCAATTTCGTGGAAAAAATTCCTTGCCGACCCCCAAAATTTCAGGAATTGGTTATAATAACTTCATATTAACACTTTGTGGTTCTAAAACCATAAATTTTTTCTCTTCCAGAAAAAGCATCAAGGCCAAGATGAAGCGAATCTAATAGCTGTAGATTTGGACAAATCTGCCAGTTTTCACGGCACCGAAGCGAATCACAATCTTTTTGGATATGTCATGGATGAGTAGGCGGCTGATTACTGCTGTGTGTCATCCCAGTAGTCCTAGGAGATATGGATGATGGAAAATTTTAAATTATATAAGATTTACAAACAAAATCAGTTTTTTTAGAAGACAAACAGAGTGTCCTATACCAATTCCTGGGGAGTAGTCTTATATTAACATTGGTTGGACCCAAACGAGACTTTATAAAAATGCGGCCTTCAGTAAAAGTGAATCTTGGAAGATTAATCATATCTCAAATCTCTGCCAATATCTTACGTGACGCTCATGACCAAAACTGGTCTTGTTTTAGATCCTGCATGAAGTGCTGTGTTATGCAACATGAAAAAAGCCTTAGCCCATCATATAGGGGGGACATGTCAGAACCTTTAAGGTCACTCTATCAGAGTGTAAGCCAGTCAAAACATCACCAGACGGTGGGGAATCATGGAAGCAAAATGGTAGGATGGTGGGGGAAGTCATTTCTACCCTTACACCATAAAACTACTTGTCCACCTCAAGGTGGGATATGAAGTCTCCTTTCTAAAATCCTCTCTTTATGTGAGATCTCACCTGGTCATCTATAAAAATAAAAGTCAAATGAAGTATATGGCAGAGAAGAAAGAATCATATTTGCCTGAGATGAGTCACAATTATTTATCTGAGATGATCAACAAAGAGGGGGAATTCAGACAACCTCTATCTTCAGTTCTATAGACATCTAGAAACTTTTGCAGGTGCATATTAAAGTTGAAGAACTATACTTTTTAAAGTATCAGGCGTTATGGATTTGTGGGCTACAGAACTGGAGACTACTGGCCTCCAAGCCATTTATAGATGAGATTTCACATTTAAGAGGGAATTCTCGCCTGGGGCGAAGGTCATTTTGGTCAGTGTCCTTTAAAAAATACAAAAAATGTTATAAACGCAAATCATTTCACCCGAAGGAAAAAGACAGATTTGTAAGGTTTCATTTTGTGCACTTCTCGAGTGAAGTCTATTCTGTTTGATGGATGTGATACTTACCATAGTATTTGATGGTTACAAAGACAATGTGCCCGACATAATATTGTTGACGATACAGATTGTAGCCACCCGTGTCCATCTATTATATAGTCAATTGTATCCATGCGGTGTAGAGGCTCCTTCTACACGGTACGCAGGGACACTGCAGGCGCTTAGCACCTGCTCCCTGTTAGGAGAATGGAAGACATTTGCTCCAGTGTAACTTCAGGTTAACAAGCTAAATGCTATAAACAGAGGGTTATGAGAAGGTTATAAGCAATGAATTGCTTATCGTTTTGGAAACTGTAAATCACACGCAGTTATAAAGCATGCAAGAAGTTACATTACTGCATCTAAGACATAGTATTAACTCCTTCATCAACCATAATTCATTCTTCAATGTAATATGTAATAGTAATAGTACAGTACTGCATAGGACTAGTCCTCCCCAGCCCATGCTGAATGTGTAAGGGGCTGTGGTGTTGCTGCATAATGGCATTGGGCTAATACCAGTTACCCTCAGTAGCCGACACAGATTCACTATATTTGCAATATAATGTAATAAACAGTGAATCTCCATTAAGAGGTAGAGATCCCTGATCAATTTGCTTTCATTATAAACAAGTTTCTTGTGTGGACAGCACACATACACCTTATATACTAGGGATCAACTATGTAAAATCTGCTCAGCTCCTCGCTTCTATAACATGCTGCCTGCACATAGGACACATGTCAAACTGCTCAGCTCCTCACTGTATAACATGCTGCCTGGTCATGGGTACATACAGTAGTTTTCAATCGTTTTGCTCCTTCCGCTGTATAATATGCTGCCTGTGGATAGGACATCGGGACAGATTTACTTACCCCATCCATTCGAGATCCAGCGGCGCGTTCTCTGCAGTGGATTCGTGTCCAGCCGGGATTCACTAAGGCAGTTCCTCCGGCGTACACCAGATGTCGCTGCTGCGCTGAAGACCATCGGATTGCATCGGAGTTCACCGTCCTACCCTGGGTGAAGTTAAGCGCGTGTCAAGCAACATTTTAAAAAAAAAAAGCGGCGGTTTTTTCCGAATCCGTTCGGGTTTTTAACTGCCACACCCCCCAATTTCGTTGCGTGGATGCCAGCGCGTGAGCGGCCACAATCCGATCGCGTGCACCAAATCCCAGGGCAATTCAGAAAAAAAATCGCCTTCACATCGGGAAATATTCGGGTAAACATTCGGGAAGAAACGCAAATCGGGCCCTTAGTAAATGACCCCCATTATGTGCAATCTGCTTTTTCTTTACTGCTCTATATCATTCTGCTGTCAATTTAGATTTCTTGTGATGCGCAGGTGGTAACATTTATACCCAGCCCTGTGACCTTCCGTCAAATAAATCACCATCAGCACATTAAATGGCATATGGTAGTTGGGGTCCTGTTATTGGGGTCTAGGTGCTTGAGTTGCTCTTACGATTATTCCTAAAGACGCACGTCACCAATACACTGCTCTACTCCTAATCACAAGAGAGATTTTTGCCTCTTTAGATCCCGCTTCTCCATTGGAGCACAGTCACTCGAAACCCAACAAAAAAACTTTTTTCCAATACATTTAAATATTGTGGACAAAAGACAAGAGGTCTGTGGACTTAATATCAGAATACACCAGAGTATTCCCCTTCCTGCATTAGTGTGTGAATCAAATACGCCTTGCTAATAAAAATCCCTCTAAGGTTGGTTCTGTTCTGTATTCAACATCTGCATATGTAAAACATAGACAGAATAACTGGGAATAGAAATCCCCTCCAGCAGTGAACTTATAGTATAGGAGTGAGGAAACCTGAGCCTGGCTTCTCTGCAGCACCTTCTGTCCGGCAAAGTGGGAAATATATCTATATACACCAGCCTTGCACATCTTGAGGCTGGATTTTTTTTCCCATTCTTGGCAGCACAATTATAGTCAAGTCACTCTCAATGGGATTTTGGTCTCCATTAGTGTATAGGCAATGGACTATAAAATGTTTCAAATGGTGACAAACCATACAAATTGGTCTCAAAAAGGTAGTGCAATGAGAAAAATGTCTGAAAAATGTTGTTTTGGCTTTGTGAGTTATTGCTAACATTTTGTGCCAACCTGTTCAAGTTTTTAAGAGGAGACCCTCACAAACTTAGATTTGGGGTTTATATATATATTAATGAGAGCGGGCTGCTCATTGTTCCGAGGCACTTTGAATTTCTTTCTACCCCCACAGTTGTGAGCTATCAATCCCGAATCTAACCCATTGTTATCCTGTCCCCTGTCGAGCCGGAGGAAGCTAGAGCAGAGAAAGGGGGGCGTGTGTTTTAATAATCTTCTCGTGTCTCTGTTTATATCATAATACACCCTCTGCTCTAGTCTCCTCATACTCTGACCGTAGAGTGGATTACAATGTCAGATACTGGAACTGATATCTCAACAAGCTAGAATAAAAATACAAAGTGTGGTTGATGCCTTCCTTTTTTCACTGCATAGCGCTGAAGTAGGTTATTTTAGGAATTGCAGGAGGTGAGCCAGCTCTAGTGACTGCTGGGTCTGCAGGGGTTTAATCAGAGATTTCCCCCACAGGGGGCCCGTTTTACCTGTACTAGTGCTTATATGTATATGCCCAGAGAGGTAAAATTAAAAAAAAAACAAATTGGAATATTCCCTCAGGGGCCTTAGTTATGCCGATGGGAGACAGATTAAAGTAAAAAAAAAAACCACACACAGAATATTAATAAATATAGTTTTAAAAAGGAACAACATTTCCTGGACTATAATTTTATGTATCAAGACACCGTTTTGACACTCTAGGAGAATACATTTATAATCTGTTTTCTTATTGGGAGTTTGAAAAACTTACAAAAAAACTTTATATAACAGCTAATGTGACAACAAAAATAATTGTATTGCAGTTTTTTGTAAACTTTGACCCAGCATATAAAATAATCTCACAAAAAAGGTTTTTTAATATTTTTATTTTTAGTTTTTAAACTATCCCTGAGTTGTTCAACTAAAAAAAGCTGCAAAAAAGTTAAGCAATGCCAACCCACTAAAGGAACAGGTGATGGGCCTTAAGGTCAATAGGGACATACATTACTACACAACAGTGCATGTGTGTTACGTATGGAGGAGTTTCTGTGTAGGCTGGGCCTATGGGGTGCGCCAAGTAGATTCAGGAATTCTGTGCCGTTCCGCATGATATCATGGCACCCCTGCCACCTGCCTACTGACAGCTATGTGCTACCGAACTTTTTTGGTGGTGACGGTTTTGTGCACCTTTTAATGGGCGCGTGACAATACAGCTTTAGAGCGGGATTTTGCTATGTTAAATATGCGGCGGCATGGCAATACTAAATGCACGCTGGAACGGACCAATTAGTGCAGAAGAATGGGGTACATGTGTGCACACAAATTAGTGGCGGCGGACAGCTCTTTAATACCTGTCCCAATCAGTTTGACCTAAAAGAACCATCAAAAGATAAACTGAAGAAAATGTGCTGCGCGGAGCTTAAGTAATCTCGCCCAATATAATAGTGTAAATTCGCCTTTCCTTAAATAGTGCTGATTAGGTAAGAAAGCTTTTATTTAAGGCTGGTCAAAAAGAGTAGTTTAAAACCACCGCCCAGACCTATCTACCTCCTGCAGGGGGACACATGTTCATCACATCTTATATAGGTGAGTAGTGAGTAGCCTAACTCAGATAAGACTAAGTACAGTCCCCTACTTAAGAACACAAAACCTGTTGACATCATCAGATTCGCTTCGCCTAGTACCGTTAACGGCCCTCTGGCTGTTGGTAAGTACTGTACTTGGAATATCCGTAGTCATGGCTTGATAAATCAATCATGCTTTTTGTTAACAGTTTATTCACAGGTATTGGAGATTCTGTGAAATTAATGATTTATTTGGTTTGAATCTGGTCGTTCCTATGATGGAAGCAAACCAAACATTTTTTAAACTTTCCAGATATAAAGGCGCATGCCCGAGACGCCAATATAACATAAGTTTTGGAGTATCGGGTCTACACAATGATCAAGTTATTTTGTATGTTCGGTTTCTGTGTGACTTACATACCAAAATTCGCAATCTTGACAGACAAAAAACACAAAACGACCACTATCTGTACTCCGGTTATAACTTGGGGTACTTTTGCGCTGATTTTTAATGTATAAAGCAGATATTTGGGAGGATGCCTTTTGTGACCAGGTACCTTCAAATTCGTGACTGGCTGGGATGGCTCACCTTGGCCTAACTTCAGGGGTGTTGGTAATTGCCGTAAATGTAACCATTGTACCTATGAATCGCTCGCTGAATGTCATTGTATGTTGAGCGAGTGAACTTTCACCCGTTTTACGTCAAGTCAGTAAATTGGGCATTAGGCCGCTGAAAGCGCTTTATGATGAGTGACCCGAGATTTGTGTATGCCATCAAATTTAGGTGCTCTTTGCTATGATAGTCTGGCAGATTGATCCTTAGCGCATTGCGACTATCTGACCATAGAAGCCGCGACCACACCATCACCACTCGTGAAGCGTAAAAATAGCAGACGCATTTTATGTAGCGAAGTCGGCTGATTGTCATAGCAACCAGATTTCACCTCAACGCGAACGAGCAGCAAGTCTGTCAGAAGAGCGAGATAGACGCACCAAAACAACATCCGATTAACGCCCGGCCTGTTGAGAATTGGGTGGATGCCCCCACCATGGAGTATCACAGCGCTCAGCCGCTGCAGGCACGAGCGCTGCTTCCCCATTCCCCGATCGGGCACCGTGTCCTAGTCTTGACATCGGAAATCCGACGGGTGGCGCGCAGGCCGGCTCTGATGGCGTCACCATAATACAGGGGTGACTATCCCCACCCCCTGAACCCTGGAACCAGCTGAACAAAATGCCGCTCCACATCCGGCGAAAGACATACCATCGAGATGCGAATAAGAGTTAATTAAAAATGAGACTTTGAAAAAAGCGTAAGTAAACCCCGCAGCCATATAGTCATGCTCACTTTTAACCCTCCGGGGGGGGGCTTGAGGCGCATTATAAGAAGGCAATTAGGAAAGACGTTCATTTATTCTGGGCAAGTAGTAATACATGCTGTAAATAATTCAACCAAATATCAGATCATTCATGCAGAGACATTGCACTACATGAAATAAAAAATTATCAGGGACCATCCATGAGGAGAAGTGAGGAGCGAATAATGAAAGACATTCCGCATTTACACAGCATCAACCCCACCATCCTCCCCCCCCTTTCCTCCTCTGGCCTCCACTCCCCCTCTACCCCCGACCCATAGGTCATCATATGGACTATATGCGATCCACACACGGAATGCGTGAGCGGGGGACGCTCGCAAGACACTCCCTCTTGAATTGTCAATTGCTATGCCTACGATCTCCTTTAATTTGGGAGCTATGCTCACACCGATGTATCCCTCTTATCTTGGCAGAAGTTCCATCAAGCGCCGGTCTATGTATATTCATTTAATAATACGTAATGCAGTTCTCTGCGCGCATCTACGCCTAATGTTTTATCTGTGGCAATACGTCCAACCATCCGAGGCCAATTAATCTTCTAACAGGGGAGCAGCGGCGTGTCATACTAGGCTGCCGCATGGATAGACAAACATATAAAATGTCATAAAGAAGAATAAAAGCATGACAAAATAATAATGTACATAAGGAAGAATAATAGCAATAATCCTCCTACGATCAGCCCGCCCACCGTGGCCCCCTCTAATAGGACTGTCGCCGTCGTCACCATCCCCTAACGTCACCCGTAATCATGCGGTACCCCAGCAACCAGACACGGCCTCGACGGGAAACATATCCTACTACCATATAATAATTCCGGTGAGCTAATACTCCATCATCTACCCTCCGCCTCCTACGAGCCCGCGCATCGCCGACCATCGAAGTAACGTAAGTCAATCCTGCACGGACTCCCACTCCTCCTAATAATACTCGCAGATAATAATAATTGACTACCAATCAAGAATAACAAGGGCATGCCCAATATAATAATGTCATTAGAAGCCGTCATTGAAGAGTCAGTGAGCTACGACCAAATCAATAATGAATGGCTCGCCAATATAATCCTAACCGGCATCGGCCCACATCTAAAGATCAGGGCGTGGTATATAAGTTTTTGAGTATAGCCCTTATGATATTATACCTTTGCAGGTGGCCAAAACATTGCCAAAAGAAATACATAAAATATCATAACTTTCCAAAGTATTTAGGTACAAGCCTTTCTGTTTCTTAACCCCCCGTGGATAACATTTCTAGCAGAACAAGACATTTGTTGGAATTGCTATTTTTTGTACATAAATTACTTTATTTTTGCATCATTGGCTCCAGCACCGGAGTCTCCATTGTTTTCGTGTTTGTGTTTTAACCATTGTATTCGTGTTGATTAGTTTAAAAAAATTTAAACCTCTTGTAAAGTTCAGACTTATGGTGTAAAAATACTACAAAAGAATCTTTTTTTTGGATAAATTATGCAATATTTTCCTTCCATATAAATGAAACAACTACACAGAAAAGGATTGTTTAACATTAAGAAAAGATACATTGTTTTCTTCATAAGCTCCACATCTGTCTATTGTGTGTAACTCAGTCCCATTCATTTTACTAGATCTCAACTGCAACATAAGATGAAATCACCCATGGACAGGAGAGGAGATGTTTGTGTTTTTTTTAAATCCTGGACAATCCCTTTAATGTTATTTCAATACATAGCCACACAATATAATCACTTGTCATGTCCATCAAGGGAGCAAATGTTCACGTGGCATTTAATATGACCTGAATTCTGCATTTTCTATCAGTTTTCCCATCTCCAGCCTTTTCAGTTTTGCCTGAGATTTAGTTTTAATCACTTTTCCCCCTTTCCTCTGCATAGACTTCTCTGTAGTCTGACATTACAGTGATCTTCTGTGTGTCAGATTTTTTTAACTTACCAAATTTAACGTTGAGTTTCTATCTACATCTACATTTCAATTTTTCAAGAGGGATAGAGTACTATAACATTGCCAGGTGTCACTATTGACAAGAGGCAGATGCTAATCAAATACTTCCTATTTAGGGATGAGCGGACCCTTTCAGGTTTAGCCACACCTGAATCTGAAAGTTTGGTTCAGGTTTGGGTACCCAAAGGGATTGACTTGAAGATTGTGGGTGTCCGCTTCTTCCTACTCCTATTTCCTACCAATATCATGGAATCTTGTCAATGAATTGGAGCCAGGTAATGTGAAATAAACTAATGTAAAGTGCTGAAATCATTCAGAATGCTGATAAATAGATTTTTTTAAATCAGCATAGTATAGGTTAATTGGAACCTGTCAATGGGTAAAAATTACATTCCTGGTGACTGGTGCGCTTTAAGTTGAATTTGTATGTTAGTCAGAACTAGTATCACTTGTAAGGGTACAGTATTTTTTGGACTATAAGGCACACCGGAGTATAAAGGCGCACCATCAATAAATGCCTGCTAAAACGTCTAAGTTCATATATAAGGCGCACCGGATTATAAGGCGCACCTGATTATAAGGATGAATGACCAGCAGGTGGCAGACCTGTGCACAGTTCAAGGCAGCTGTTGTCTGTAAGTACGGTTCATATATAAGGCGCACTGGACTATAAGGCGCACCTTTGATTTCTGAGAAAATCAAAGGATTTTTAGTGCGCCTTATAGTCCGAAAAATACGGTAACTCCAGAATAAGTATTGTTTTATCCAAAGTTCATATAGTAGTCACTGATCCGCCTCTATAACACATACACCCATGCATAGAATACATGGAAGCATAGATAATTAAAGGGATTTTTAAAAACTGTGAGTTAATGCTGATTGGGGGATTTATCCCAGCAGAATTTTCCTTAAATTTCAGAACAAATATGCAGCAAGTAACGTTCTTTAGAATTCATGTCTTTGTGTCTGTTTTAGCAGATTGGAAAATGTAATAGATTTGTTGTAGTCAGGAGGATCTGCTACTACTTGGCAGGGTGCGCCACGCGAGTATAATCCTGATGGCGGATGTTTTATTACACCCCGGTGATGCGCCTGCAGGGATTGATAGTAAACTGCTGAATAAACTAAAATTACTTGTGTCTTTGGTGCCATAATGGTTCCTTTTTAGCTGCATACAAATAACACTCAACCTACAGAACAAACGCACAAAGGAAGAGCCATTCAGGCTAAGGGGAAAGCTGTGTGACAACCTGGAGGGGCTTCGTCATTGCTAGTGCAGAAATATCACTTCTTTGGGAGTATTATTTTCTAGGCTTCTGTGTGGAACAATAGTCAATGGATCAGCATTGTGACATTAATTGAATTTCTCTTTGCATAGAAAATACATTATGTATTGAATGGGATGTAAAAGACCAAATGATATTACAAATAAAAAAGAATTTAGAAGAGAAATGTTAAAACAATTTGCTATTAATATAATTTCATCTTCTTGATGAGTTCACGCGAGCGCATTTTATATATATTTTATTATTATTCAGGGGTGAACCTAAACTCTCTGCTGAGTTGGGCTGTAGAGTGGCGCCCCCTCTGCCCCATCCAGTAGTAATTTATTGGGTTATTTTTTTGTAACTGGGTTCTCCATGCAGTGTCTCATACTCCTGCTGTCATCAGGTGTGAAGAGACGTTAGTTTTAAGTGTCAGGTCCTGCTTTGTAGTAGGTGACTGCACCCCACTGACCTCATTCTGCTGCAGATGGAGCTGCCTGAGGCGAAAGGCTCAACTCACCTCATGGCTAGCGCACGCCTGATTATTCAGTATGCATCTAAATGGCATTCTCACATTAGTACTTGCCACTTACCCCCACCACTTTGTGTGGTATTTCTCAAACACACCACTTTTTAGACTTGAACATGCCCAAATGTGTTGCATCCGTTTCTGAAAATTCATAACCACCTGCCAAATTTGGGACAGTTGGCAACCATGCCATAGCCACCAACTACATGTGGAATGCAATCACATTTAGAGTACCCGCCCCAAAACTACAATGTGCCAGTCACAAGTTATATCACTGGCCATAAACAATCGCAAACAGCAGCCATCCTCCTCATTATACAGAAAGCTCACCTCCTCCAGATTTCACCCACAAACATCTCCAGTGTGTAGAAGAGACTGACACAGGCACACACAGGCTGCAGCGGCTCCCCGACCAGGGACTCACAACATCCTGATGACTTGGAGCCAGGTAATGTGAAATAAACTAATGTAAAGTACTGAAATCATTCAAATATGTTTTTAAAATCAGCATAGTTTTATAGGTGAGGTAGCAGGGCTGAGTGTGTCATTGTGTCATATATCCATCTCATGACTCTGATCTGTCTCATCTCGTCTATTAGAATGTTCAGAAGCTAAATAACTGTGTAGCTATACCCTGTACCCTGATAATCTAAGCACATTGTCAGCTCACAGCATCTCACAGCACAGAGATTCCCCGTCCACACTAATATTACACTGACCATCACTGAGTGATAGGAGCTAAAACAGCAATAAAACTGAGTAAAATTGTAAAGTAATGGGGGTAAAAATTATCTTTATTGTGTAAACATCACTAGGGGATTAAAATTTGTGAACTTCCTTTCATAGGCAAACCCCTTTAAGTGTATTTTTTTGTGCTTTTGCAGTATTATTTATATATTTTTGTGACTTATTTTACAGTGGTACTATATATATATTTCTGTTACAATTCGTCAGGAGTTTAGTTGACCCTGCATTGGGATAATGATGTTGCTAGTTTGTCTTTGGACATATAGGCGACTTTCGTGTCTTTGTGACATGTATTTTTCCTCTCAGCTGTAGAAATCTTAAGCCTGGCGAAGGCTCTGAAGATAATTTTTAGAGAAAATAAGTAGGCCCCGCTGACTGAGCGCTCGGCAGCTGCTGGTGCCTGTGTGCGCTGATATGCTCTCATTATTTCACATTTAACTACTGCTGGCACACGGTCATTCGCAATCCTCATAACTTATGTTGTGTGTATATTAAATGGACCCCCGGATCACAGTAGTCTCCCCCATCCATCATATTATTATGGCCGCCGCTGATTCCAGATAAGTGCGCGCAGCATTGTGGCACACGGGGTTATTTTTAAAGTTCACACTGGGAATCATAAAGCCAGAAAACTGCATTGATTATAATTCAGGAACCCGGGCTGAACAATCCGTGCCACTTTAAACATTGGTGAATTATGTAACGTTAGGCCTGTCCGTGTGAAATAGAGACGGCATAATGTATTTTATATGGCGTTCAGGTGCGGTGTAAATCATTGCAGTATTGTGCATCAGCAGCTCAATGTTAGAAATAGAGGAGCTAAACTTTGATTTCAATATATTTGGGCTGCAAACTACTAAATGAAAGAAGCCGGAAAGTTATTGGATTCGTTCACATTATTGAAGGGGTTGTCTGGTTTAGAAAAAAACATTTTTAGATGAACTATTTTGTCATTTTGAGTTTATAAAGAGGATTCCAAATTAAAGGAAATGTACTATCAAGCATGGATAAACCATTGACACTCGACTGTGGTAATCGTCTTATATTTTACCTCCTTCTAAAATCAACTTTTACAAGGAGCTAATGAGCCAGAAGTTCTCTGTTGAGGCATTAGCAGAGCCCCTACATGCTGTAGCTTCACAGGCTGTTAAACTGTGCAGGAGCACATAACCCCTTGGCACTTCTCCCTTTCTCAGCCTGTGAAGCTTCAGTATCAAATCAAAAGACAAAGGGGCTCTGTAGCCACCTGGTGAAAACAAGGTTTAATCACCAGGGGCTTCAAGGTTTCTTTACTGCAATAACTGTGAATCTGTGGAATAGCCAAGCTCAGGAGCTGGTCACAGTAGGGAGAGAAGAGAGCTTCAAGAAGGGTCTAGATACCTTCAAAATAACATTGTTATAAGTTATAATATAGAGTTGTTTCCCTTACATCCCTTCCACATCCAATCCCTTCCCTACCTAGGTAGAACTTGATGACATATATTTCTTTTTTCAACCATATTAACTGTGTTACTAAGTATGGGATATTTCTGGTAATGGCCCCCAAAAGCCCTTCAGGCTCATTTTTATAATTTTAAAAATTGATATTAGAAGGTAGGAAGCCATGGATGACAAATATAAGAAGATTACCACAGTCACGGTGCCTGGATCTATGAGTAAGTGTCCCTGGTTTATAATGATGGATTTTGATGGTAGATTTCCTTTAAGGACCCTATACAGAAGAGGATTTTTCACTATGGAGGACTTGAAATGTGTAATGCTTTAATTCACCTGTGGGAGTGCTGATTCAGAACTGAACACACACTAAAAAGTTTTTCAAAACCAATCAGCAGCAACAGTAGGACGCCTTCTTATAAAGGGGACCATACTAAGATAAGGGACTTATCCAAAGTGGACCACCAATGAAAAACTTGAAGGAATCTACTGATTTGTTAAACTATTTGTAGTTTAAACGCCAAAAATTAAAAAAAAAAAATTATATTTTTGAAAGATTTGAGTTGAACGAGTTGAGATTTTATGAGCAATTCTATAACGTCAATTTTTGCTCTCTACTGTCAGGTGAGCAGTCCTGGCCTGGATTAAAGAGCTCATGACTGTCCAGGAGGAAGCCTAGTTACTATATTAGAAGCTGAAAATCACTATCGTAATGACTTGGGAATGTTGTGGGTCTAACTGCAAAGTGTTACTTCAGATCCTTATCTCATGAGTTGTATGACATGTAAGATAATTGTGCACTCTCCAAAGCTGAGACACTGAAAATATTTTAGTCTAGATGCTAAGACCATGCCGATTCGCGACAATTGTGGAGATAAATGTCTGTTTTTTCTCTGCTGATTTGCATATACGTTTGGCATTCGTTTTGGAGCAGGACAATTTACCAGGGCTTGTATACATGAAAACTGGGCTACAAGCCCTGAAATAGACGCAATTCCTGGCTGTGCATTTCCCCCTTTACACCACCTCCACGCATGTCAGTGGCGTTTCCTGCCCCCCACCTGCACACCACCTATAGGCTGTGCCCGTTCAGACACAGCACAGATTTATCAGGAGACTGAAGTGACCTGATAAACCCGGATCGGTGATGGGTGGTCTTACATCTAGTACCCACGTACTAGATGACAACTGGAACCTCTCTTAAAGCTATTCTCGAATGGAAAGAGTTAGGCTACATTCATACACATGTATGGGGGGCGTATATACGGCTATATACGAGATATGCCCCCCATACATCGCTATGGGCTCACGGCCCTGTACAGGAGCGGTACAGTGCGGCACACGTGCGGCACCGTACCGCTCCGTAGCCCGGGAAAAGATAGGACATGTCCTATCTTTCTACGCAATACGGCGCCGTGCGCTGTATATTCCTATGGAGAGGGGCGGGGGTGAGCTGCGCTCATCCCCTGTTCCTCTCCGCAGCGCCGATGTATGCCCACCGTACCATAGTACCGTAGCCATACATCGTGTGCATGTAGCCTTAAAACAATATTTTCTAAAAGGGGACAAGAAAAATGTATGTGCTGTGCTTTCTACAGAGCTGTCTTCCAACTCCCAACATAATTGATCAGTAAGGTGCCAGGTCTCGGACCCCCATTGATCAGCCATTCTAGGAATACTGTATATTATTAATATCCAAATCTGACAAAACCATTGCTGAACTCAATAATTAAGCAGTATGCTGTAAGCTAACTAGCGCCCCCTGCTGGTGACTGTCAGAGCAAGATTTCTAAAATAGGGATTATCATAGAATCAAGTTTTTAAAAAAGTTTCCCAAAAGTGTTACCAAGTTGTTGCTTTCCCCTTGAAATTACAATTCACGGGCATCTTTTATCAGAACTCTTATATGACCTAGAATTTTATGAATATGTAGGGTGGACAGCTGGGTGTTAACATTGCTCTTGTCAAAAGGTGTCACCTCTGACTGGTCAGTATCAGTCTAGGCATTGACATGCCCTAAAATAGCATTAATGCTGCGCCACTTACTACTGGATCATGTCCAGTCCTAGCAATAATTCTAGCGCTACTTTACCAAGAAAATCCTATGGAACATGTCTCTTCCTATTCAGATGTGTCATCAGATAAGAAGCAGATTTATATCATATAAGAAACCTAGAACACAGCCCCTACATCTGGAGAATGTAGTAACAGCTTGTTACAATTCTTATCTGTGTTCTATAGAAGGAAGTAGATATTTCCTGTCCCCAGTGTCACCCGTATTGTGAATAAGACATAGCAAAGCTTCAGCAGCTACTACACAGTAAAATACATACACATGTAGCATATCCATGGGTGTCCATTTATTGCCAATTTTGTAAATTATGAAGTTATTGGGTAAGCATCAGTTCAGATGATTTTGATATTGTGCACGGGAGAGGGGGGGTGAACATTTTTCTATATATACTTCATTAAAGGGAACCTGTCACCAGGGACCTCATCATCACGACAGACAAGTTGCAAAAGCCCAAATCTGCAAAAGCTCAAACCTGTACTGCAAATTTGCCTTTCTGCTTTCTCTAAGCATTTGCATTACAATATAAGTGTAATAACTTAACTTGCACCCTGACAGAATCCTCTGTGTAGTCCCTGGGGTTGGGCTTTGGTTTGGATGCATTTTAAAAAACAACACATGACTTGTCTGAGCTGTAGACTCCTCAGCTCTCAGCCCCCACCTTTGTGCTCCTGTACACCTCCTCCCTCCCCCACTGATGGCATCTCAACAGGGTATGAGCTCTGGGAAGGAGCAGAAGGAAGGAACTGTACAGGAGCACAATGGTGAGTGCTGAGAGCTGAGGAGTCTGCATCCGAACCAAAGCTCAACCCCTGGGACTACACAGAGAATTATGTCAGGGTGCAAGGTAAGTTATAACGCACAATTATATTGTAAAGCAAATGTTTAGAGAAAGCAGAAAGGCAGTGGTGCACTGCAGGTGTAATGGGCTTCTGCAACCTGTCTATAGTGAAAATAAGGTCCCTGGTGATATATTCCATTCAAGAAATTCTCCTTAGTTTGTAAAGAAACAGACTGCAAATTGTCCCTAAATTACTTCTATTACTATGGCAAATCTGTCAACAGTTTGAAGACAGGACTCTCTCTCCTCTCCTATTTTTTACACAGCTGTAAGTGTTAACCATAACTGCTCTCTTCCTTGCTGTAGTATGCTATGACCAGTATTTTCAAAGATCAAGCTGAAAGTGAAGGGGTTAATCCTCCCTTCTCGGAGCCGTTTAACCGAACACAGGGAGAATACATGTGAGCTCATGCAGCCTCCATAGACACACACTGTACAGGCTGGAATACACATCTCTACGGGAGGGAGAAGCATGATTTTTTTTTTACTAATTTAGCGGAGTTTGTTAATTAAGTATATTAGAAAAATGTTCACCACACCAAATGACAGTTACACTTTAATATTATAGAAAATCTATCTAATATGTTTGTATGTATTTTTCATCTATCTATATACTTACAGTATCAATCAATCTATATTTACAGTATATACAGTATACCATGGCCCAGATATATCACAGTTGTGGCACATTAGTTCTATTGTTGCGCCTGAATTATCCCAAGCTACAACCATCTGTGATGAGTTGAGTGTGACTGCACTTTACTTTAGGCACAATGTTAGATTCGGTCTCTTACATGTGATCCTCCTACAAGCTCCTCTCTGCTTCTCTCCCGCACCCCAGCATGAGAATGACCCTCACAGCAGCACCCAGGTGTGTGACACCCTGCTCCCAGAGATCTCCTCAGCAGGGGCTTCTCCTGGAGGGGACCCCCCCAGTGCTACATGGGGACACTTCTCTGGACTATCTGCAGGCTCCCACTCACTTCTCTTCTATCCTGCTACACGGGGACACTTCACTGTCCTGTCTGCAGCTCCCACCCACTTCTCTTCTATCCTGCTACACAGTGACACTTCTCTGTCCTGTCTGCAGCTTCTATTAACTTCTCTATCCTGCTCTGAGCTGCTGCATTTGCAGATTGTTTGTAAACAGAAGCTCTTGAACTGTAAACAGAGGCTGCACATAGTGTAAACACTGGCTGAGCTCTGCTGCTGTAATATACAGGGGATACACTGCTCTGCTGCTATACTATACGGGGGATACACTGCACGATTTTATGCCTTACCTGCGCCTAAATGAAAAAGTCTATCTCATGTATTTGTCTATCTATAATAATCTATCTCCTATCTATCTATCTATCTATCTATCTATCTATCTATTTCTCTATGTCTTTAATATCTATCTATACTATATCTATCAATTTTCCAGCCATCTTCTATCTATATCCATCTTTCTCATAGATATATATGCAAATTTGGTTGAAACTTCAGTCCGTGGTTCTAAGGAGCTCACAACCTAAACTTGCCCATCCCCCGGCCCACATTAGAATAACCACTCTAACATCCTGGGTTCTACATTCACTATATTATCCATAATAAATTGTCTCCCACAATTTCTTGTTTGAGGTGTCGTTCTTAAAAGAAAACTAATGTGCCCCCTGTGTTTCTATAAAATCCACTGGAAAGTTCCTTCTGATGCACAATTTATTGTCTGGAACCTGTCACCAGGAGATCTATTTTTAGCACCCCCATTGCCCACCTGGGAGTGGCTATAGAGGAGCAGGGGGCGTCGCTCAGCCGGCTGATGGGCGTTTTCATATATTTGAAAGGGAGACACGAAGGAGAGGCTTCCCTTTTCCTCGAGACGCATCAGCTGCTTAGTATGGATAGTTTTGTCGCTGTAGTTTAACATGTCATAATAAAGGAAGTTACTATTTTTAATTATGGAGCTGGGACTGATGTTTTTTTCAATATACCCAAACTCTATCTACAGTATCTATGCATCTTCTTTCTATCTCCATCAACTATCTGTCTTCTATCTATATCTATCTATGTACATTGTCTATCTATCTGTCCATCTGTCTCATATATACATCTATCTGATATCTATCTCTCATTCTCTCTTTATAAAACATATTTTATGTAGTAGATTATTCTATCCAATGGAATGCAGACCTGTAGAATTGTATAGATAAACACAGTGCCACCTAGTGGTGGATCATATTCAGGACTTTCCATCAATACTGGGGCAGCCCTGTCCAGCTCAGTCTGCAGGAGGGGGCTCTTCAGGTCTGTGATCTCTATCCTGCATCTGTGATCTTGTTGTACTGCTGTAGTCTTATGTTTTACCCTGATGTACAGTATCTGTAAGTGATAAGTGATTCAGTGTCCCAGAGGCATAAAAAGCAAAACATATCACATCCAGGATCCAGAATAACTTCAAAATTGCCCTTGGGGGAGGACAGTTTTCTTAAATATTGAATAGTGACTTTCATAATATTTTAACACTTAATGCTAAATAAATTGTATCTATGAATTCTACTTTTACCAATATTTGTAGTAATGTATTTTAACACTAAAATTTAGTGTTAAGAGATTTTAGGTAGTGACCTTCAGAGCCCGAGTCTCCCTTGGCTTATATCTGGGGAATAGACTGCCATTCATACTATTGATACTACACTGAGCTGCAGTACCCTGCACAGACCATGGAAAACTGGGGCGCTGTCTAATGACAAAAAGAAAGCAGCAGATGCATTTATGTAATCCTTGACCGTGTTATCAGTTAGTTCTTAAGAATTGTTAAATGTCTATATATACACATATATTTTTGCAGGTTGGTGTTCTAGTAAACATCAACAAGCAGGCTATTTTTGTTTGTTTTGATAATGGTCCATTAAAAGGAATCTATGAGCATTTTTGTCCATAGAAAGCTGCAGCCAATGTTAAGTATTGTCCGTGGAGATCTGTCTATTCCCTACTTTTGTAGCACCTGGACTGTAAAAGAATGCATTTATATTCCAGGATTGTAGCTGGACTTGGAGCAGTGGAGGACTATCCTCACACTGCTGTACTGTCCTAAATTGCTCCGTTGCCCCCTCCCTTCTGATATGAAATACAAGTACAAATCTGCTACAGCCCTTTCTCAGAGGGGAGGGGTTCTGCTGGGAGATTTCTACTCCATAGCTCCGCCCCTCTTCTCTGAGTAACTACTTTAGTATACAAACAGAACCCGGATGCATTTTTTACCACCAGCAGAGATGAAGGAGGGTGTTGTGCACTGAGAGAACAGCAGGCTGAACCAATACAAACCAAGGGGGTGTGTCTTAGACTACTTTAGACTTCCTGGCTCAACAGTTGACACATAAAATAGCTGGACTTTATAAGTAGCTAAGCAAAAAGATCTAAGATCTAAGGACACCAAAAACAAATTATTATCATACTAAATTATTACCGAGCCCTGAACAAAAAGTTCTACTGAAACTTTGTTGGAAGAGTTCTCAAATGTTACTTTAAAAACAGACATTATTTTTGAATTTTCCTGTAGTAAATGTTTTTGCAGACAATTTCACACATAGGAGAAAAATATGTAGAGGCTGGACAGGCGCAGAGCGTGCAGAGGGGTGGGCTGGATGTAGGCTGGGACCCAGGGTAGAGCATTGTGGATCATGTGAGAGGTGGACGGCCGCTACTTCTACTGTAGGACATCAGTCATGTTACCTCTCATGCCCTCAGACTGCACAGGAGGTCACTTTTTAGGCTGAGATCAAGTCTGCATCTTGCTGCTCCATTCAATAATATTAATAATTCCTTTATTTTATATAGTGCACACAGATTACGCAGCGCTTGTCAGATCAGTCCCTGTCCCCAATGGGGCTCACAATCTAATCGACCTACCATTATGTTTTGGAGTGTGGGAGAAAAACTGAGGAAACCCACGCAAACACGGAGAGAACATACAAGCTCTTTGCAGATGTTGACCTGGGTGGGACTTGAACCCAGGACCCCAGCACTGCAAGGCTGTAGTTCTTGGAACTTGCCTAACTGAGCGCTCAGGTATCTCTAGCCCTCCCATTCACTGTCTATGAGAGTTGTGCTCTGCCATTTACTGTGTACTAAAAGGAGAAGCAAGACACATGCTGCTGCTCCATCCATTACTGAGAACGAGATCCCCTGCTCTTGTCATCTTTGGGGGTCCTATCTCATGATTGGTCGTGGTCCCAGCAGCCTGACTCTCATCCTCATCAGATTGTTATCTCCTATCCAAAAGATAACACTTAAACTCAGTCCAATCCTTTCAAGACCCTCCCCTTCAATAATAAGTTGTTAAAGTTCCAAAAAAAAAAAAAAACTATTACAACTTTCTGTGAACATCCCCTTCAGGTTTTACAATAGGAAACTCAAAGTGTAAAAGTTATCAATTCAATTATTTAAAAGTCGAATTTCTATCCTACTTTTGAATTAAGTTTTATTTTTTGAAGTTTTATTTATTTTTTTCTAATTATGTTTTGTACATTAAATTGCTTGTTTATATTGTTCGGGGAAAATGTAGAAAAAGGAAAGTTGAAGAATGAAAATATCTGCTTTGTAGATTCTAGTAGGAGAGAATCTTTATGTCTTAAACTTTTCAGCTCAGATTTGTGCACTGTAGATATCTATTTTTAGAAATATAGGTATGTAAACTATAGATCCTAATGAATGGATCCCAAAACTCTAGTCCCATTACATTCAGGTCCTGATACAGGCAGTCCCCGGGTTATGTACAAGATAGGGTCCGGAGGTTTGTTCTTAAGTTGAATTTGTATGTAAGTCGAAACTGTATATTTTATAATTGTAGATCCAGACAAAAAAAATTTGGCCCCAGTGACAATTGGAGTTTAAACATTTTTTGCTGTAATGGGACCAAGGATTATCAATAAAGCTTCATTACAGACACCTTACAGCTGATCATTGCAGTCTGGGACTATAGTAAAGCATTCAGAAAGCTTTAACAGTGATCAGAGGGTCTGTCTGTAACTATGGGTTGTCTGTAAGTCGGGTGTCTTTAAGTAGGGGACTGCCTGTATATCAGTAAGGGTCTTCTTGGTTATTTTCCTTCTTTCTTGTCTTTCTAAAGCCCTTTGTCCTCTCACCTGTTCCCCAGGATTTGGTGGGTGCTATCCTCCCTGTCATGTATGGGTGTGATACGTATCAGGCTGTGGTGTTTGTCATCATGTAGGACGCACGTGTCTATGTGTACAGTGAGAAGACACATACTACGCATGATTTATGTGCACCTGTGTATACATATTGCCTGATAAAGGGACCATAGCTGTCCCGAAAGCTTGTAACATCTTATATTTCAGTTAGCCATTAAAAGGTATCACAATCTCAAAAAGGTTATTTTATTTGACCTATCAAAAGCAACCGTAATGTGTATACATAAAGATAGTTTATAACCTGACAAAGAGACTTATTCTATATTCCCTAGTTATAGGGTATCAGTTTATCATTATGTTTTGTGTAGTTTTGCACAAATCTACAAACAATTAGCAGTCAAACGACAACTCCAGCTCTGCTACATATTATAAAACTGAGCTTTCGCCTTTGTAATATGACCCTGATATATTAATATATATATATATATATATATATATATATATATATATATATAATGTGTGCAGTCACTATGCAAGCTTATAATAAAATAATAATGAAAAGGTTTAACATCATGTATAGAGTAAGATGATTAGATATTACATAATACGAATACAGCTCTGCTACATCTGCATATAGTATACAGAAGTACTGCCCTTCCATAATCATATACAAATTTGTCTGGTTAAAAGCATATTCGTGCCGGGATATTGGGAAGGGTTATTCCGCCACTTCACCCCCTCTCTAAGTAGCAGCAGCCTCCATCTCTGTGCATCAAGTACACAAACCCCTCGTTTCACACTTCTGTAAAATAACTCCACACATGCCTTCTCTGTCCTGTCTGCAGCTCCCACTCACTTCTCTTCTATCCTGCTACATGGGGGACACTTCTCTGTACTAACTACAAGCTCCTACAAACTTCTCTTCTCTCCTGCTTTGAGTTGCTGCTTTTGCAGATTGTTTGTAAATAGAAGGCCATTAGTTGTAAACAGAGGCTGCAGGTAGTGTCTGTAGTGTCTGCTGAGCTCTGCTGCTGGGGATAAGCTGCTCTGAACAAGAGCTCAGTGTTGCTTCCCAGTTTACACCACCTTCAGGCTGGAGTCTTTTTGTGCCTAAATTGCACCTAAATGAACAAGTTGCTTATGATGAATAATTATTAGGCGGAGCCGAACATCTGGATTGGTAGGATAAATAAGTAAAACATGGTTATTTTTGTGCATGGATAATTGATGCAAACAGTGCGAAAAAAAAACAGTGCATCTTCTTTTGAGGTTGACTCCTCCCTCTGCATTCAGGGGACAAGATTAGACAGCAGCCAATGTATAGCCCTCTATAAGCGTATAGGGTCAGACTGGCCCACCGGTGTGCCGGTGAAAACCCTAGTGGGCTCAGACTCCTGTTAGTTCCAACCCACCATGTGCTGACTCCACCCTACCACCACCATTGACTCTACCCCCCCGTCAGCCACGACTGGACTTAAACTATATCAGTGTCCGGATAGGGCACAGATAGAGTTGAATAACAGAATGGTGCATAGAGTTATTAGCTCCCTGCATCATCACTGTTTCCCTGAGTGATAATGAGCTGAGTGATAATGTCATAATCTGCCAGCATCACAGCACAGAGGAAGATCAGAAAAGGAGAGCTTCTGGGGAACATTTTTTTAAAATTTATTTGAAACAAGGAAAAGAGGACGTGTGGGTGGGCTTCAAAATACGAGTATTAGAGGGGGCCCATGATATAGGGGGGATAAGATGAGGCCCACAATATGGTGCGATATGAGAGGGGGCCCACCATATGGGAGGGTATGAGAGGGGGTGTACAATATGGGGGAATATAAGAGGGGTCCACAATATGATGAGATATGAGAGGGGGCCCACAAAATGGAAGGGTATGAAAGGGGGCATCATGGTAATGAAGCTTTAGTGTTAATATTGATTGATATGACAACCCAACATTTCTAAAATCCAATTGTCACAGAGACCCAAAAAAGTTCTTGTATGTAACCTGGGGACTGCCTGTATTACAATTTAAAAATAAAATGTTATCCAATTTTTTGACTTTTTATATAAAAATAAAATCCGCCCCTCTCCTCCCCCCCAAAAACTATTAGTCTGAAGAATATTCCTAAATGGTAAATGATTGGATATTGCCAGCAGAATAACGTCAGCTGAAGCTGATTTAAAGGCTTTTTTCTCTTTGGGACTTTTCACAAAAAGTTGCAAAAAAATGAAAAAACCTCATAAATGAAAAAATTGAAATAAATTTTGACATTAATGAGAATGGCGCAAAATAGAGCCATTTTAGGCGCAGAAAAAAAAAAAAAGCTAAATATAAAGAATTTTGTTAAATCTGCCCCATAGATCAGATTTAAAATGCTAAATGTAGCCCTATGTGTTATACTGTGTGGGGGTTATTTATTACACGCTGGCACTCATGCTCCCACCTATTGATGTACCCGCATGTATGAAAAGCTGCTGACTGCAACGAGGGCACAGATGCGAGGAGAGGAATGCCCTGTGCAGGCCCATTCCTCGCCAGCCGCAACCACCTACCCTCCAGCCAGCCGTACTCCCCCCTTCACGACCCTCCACTCCCGTCTGGTGGGGCGTTGGCGGAAAGGGGAAACAATAGCATTTGCGATTATTTCAGGGCTTTAACGTCACTGGTGTTGTGCATGCACTGATAAATACCCCCCCCCCATTATGTTAGTGGGTCAGTAACTTAGGGTTAGGTTTATCTGGCTTAGGGTTAGTGACGCATTTAGGTTTCTGGTGTGTCCCACGGTCTTCATGAATCTGGCGCCCCCTGCACTGCTCAGAAAGTGTGCGCTATATTCTTTTTGGTGCACCTTTAACATACAACACAATTCGGTCAAGTTCGGTCAAGTCGAATAAGCCCCGTTAGGTGCAAATTTTTTCTGTCTTGTAGGACACAGAACTGGCGCAAACACTTTACAAATACACTTGCTCCAAAGACTTTCTTTTCAGTGCATAGTACGAAAGTAAATTGGCACAGCCAGAACAATATATCTGGGCTTCTGTGCCCAATTGCAATAAGAAATTACCAAAAAAGTAAATGAGTACATCTCTATGTCATTTCTTCTCAATATAACTACAGCTGTTTTGTGAAGGCATCAGAAGTCTGCTAGAGAACATAAGTGAACAAACAGGATCACAACAGAGCTATGCCAAAGTGCAATATAGGGTTAGGGTTTTACAAAACTTATCTCAAGGAGCACTGTTCAATATATTATCCATAAATGGAAGGGGTATGGAGCCTACCTAGAAATGGCTGTCCACCTACACCGAAAGGCTAGATGGGGCGAAACAACCAAGAGGCCCACTTTGCTTTCCACAGGACAGCTTACTAGCTGTGTCCCGCACAGATCTAGCCCTCATGAAAGTCCTGATCACACTTTAAAGAAAGCTATGGAGCTTGTACTCAGCAAGCATATAGAACAGTGATGGCGGACCTTTTAGAGACAGAGTGCCCAAACTATAACCAAAATCCACTTATTTACCGTGAATTGCCAACATTGCATTTTAAGCAGTAAGTTATTCCTTCCTGTTCTTCAACATCTTCCAATCGTATCGGCCCCCTGAGGCCACCAATACAGTTAAAAGAAGGAGGGCACATTCAGACTATCATTGTAGCTTCTCACCAGGGTCTCTCTATACAGTAAGAATGTAGGGTCCAGTAGGATGACCTACAAAGATAATGCAGTTCTATCAACCCCTTCTCACTTCCACAGTTCCTTCCCACAGTTCCAAACAGCCAATGAAGTATCGCTTTGAAATAACACTGAAAGCAGCATCTCTTAAGTTGCCTGGGACTGCAGGAAGATTTGGTGAATTTGTTCCTGTTTGGTGAACTCTGTGAAGGGGTCTATGCCTGAGTGCCACCTCTGGCACCCGTGCCATAGGTTCGCCACCGCTGATATAGAAGAAGGTGCTCTGGTTAGATGGGACCAAAATTGAGGTTTTTGTCTAGATATGAAATGCTGAGAAAAGCCAACACTGCCCACCTTCTAAGTACAACGTCACCAGTGTGAGGCCTGGGGGGCTGTATCATGCCGGGGAGAAAGCTTCAGCAGGGATTGGAAAGATTTTTCAGAGCTGATGGAGGGAGCTAAATACAGGACAATCCTGGAGGAAAACTGGTTAGTGGCCCGGCAAGGATTTGGCACGAGAGGGATAGTCTCACTTTCCAGTAGGTCAACAAATTATACAACCAAATCTACAATGGAAGCCTCAATGTCACAGTCCAGATCCAAATCCCATTGACAATGTGTGCATTGACTTGGGAATTGCTCTTTACAAATGTTCTCCGACCAACGTGACCGAGCTAAAGCCATCTTGCCAAGAAGAATGGGCAAAACTTCCAGCCTCTAGATGTGTTAATCTGATCATTTCCTTTACACGTCACAAATGCTTGATACATGAATAACAATGAATATACTCAAATTACAAAAGGTTCAAAAAGTTATGGCTATTTTTGCAGCTACTTGTTTTCTATGTAACAATTGTTCTAATCCACATACAGGTCCTTTATATACTATAAATGTGTTGTTGTATTACTTGTGCTATAATATGAATTGTTATTTCTGGTTTTGGTCTCTATAGAAAAGAAGACTATTCGCGACTATTTATCCACAATCATTCCAGGAGCATTACTATTTGGAGCGGTTCTGGCTATTTTGTTGAGGAAATATATAAAAAGATCATTGAAGTCAAGAGAAAAAGGTAAGTTCATCTCCAAATTTCGAAAACCAAGGGAAGAGAAATGAGTTGGAACATGACGAATCCCAAGCCAACCCTTAGGGACTAAATGTGGGAAACATCATGAAAAACCTTCTTTATGCAGCAAGAAACCTTGGGGGGGTCATTATTACTCCTATGCCAAAAATGAAGGTTTGTGCCCAAAAAAATGCCTTCTGACACATTTATAAAGGCTTTTAGACTATTATTGACGCTGTTTCTGGCCGCCAAAAAGCAAAACGGCGGGAGCTGCCATTTTCTCGAGCGGGCGAAATACTCGTCCGAGCAACGAGCAGCTACGAGTATGCTAATGCTCGATCGAGCATCAAGCTCGGACGAGTATGTTCGCTCATCTCTAGTGGTTACATGTTATTGAACAATATTTTGACATACATCATTGTTTCTCTATATACTGTGAGGCTGTAACCAATGCATTTCCCACCCTCGGCTTATACTTGACTCAATAGGTTTTCCCAGTTTTTTGTGTTGAAATTAGGGGTCTCGGCTTATACTCGGGTCGGCTTATACTCGAGTATATACGGTACCCCAAAAATGAAAGAATAAATAAATAAATAAAGGTCCTGTGAATTTACCTGCAATGAAATTCCAGAGGCATATTCCTGCAGGACCCTTAATGGATTTATATGGGACCTTCAGTGCATTGTATATACAGAATCCAAAACTGATCAGAGCGAAAGAAATGGCTGCACAGAGGAAGAGGATGATAAACACATGGAGGGCGCTGTTCAGTGTCTTCACCATATCTGGAAATACTGTAAGAAAAAAACAACATGGTTACCATATACGTGGTATAGTAATAGCTACGAAAACCCTAGAATAAATACTGAAAAATAGTCGTACATTAAAACAAAAAAATGTTAACCATGTACTTACATGTAAAATGTACTTGAATTTACAGTAATAACCCACTTAAGCCTTTATATTTTACTTTAACAAAATAGACATAGATGGGGCCTTTATCTGAGCCGCTGCTGAAAGTATATGAATCCAGTAAGCAAGGTTTACCACTAGCGTTTGGTCTATCGTTTCAGGGACTGGCTTCTCTTTAGCTACAAAATCTTTAGTGGGATTGGGCACGGATGTTGGTGATACAGCCTGGCACAGGGTCTTTCTTTCAGCCTTAAAGGGACACTCTGGGGCTTATTTACTAAGGGTCGCGGATCACACTTTCGTCGGACTGTTCGCCGTTTTCAGGAATTACAGAGCTTGGACAGGTATTTAACATATTTAACCGATGTCTGCGCTGTGATTGTGTTGCTGGCTTCCATGCGACACAAATCGTGGGGTGTGCTGTCGATCCGACTGATTCGAACTGAGCACGGGATTTAACTTTGTCACAAGACAAAGCACTTACATGCACCAGGAAGAAGAAGGTGAACTCCGGCGGACCTGAGCGGGGAAGCGACACATGCAGGATATCGGGCGCACAATCTTAGTGAATCGCAGGAAAGTGCATTATCGTCGGACAATGCACTTTTGGTGAACTCCGCGGATGGATAAATGTGCCCCTTTCTGTATAGATTTTTAATACATGTTATTGAAATCATTTATTATACATTTGCCCTACTCTTCATTAAAATATAGTTACATTTATAAATACATGGGGGCTGCCATGATTATACAGTCAGTTTGAATGATTCTGAAAAGTTTGCAGTGTCTCCTGGATGCCACTACTCGATGGATAGACAATGCAGTGATATGGTGTACAGAAATCCAGTTTGATTGATCACTTCCCATCGATTTTCATTTTTTTAAACATTTTTTGCTCCCCTTCTTTAAAAATCTTAACCTCAGTTAATTTTTTTATATCCGGAACTTTATAAGGACTTTTTGCTTTTTGTTACAAATTGTACTTTAGTGGTGTGTCATTTTTCATGACATGTACTGGGAAGCGGGAAAAAAATTCCAAATGCAGTAAACTTGAGAAAAAGACACTTTTGCACCATTTTCTTGTGGGTTCTGTTTTTCCATAGGACACCTCCGATTTATATTTTGGCATATGGAGCTGTTTAAGGTGAAATTTTTTTCATTGACGTTTAAAGGGAACCTGTCACCAGTATACCCCGATTTTAGCCCTCTACACTTCCCCATAGAGCATTACATGTACACTACTAAACATCTTTTGCCGCAAAAATCGGCTTTACAGAGAAAAAGATAACTTATATTTTACCTTTGAAAGACCTGTGCAGTTTGACTACTCCAGTCGCCAAATGGGCGGGGTTGAAGAGGAGTATATTCCCGCCCACCTTCGGGAAACGTCTTCTCAGTGTCTCATTTTCAAATCAATGTTACCGCCCCTCATCCGCCCCCTGGCTCGGCCCTACTGTTCACGTCACCTACTCACGTCCCGCCTGCTGCCCGCAACTCTCGCTGACCGCGTCTGGCATTCTCGCGCCTGCGCGGTCAGCATCGCTTGTGCTCTGCGCACGGACATGCGCAGATGAAGCGGTGCCGACCGCAAGGTCCCCGCATTCATCTGCGCATGCGCCACACTACGCTGACGCGACACATGCAGGATATCGGGCGCACAATCTTAGTGAATCGCGGGAAAGTGCATTATCGTCGGACAATGCATTTTGGTGAACTCCGCGGATGGATAAATGTGCCCCTTTCTGTATAGATTTTTAATACATGTTATTGAAATCATTTATTATACATTTGCCCTACTCTTCATCAAAATATAGTTACATTTATAAATACATGGGGGCTGCCATGATTATACAGTCAGTTTGAATGATTCTGAAAAGTTTGCAGTGTCTCCTGGATGCCACTACTCGATGGATAGACAATGCAGTGATATGGTGTACAGAAATCCAGTTTGATTGATCACTTCCCATCGATTTTCATTTTTTTAAACATTTTTTGCTCCTCTTTAAAAATCTTAACCTCAGTTAATTTTTTTTTATATCCGGAACTTTATAAGGACTTTTTGCTTTTTGTTACAAATTGTACTTTAGTGGTGTGTCATTTTTCATGACGTGTACTGGGAAGCGGGAAAAAAAATTCCAAATGCAGTAAACTTGAGAAAAAGGCACTTTTGCACCATTTTCTTGTGGGTTCTGTTTTTCCATAGGACACCTCCGATTTATATTTTGGCATATGGAGCTGTTTAAGGTGAAATTTTTGTCATTGATGACGTTTAAAGGGAACCTGTCACCAGTATACCCCGATTTTAGCCCTCTGGCATTCTCGCGCCTGCGCGGTCAGCATCACTTGTGCTCTGCGCACGGTCATGCGCAGATGAAGTGGTGCCGGCCGCAAGGTCCCCGCATTCTCTGCGCATGCGCCACACTACGCTGACAACTCACACTAGGTCCATGCACAGAGCACAAGCGATGCTGACCGCGCAGGTGCAAGAATGCCAGACGCGGTCAGCGAGAGTTGCGGGCAGCAGGCGGGACGTGAGTAGGTGCCGTGAACAGTAGGGCCGAGCCAGGGGGCGGATGAGGGGCGGTAACATTGATTTGAAATGAGACACTGAGGAGACGTTTCCCGAGGGTGGGGGCAATATACTCCTCTTCAACCCCGCCCATTTGGCGACTGGAGTAGTCAAACTGCACAGGTCTTTCAAAGGTAAAGTAGTCAAACTGCACAGGTCTTTCAAAGGTAAAATATAAGTTATCTTTTTCTCTGTAAAGCCGATTTTTCCCACAAAAGATGCTTAGTAGTGTAGATGCAATGCTCTATGGGGAAGTGTAGAGGGCTAAAATCGGGGTATACTGGTGACAGGTTCCCTTTAAATTGAATACAATTGTTGGACTGGACTGGACTGGACGAATCATCGCTGCCCAATAAAGTCACAACTTTTGTAACCTTCCTTCTGCACTGTAACATTGAAGGACCTTCACTACCTACGCCCTAAGGCACACTGGACTCACATCTGCAGATCCAGAACTGAAACCTCTTCTCGCCTTGTGGCAAGTGAAACTGGGGCAATATCCTACACCTACGCTTTTCCACACCTATGGCGCTTGCGTTGTGAAGCCAGAGTGTACTACGCAGTCTTTGTGAAGCCAGAGTGTACTACGCAGTCTTCACTTGCTACAACGTGCAGGCGTTGGATGCTCTGGGCAAAGGTAAGCATAAATGTTTTTTTTTGCGACCATGTAGGGGGCAGTTTGGAACACTAAACTGTCCCATAAGGTGGTTTAATGTCCAAAAAACGCACCCTACACTGTCACCTTTTAATCCTGCCTTCTTTGTGAGAGAAGGTTTAGAAAGTGCCTGAGAAATGGACAAGTGGATTTTTGTTTTGCATATGTTTTGTTCCCCAGAGGTACCGGGCAGAAGCTTAAAGGGGTATTCCCACCTGGGCATTCACATTTAATTTAATTAATTTGCCATATGTAAACATTTCTTCAATTGGATCTTATTAAAAAAAAATGTTCCCTTGTAAAGATAATTTCTCATAAATGTAGCCATGATGTCCCTTAGAAACAAGATAGCTTCCTCGGATACGACCACCCTGCAGTCCAGCAGTGGTGTCTGGACATGGGCTATTGAGTCCTGCCTGACCACCAGGATTCAGCAATCATTACCACAGGACGGCTATGGGACATGTAGTAACTCCCAGACATTTCATATACAAAAACCTCTTGTTTCTTTGTGCAATCCCTCCAGCAGAGGTGGTCGTATCCAAGGACACAGTCTCGTTTCTAAGGGACCATATCACTACATTTATGGGAAATTATCTTGACATAGGAAGATTTTTTTCAATAACATCTAATTGAAAAAATGTTTATATATGGCAGATTAATGAAATTGAATGTGAGTGCCCAGACGAGAATACCCCTTTAATTTCTTCTCCTTGTTGAAAATACATGCAAGATTAGCCATTGGCTGGATGGGCAAACTAATTTTCTTTAAAAATGAATGGGTTTAATCATTTGGTTTTAGGTTCGATCCATGATCAGGTTTATCAGACTCCATATCTATTTCCTTCCACCTTGCCAAATCCTGCAATGGTGCACAATAGTAAAAGGATAAGAGGCACCTATATGCCAGAGGGAGTAGAAGCTATCACTCCGGAAGTAGGGCGGGCTGATATCCATCACTCCGGAAGTAGGGCGGGCTGATATCCAGGAGATTGGCAAAAGGTGCAATAGACACCAGTTTATTTCCAAAGGCAAAGCCTAGATGGTTGTAACAAAAATTGCTCGAATCCTACTGCTGTCTGGTTCCATGCCGCTCTGCACTCATATCACTTGCCGCACTAGCAAGTAGTCACTGACTATGGAGGGTCCCTGTCATCAGAGGCTTAGCGTGGATATCTTGCTTCCCATCTCTGTCGTTCCGTATAAGTACCAGTGTGATCCCCTATGGATAGAGGATACAGAACCTGAAAACCCCTTAAAGTGCATGTGTAATATGTGTAGAAACAATCGTATGAATGTAATTTTCTAAAAACACCTCTAATAACAACAGCAGATGTCACTACTAGTCTATATTTCCTTTATAACATAATTTGTTTCTTAAAGGAAAATTACCTTAAAAATAAAGCATGGATAAACTAGGGACACTTACTCATAGCTTCAGGCACCGTGACTGTGATAATCTTCTTATATTTGTTATCCACGGCCTCCTACCTTCAACTTTTCCTTCAAAAATCAAATGTTAAAATTATGCTAATGAACCATTAGGGCTCTGGTAACACCCCAGAGCCCTTTTGGTTCATTAGTATAATTTTAAAAGCCCTCCATGCCGTAGCTTCACAGGTTGTTACACTGGGAAGGAGCATTTCCCCCTTCCCCACTGTGTGAGATTACAGTAGGTAAAAGGAGGGAGAAAATGTCCAGGGGAGGAAGAGGGAATGTGAACAGCCTGTGAAGCGATAGCACAGAGCGGCTGTAGTAACGCTCCCGGAGCCCATCTGGATCATTAACATAATTCTCAAAGTTGATTTTAGAAGCAAAGAGGCCAAGGATAACAAATGGCTAAGAAGATTCCCATAGTCGCGGTGCCTAGATATATGGCCACAGTGATGGATTTTGATGGTAGATTTCCTTTCAAAAGAAAATAAGTTGAAAAAAACATATTTAAGAATAATGAATCCTATTTAATAGGATATTTCAGGTATAACCGGAGGCCAAGTTTTCCTTTTTCCCACCTTGGAAAACTTATAAACATATTCCTTACACAGAATTATTCTAGGAATTATTTAGCCTATGGTAAATGTTTACTCACTCTTAAAGGAGAAGCTCCGCTTCCCCAGTCCACATTGACGCACTTTACCGCCCTGAAAAAGTCCATAGTAGATATCTCCAATAAACTTGACCAACTCCGGATCTGAGGCATTGACCAAATCGACTCCCGTCTGACACAGCGTTTTCCCCGTCATCCATTTTTGGGTCGCCATGGCAATAATGATCAGCAAGAACGACACAAAACTTAACGCAGAAGCCAAGGAGAATATAGTTTTCTTGAAGCAGCCAGGCATTCTACAGTCTTCATGAGATCATCCCTGGCACTGGCCGGCGGTGACACGGCTGTGTGATAGGACACCGCTGTGCGGGCACATCCTGGGAATATTCCATCCTTAGCGTTGTGTAGGCTCAACTTCTTGTCAGCATTTTACAGGCCCCCAAAGAGTTATAAATATATCAGGAACTCGACTCAAAAACAAAACATGAAAATAAATTTCACTTTACAAAAAAAAAAAGAAAAATACTGAACTGAAAACCTTTACAGCTTTATTGGATTTAAAGGAGACTTGACATAGAGTCCGGGATTATATTTTTTTTACCTTTCTACATTGTAGCCCGGCACCAGCGAGTCCATCACACAGCCGTGTACCCATCTCAGCGACGCCGCCAGGCCAGGATGATCTCTGAAGACTGTAGAATGCCTGGCTGCTTCAAGAAAACTATATTCTCCTTGGCTTTGCGTTAAGTTTTGTGTCGTTCTTGCTGATCCTTTGCGGGCACATCCTGGGAATATTCTATCCTTAGCGTTGTGTAGGCTCAGATCCGTGGATCAGGGATGATGTACAGCACTCCGGCTCTGTGCAGACGAACATCGTGCAATGAAGATCTCCACCGGAGTGTAACAGCCGTGTAGGTTGAATCCTAGAGGCGGTAACCCTATCCCCGGGGCTCTGCTAGTGTTTCATCAGAACCCGGTATTGTCTGCACTGTAAATACTCAGATGACAATCGCTATACTGCAGAATCAGCATGCCAAGTCTTACCTGATATCTTTTGTAAGATATACTGACATAGGTTCACGTAAATATGGGGAAACTACTTTTGTTTTTTTCTTCTAAGAGTTTAGTGTGATATAGAGCTTTAGTATAGTGATATATATATATATATATGGCATATCTATAGGACATGTGAATAAGCCACCTCTGGCACCCACAACTATCCCCAGAATGGGTTTCGGAAACCTCTGTCCTATTGCCAAAGTGAATAAGGAGGTGGTTGTGGACGGTAACTTTGTCTCCCCGCTCCCTGACACCCTGAAGGAGACACTACACATGCATAGAGTTGTCCTAGGAGAGACTACAGTACTGCTCAGACACAGGCTAAAATGGCATCCAACAACAAACAGGTCCATAAGGTCCAGAACTTTATGATGACTTGTCATGGCCATAAGTTATTGATGCTAAGTTTGCAACCATATGCACCCTATATACCACATTCACTTACAATATAGAAGCTCCTAGATATTAAAGGGGTTTTCCCACGAAGTTAGACGCTATCCACAGGCTCCGATGGGGTCCCACGTGCATCTGTCGGACCCCTCATTGCTCCGTCAGAGTAATGGAGAAGATGGCCGTGCATGAACGTTCTGCTCCATTAATCTCTATGGAGCCGACGCAGATCGGTGAGCTCAGCAATTTTCATCAGCTCCATAGAGATTAATGGAGCAGAACGGTTATGTGCGGCCGTCTGCTCCATTAGTCTGACCGACCGACGAGGGGACCCGCACTCATCAGCAACTCCTGTGGATAGGGCCTAACTTATGTTTGTGGAAAAACCCCTTTAACTATTTCCCACACTGTGCTCCTAAATAATAAAGCACTCTCACATCACAACTGACCACACTGTGCTCCTAAAAAGGGGGAAAAAAAAATCTCAGCTGATGACGCTGTGCTTCTTTAAAATATCATATATATTTCATAAAACACAACTGAACATGCTGTACTTCCACCTTATATACAGATGGGCTGTTCCCACCTTACATACGCGAAAGGTAGAATGGGTGGTAGGTGCATGTATAGGACGTGAGGAATAAGCCCTTTTTTTAGCTAATCCTCACTCCGTATTTAAAAAAAAAATCTTAATACCCTAATATGTAAATTTCTAGAGCGGCTACTGGCGGGTGGAGTAGCCAAACATGAGGCTACACGTCGCAGCTACTCCATGCCCCAGTAGCCTCTTTTTCTCCTCCTACCCTGACATCTTCGGCCGCGCAGCTACGGGGAGCCGGAGTTTGCGCCTGCGCGTAGCTCCGCTTGTGGAAGCAGTGGCTGACTAGTGCAGGGCGCGTTCTGCGCATGCGGAGAACGCGGACTTCTCGGACGAAGTGCGCGCAGTACGAGGAGCTGTCATGGTGGAGGGAGAAAAGAGGCTTACTGCGGGCGTGGCAGTAGCAAAGTGTAATCTCATGTCCGGCTATCCACGCCCCAGTAGCTGCTCTAGAAATATTTACATATTAGAGGTATTAAAGATTTTAAAAAGAAAGCGGAGATCTGAGGAAACCTCACACCCCATACATGCACCTACCACCCGTTCTACCTTTATAGGAAGAATCGAGGTGGTAGTTTCCCTTTAAGTTAAATTTGTATGCAAGTCGAAACCATAAATATTATCATTGTAACACCAGCCAAAAAATTTTGGGAGTCTGTGAGAATTGTCTTTTTAAAAATGTGGATTGTCATAAGAACCAGGATTAACAATAAGTTCCATTAAGAACACCTGTGATACTTTATGAGCTGTTTATTGTAGTCTAGGGCTTAAAGTACAATAAATACAAACATTCAGGGTCTGTTTGTAATAGGGGTGTCTGTAAAGTCGGGTGATTCTTAAGTAGGGGACCACCTGTATCTTATATACTGCAACACCAAGGGTGTAGTGTGGTTCAAAATCTAAATAAGCTCTAAATAACCTTGCATAGGAGACAGTGATTTCAAAGTATATTCAGCACAGTGATGTAACAGTACATTGATAATACACACAGTGATGTCACAGTACAGGGATTAATAACACACAGTGATGTCACAGTACAGAGATAATACACACAGTGTATGTAACAGTACATTGATAATACAAACAGTGATGTCACAGTAACAGGATAATACACACAGTGATGTCACAAGTACAGGGATAAACACCACAGTGATGTGGACAGTACAGAGATAATACACCAGTGATGTCACAGCAGTATGTAATACTACACAAAAGGATGTCACAGTACAGGATAATACACACAGTGATGTCACAGTACAGGGTAATACACACCGGATTGTCACAGTACGGGATATACACACCACTAGTGATGTCACAGTACAGAGATTAATACACACCGTGATGTCACAGTACAGGGATATACACACAGTGGATGTCACAGTTTCAGAGGTAATACACACAGTGATTCACAGTACAGGGATAAATAGCCACAGTGGATGTCTAGGAGTACACGAGATAATACACACAGTTGATGTCAAGTACAGGGTATACACACAGTGATGTCACAGTACATAATAATAACACAGTGATGTTCACAGTACAGATAATTACCACAGTGGATGTCACGTAGAGTACAGAGATAACACACACAGGTATGTCACAGATGATATATACACAAAAAGGATGTCAAGTGCCAGGGATATACACACAGTGATGTCACAGCATATGTATAATACACAAAAGGATTTCGTCACAGACGAAGGATAATAACACAGTGATGGCACTAGTACAGAGATAATACACACAGTGATTGTCACAGTACCAGGGATATAATACACACAGTGATGTCACAGCCACAGGGATAACTCCACACAGTGATGTCACAGTACAGTCATGAATACATACAGTGTGTCACTAGTACAGAGATAATACCACAGTAGTCACAGTACAGAGATAATACCACAACATGCTGTCACAATAGCGGAGAATAACACAGTGATGTCACAGACAGAGATAATACACACAGTGCTGTCACAGTACAGAGATAACCACACAGTGTGTACAGCCCTCTACAGGGAAAATACACCACGTGATGTAACCGTACAGGGATTAATGCACAGTGATGTCACAGTACAGGGATAATACACAGTGATGGTACACAATCATAACACAGTGACAGATACAGATTACTACAACAGTGATGTCACAGTACAGGGCTTTATACACAAGTTGATGTCACAGTGACAGGGATTAAGACACACAGTGATTGTCACAGTTACCGGGGTTATACACAAGTGTGTCACAGTCAGGGTAATACACAAGTGATGTCACAGTAACAGGGATATTACACACGAGTCACGCGGATGTAACAGTCACAGTCGGGATTAGTACACACAGTGATGTCACCATACAGGGTAATAAAAGAAATATGTTTTCAAAGGTGGAAAAGGGAGAACTTAATATGAATGAAGAACTCTTACTATATTATGATTTAATTGTTTGGCTACAGCGGAAAAATAAAAATAAAAACCGCAATGGAATATAAAACAAGCTCTCCTACCACATCCTGGTATCTTGGCACCACTGTGATTCACTATTCATCTATTCCCTCCTCCTATAACGACGCTGACAAGACTTAATACCAGGTCATTGTGCCCCATCTGCCTGGGCCAGAGTAGCAGCCCGCAGCCCTCCAAATCACGTGTGGACGTCACTTGTAGTTATTAACTGGCGGGTGGTTTAGTCAGGGGAGGCGTAGCTAACGATAGAGGGGGCGGGGTCTTGGCTTAGAACTACTTGTATGACAGGAGGCGTGGTGACACCGGTGGGGGCGGGTCCCAGCCGTAGCTTTTTGTAACGACTTGGGGCGTGTTAACATTAGAGGGGCGGGCGCAGGCGCTAGCTCTTGTTAGGAGGTGGTTGTTGAGGCAGAGGGGCGCGGTCAGACGCAGACTTGTATAGGACAGTAGCTGCGTCCGGCGCGGCTTTCTCTTGGTTGTTGCTGATGGCGGCTGCCACCTTGCAGGAGAGAGGCGCGCAGGCGCTGCTGTGTATGGGCGGCCGGGGGGATCTGGCTCCAAGTGGTTGCGAGCTTCTTAAGCATGCCAACGAACTGGCGTGCAAGTGTGCGCTTTGGTGTCTATTATGGTATTTTAGGCAGGACATGGACATGGGCAGTGATTGTGTATTTGTCATCCTGCCAGGATTGTCTCCGGCAATGAAGCAACTACAGCTACCAGAGCTGAAGACTGAACTTAGTTCATTTATAGAAGGATATTTAGTCGTAACATGCACCTTCTGGGGACCAGTGGGGAGAGGCGGGGTTGCCCGGACAAGTGAGGGGAGGCGGGGGTTGCCCCGGAAAGGGGGGGGACTACGCCCGCAACCGCTCAGGATCCAACTTCCTAACCCCTCATGCACCAATTTTTCTTTTTACTTTAAACTTAAACCTAAGAGAGTTAAGATAAACGTACTATAGGCGTATAGGATCGACCATCCCTACATCGTGGTGGGAAGGGTCCAGACTGGAACTATATCTTAACGCCCGTGGATTTAAGGTTAAAAAACATGGTGGTACCTGAAGGGCCGTTTAAGCGAAGTTAGTTTGAAAGGTATAAACACATGCGCCTGATGCCTGCTTCTTAGGGAGCCCAGAGATGCTGGGACTTGTACTAAGGCTGATCTGAGTGCAGCTGGTCAGACTCAGTTGGTGAGTAGAGCCTCTGCCTTGCGGCTCATCACTCCCCGTATGATGCCAGGTCCCAGATTCCCCGGCACCTTCTGCATGCTGTCCTATGTATTGATGGATCCGAGACTGTTCCTCTGTGGGCACGAGCTTCGCAGGACATAGCTTATACCCGCATTCCTGCTCGCACTCCTGTTTTGAAAGAGCCTCTACTCCAAACATAGCAGTTTTAGCATGAATGAAGATGATGATGCCAAATACGACAGGATTGATTTCGCAAGCCCTGAGTTTGATTTGCCTGTGCATCTCGTCAGTTTTTAGCATTCGTCCAAACTTCATGCATTCGTTTATCGTCTAGTTTGGTTTCTTTTTGACATTTTTCAGTGCATACTAGTTTCTAGTATTATATCATAATGTGGTAAAACTTGTCACAAAAAACCGCATGTGTTTTGTTTCTTCAAAAAATCGTCATTGTGTTTTTAAAAACACTTTGAGCCGTTTCAGGTCAGTTATTTATAGCGTCGCCTACCGATGAACGCCACTTAACGACTTGGCCTTTTTTTTAGTTTGTCACTAGACATTATGTCACGCTCCCCACTCTGTTCAAAAATCTATAACTTTTTATTTGATTCTCAAAATAAAGAGCTGGTTCGCTTATGGCATTATTTTAATGTCTAGCAACAAATTGCACTTCTGCACCAGTGCACAGGTATGTAACTAGCTGTCCTGATGGTGGGACACGCTAGGACTCGGGAGGACCAGGACACAGAAACAAAAAACTTCGCCGAAAGCAGTGAGATAATGGTTTTGAATAAAACATCATTTGCTACACAGTTTGCTTGTGCGACGCTGCGATGTTGACAGACTTTCACTGGGAGTGCCCCAAAGAATCGTAAGTGTCTACTCTTGTATTCGTTGGTCGATAACTTTATTTCTTTATGAGTGGCATACTCAACATTTGTTACTACGTTTACGAATGTTCTTCATTACATTAAAAAAATTAAAAAAACCGGTCCTCTCACAATGAAATGAGTGTTTTTTGATTTTGCCGTTCTTCTCGTGCGAGCAGTAAGACCTAGCTTCTATACTTTGGTGTACGAGCTGTGGGTGCGAGGTGTCACTATTTTGCCCCCCGAGCTTCTGATGGCCAGTTTTCACATGCTATGCATTTTAGGAACTGAGTGCATGAACCTTATTGTATGCACTTTTTATTAGAGTTTTTTATAGGTTTCCATACATGCCGCCAGAAAAATTACTATTTTGCCTACCTTTGAGACGCTATATGCCAAGTATAGTCAGGAGGTTGAGAACAGTGCAGCAGCGCACTAAACCGTCTAAGGTATTGACATAGTATTGTAGCATCGCGTAGCATTACGGCAACGCAGGCGACTACCTAATAGTGAATGTTTACTGATTTTTACTCTTTATTAACTATTAAATCCAATCCGTTCTAAGGTGAAGGTAAGCGCTCCCCAAGCGACACTTTTTCGTTTTTTAAATGCGGCGGGTTTTCCGAATACGTCGGGTTTTCGTTCGGCCACGCCCCCCGATTTCTGTCGCGCGCATGCCGGCGCCGATGCGCCACAATACGATCGCGTGCGACACAATCCCGGGGCAATTCAGGTACAATCGGCGCAAATCGGAAATATTCGGGTAACACGTCGGGAAAACGCGATTCGGGCCCTTAGTAAATGACCCCCATTGTGTTCCTAAAAAGGGGAAAAAAAAATTTCAGCTGATGACGCTGTGCTTCCTGAAAATATCATATATATTTCATACAACACAACTGAACATGCAGTACTTCCACCTTATATACAGATGGGCAGTTCCCACCTTACATACGCGAAAGGTAGAACGGGTGGTAGGTGCATGTATAGGACGTGAGAATAGCCCTTTTTTGAGCTAATCCTCACTTTCCCACTATTTAAAAAAAATCTTTAATACCCTAATATGTAAATTTTCTAGAGCGGCTACTGGGGCGTGGAGTAGCCAAACATGAGGCTACACGTCGCGGCTACTCCATGCCCCAGTAGCCTCTTTTCTCCTCCTACCCTGACATCTTCAGCGCGCTGCTACGGGGAGCCGGAGTTCTGCGCCTGCGCAGTAGCTCCGGCTTTAAAGCAGTGGCCGCATAGCTGCGGGCCGGCCTTTCTGTGCATGCGGAGAACGCCGGCTTCTCGGACGAGTGCGCGCAGCTACGAGGAGCTGTCATGGTAGGAGGAGAAAAGAGGCTACTGGGGAGTGGAGAAGCCGCAACATGTAATCTCATGGCCAGCTACTCCACGCCCCAGTAGCTGCTCTAGAAAATTTACATAATAGGGTATTAAAGATTTTAAAAAGATAGCGGAGATCTGAGGATTAGCTCTAAAAAGGGCTATCCTCACACCCCATACATGCACCTACCACCCGTTCTATCTTTATAGGTAGAATCGAGGTGGTAGTTTCCCTTTAAGTTAAATTTGTATGCAAGTCAAACCATACATATTATCATTGTAACCCCAGCCAAAATTTTTTGGGAGTCTGTGAGAATTGTATTTTAAAAATGTTGGGTTGTCATAAGAACCAGGATTAACAATAAAGCTTCATTATTGACACCTGTGATAACTGTTATAGCTGTTTATTATAGTCTAGGGCTAAAGTACAATAAATGACAAATATTCAGAGGTCTGTTTGTAACTAGGGGTCGTATGTAAGTCGGGTGTTCTTAAGTAGAGGACCGCCTGTATCTTATATACTGCGACACCAAGGGTGTAGTGTCTCCAAATATAAATAAAGCTCTAAATAACCTGCATAGGCAGACAGTGATTTCAAAGTATATTCAGCACAGTGATGTCACAGTACATTGATAATACACACAGTGATGTCACAGTACAGAGATAATACACACAGTGATGTCACAGTACATTGATAATACACACAGTGATGTCACATCATATGTATAATACACAAAAGGATGTCACAGTACAGGGATAATACACACAGTGATGTCACAGTACAGAATTGTAAACTTGAGAAAAAGGCACTTTTGCACCATTTTTCTTGTGGGTTCTGTTTTTCCATAGGACACCTCCGATTATATTTTGGATATGGAGCGAGTGTTTAAGGTGAAAATTTTGTCATTGATGAGTTTAAAGGGACAACCTGTCACCAGTATACCCCGATTTTAGCCCATTGGAATTCTGCGCGCCTGCGCGGTCAAGCATCACTTGTGCTCTGCGCACGGTCATGCGCAGATGAAGTGGTGCCGGCCGCACAGGTCCCCGCATTCTCTGCGCATGCCGCCGCACTACGCTGACAACTCACACTAGTCCATGCACAGAGCACAAGCGCTGAGGACCGCGCGGTGCAAGAATGCCAGACGCGGTCAGCGAGAGTTGCGGGCAGCAGGCGCGGACGTGAGTAGGTGCCGTGACAGTAGGCCGAGCCAAGGGGCGGATGAGGGGCCGGTAACATTGATTGAAATGAGACACTGAGGAGACGTTTCCGAGGGTGGGGGCAATATAATCCTCAATTCAACCCGCCCTTGGCGACTGGAGTAGTCAAACTGCACAGGTCTTTCAAAGGTAAATATAAGTTATCTTTTTCTCTGTAAAGCCGATTTTTCCCACAAAAAGATGTTAGTAGTGTAGATGCAATGCTCTATGGGGAAGTGTAGAGGGAAAAATCGGGGTATACTGGTGACAGGTTCCCTTTAATGGAATACAATTGTTGGCACTAGGACTGGACTGACGAATCATCGCTGCCCAATAAAGTCACAACTTTTGTAAACCTTCCTTCTGCACGTAACATTGAAGGACCTTCACTACTAGCCTAAGGCACACTGGACTACATCTGCAGATCAGAACTGAAACATCTTCTCGCCTTGTGGCAAGTGAAAATGGGGTAATATCCTACACCTACGCTTTTCACACACCTATGGCGCTTGCGCTGTGAAGCCAGGTGTACTACGCAGTCTTCCTTGCTACAACGTGCAGCGTGGATGCTCTGGGCAAGGTAAGCATAAATGTTTTTTTTGCGACCATGTAGGGGGCAGTTGGAACACTAAACTTCCCAAATAAGGTGCGTTTAATGTCCAAAAAACGAACCTACATGTCACCTCTTTAATCCTGCCTTCTTTGTGAGAGAAGGTTAGAAAGTGCCTGAGAAATGGAAAAGGGGATTTTGTTTGTTTGCATATGTTGTTCCCAGAGGTACTGGCACAGAAGCTTAAAGGGTTTTACCACTGGGCATTCACATTTAATTTAATTAATTTGCCATATGTAAACATATTCTTCAATTGGATCTTATTAAAAAAATGTTCCCTTGTAAAGATAATTTCTAAAATGTAGCCATGATGTCCTAGAAACAAGATAGCTTCCTCGGATACGACCACCCTGCAGTCCAGCAGTGGTGTCTGGACATGGGCTATTGAGTCTGCCCTGACCACCAGGATTCAGCAATCATTACCACAGGACGGCTGTGGGACATTTAGTACTCCCGGACTTTCATATACAAAAACCTCTTGTTCTTTGGCAATCCCTCAGCGAGTTGTGGTCGTATCCAAGGACACAGTAGTTGTTCTAAGGGACCATATCACTACATTTATGGGAAATTATCTGACATAGGAATAACATCTATTAAAAAAATGTGTTATATATGGCAATTTTATGAAATTGAAGTGAGTGCCCCAGACGAGAATACCCCTTAATTCTTTTCCTGTTGAAAAATACATGCAAGAGTAGCCATTGGCTGGATGGGCCAAACTAATTTTCTTTAAAAATGAATGGGTTTGATCATTTGGTTTTAGGTTCGATCCATGGATTAGGTTTATCAGACCCATATCTATTTCCTTAACCTTGCCAAATCCTGCAAACGGTGCACAATAGTAAAAGGATAAGAGGGGAGTAGAAGATATCACTCCGGAAGTAGGGCGGGCGATATCCAGGAGATTGGACAAAGGTGCAATAGACACCAGTTTATTTCCAAAGGCAAAGCCTAGATGGTTGTAACAAAAAATTGCTCGAATCCTACTGCTGTTGGTTCCAGTGCGCTCTGCACTCATATCACTTGCCGCAATAGCAAAGTTAGTCACTGACTATGGAGGGTCCTGTCATCAGAGGCCTTAGGTGGATATCTTGCTTCCCATCTCTGTCGTTCCGTTATAAGACCAGTTGTGATTCCCTATGGATAGAGGATGCAGAGACTGAAAACCCTTAAAGTGCATGGCAAAATGTGTCGAAACAATCGTATGAATGTCATTTTCTAAAAACACTCTAATAAACAACAGCAGATGTCACACTAGTCTATATTTCCTTTATAACATAATTTGTTTCTTAAAGGAAAATTACCTTAAAAATAAAGCATGGATAAACTGGGACACTTACTTCATAGGTTTCAGGCACCGTGACTGTGCGTATCTTCTTATATGTTATTATCCATGGCCTCCTACATTCAACTTTTCCTTCAAAATTAACTTTAAAATTATGCTAATGAACCATAAGGTCTCTGGTAACACCCCAGAGCCTCTGGTTCATTAGTAAATTTAAAAGCCCCTCTATGCTGTAGTTCAAGGTTGTTACACTGTGAAGGAGCATTTCCCCCTTCCCACTGTGTGAGATTACAGTAGATAAAAGGAGGGAGATAATGTCCAGGGGAGGAAGAGGGAATAGTAACAGCCTGTGAAGCGATAGCACAGAGCGGCTGTAGTAACGAGTCCCGGAGCACATCCGAATCAACATAATCCAAAGTGATTTTAGAAGCAAAGAGGCCAAGGGATAACAAATGGCTAAGAAGTTCCCATAGTCACGGTGCCTAGATATATGGCCCACAGTGATGGATTTTGATGGTAGATTTCCTTTCAAAAGAAAATAAGTTGAAAAAAACATATTTAAGAAATAATGAATCCTATTTATAGGATATTTCAGGTTATAACTGGAGGCCAAGTTTTCCTTTTCCACCTGGAAACTTATAAGCATATTCCTTACACAGAATTATTCTAGGAATTATTAGGCCTATGTAAATGCTTACTCACTTTAAAGTGAAGCCTCGCTTCCCCAGTCCACATTGCCCGCACTTACCGCCCCTGAAAAAGTCCATGTAGATATCTCCAATAAACTGCCCAACGTCGTGATCGAGGCATGACCAATCGACTCCCGTCTGACACAGCGTTTCCCCGTCATCCATTTTTGGGTCGCCATGGCAATAATGATCAGCAAGAAAGAACGACCAAACTTAACGAAGAAGCCAAGGGAATATAGTTTCTTGAAGCAGCCAGGGCATTCTACAGTCTTCATGAGGATCATCCCTGGCCCATGGACGGCGGATGGTGACACGGCTGTGTGATAGAGACATCGCTGGCGGGCAATCCTGGGATAATTCTATCCTTAGCGTGTGATAGGCTGGATCCGTGGATCAGGATGATGTGCAGCACTCCGGCTCTGTGAAGAGCGAATTGTGCAATGAAGATTTCCATACAGAGTGTAACAGCCGTGTAGGTTGAATCTAGAGGCGGTAACCTATCCCCGGGGGCCTGCTAGTGTTTCATCAGAGCCCGGTATTGTCTGCACTGTAAATACTCAGAGACAATCGCTTATACTGCAGAACCAGCATGCCAAGTCTTACCTGATATCTTTGAAGATATACTGACATAGGTTACACGTAAATATGGGGAAACTACTTTTGTTTTTTCTTCTAAGAGTTTAGTGTGATTAGAGCTTAGTATAGTGAGATATATTATATATATATGGATTCTATAGGACATGTGAATAAGCCACCTCTGGCACCCACAACTATCCCAGAATGGGTTTCGGGAAACCTCTGTCCTATTGCCAAAGTGAATAAGGAGGGGGTTGGGCGGTAACTTTGTCTCCCCGCTCCCTGAACCTGAAGGAGACACGTACACATGCATAGAGTTGTCCTAGGAGAGACTACAGTACTGCTCGACACAGGCTAAAATGGCATCAACAACAAACAGGTCCATAAGGTCCCAGAACTTTATGATGACTTGTCCTAAACCATAAGTTATTGATGCTAAGTTTGCAACCATATGACCCTATATACCACATTCACTTACCATATAGAAGCTCCTAGATATTAAAGGGGTTTTTCCACATGCTCCCATGGGTGGGTCCCATGTGCATCTGTCGGATCCCTCATGCCCATCAGAGTAAGGAGAAGACGGCCGTTGCATGAACGTCTGCCCCTCCTTAATCTCTATGGAGCCGACGCAGATCGGGAGCCTCCAGCATTTTCATCAGTCCATAGAGATAATGGAGCGAACGGTATGTGCGGCCGTTCTGCTCCATTAGTCTGACCGACCGACGAGGGGACCCGCACTCATCAGCAACTCTGTGGATAGGGCCTAACTTATGTTGTGGAAAAACCCTTTAACTATTTCACAACACTGTGCTCCTAATAATAAAGCACTACCATCAACAACTGACCACACTGTGCTCACTAAAAAGGGGGAAAAAAAAATCTCAGTGTTGACGCTGTGCTTCTTTAAAATATATATTATTTCATAAAACACAAATGAACATGCTGTACTTCCACCTTATATACAGATGGGCGTTCCCACTTACATACGCGAAAGGTAGAAGGGTGGTAGGTGCAGTATAGGACGTGAGAATAGCCCTTTTTTTTTTAGCTAATCCCAATTTCCCGCCTATTTAAAAAAAATCTTTAATACCCTAATATGTAAATTTTAGAGCGGCTACTGGGGACGTGGAGTAGCCAAACATGAGGCTAACGTCGCAGCTACTCCTGCCCAGTAGCCTCTTGTCTCCTCCTACCTGACATCTTCGGCGCCGCTGCCTACGGGGAGCCGGAGTTCTGCGCCTGCGCTGTAAGCCGGCTTGGAGCAGCGTGGCTGCATAGCTGCAGGCGGCCGTTCTGCAGCATGCGGAGAACGACGGCTTCTCGGACGACGTGCGCGCAGCTACGAGGAGCTGTATGGTAGGAGGAGAAAAGAGGGCTACTGGGGCGTGGAGTAGCAAAGTGTAATCTCATTGTCCTGCACTCCACGCCCCAGTAGCTGCTCTAGAAAATTTACATATTAGGGATTATTAAAGATTTTACAAAGAAAGCGGGAGATCTGAGGAATACCTCACACCCCATACATGCACCTACCCACCCGTTCTACCTTTATAGGAAGAATCGAGGTGGTAGTTTCCCTTTAAGTTAAATTTGTATGCAAGTCGAACCATACAATTATCATTGTAACCCCAGCCAAAAATTTTGGGAGTCTGTAGAATTGTATTTTAAAAATGTTGGATGTCATAAGAACCAGGATTAACAATAAGCTTCATTACAGACACCTGTGATACTTTATAGCTTTATTGTAGTCTAGGGCTAAGTACAATAAATTACAAACATTCAGAGGTGTTTTGTAATAGGGGTTGTCTGTAAGTCAGGTGTTCTTAAGTAGGGGGACCACCGTGTATCTTATATACTGCAACACCAAGGGTGTAGTGTCTCAAAATGTATAAATAAGCTCTAAATAACCGCATAGGCAGACAGTGATTTCAAAGTATATTCGACACAGGTGAGTGCCTAACAGTACATTGATAATACACACAGATGATGTCACAGTACAGGGATAATACACACAGTGCAGTGATTCACAGTACAGAGATAATACACACAGTGTAATGATAACAGTACATTGATAATACAAACAGTGATGTCCACAGTACAGGGATAATACACACAGTGATGTCACGTACAGAGGATAAACACACAGTGATGTCACAGTACAGAGATAATACACACAGTGATGTCACAGCAATGTATATATATACACACAAAAGTGAGTGTACAGTACAGGGATAATACACACAGTGATGTCACAGTACAGCAGGCTTAATACACACAGTGATGTCACAGTACAGAGGATTAATACACACAGTGATGTCACAGTACAGATAAATACACACAGTGAGGTTGTCACAGTACAGGGATAATACACACAGTGAGAGTCACAGTTTCAGAGGTAATACACACAGATGATATCACAGTACAGGGATAATACACCACAGTGATGTCTAGGAGTACAGAGATAATACACACAGTGATGTCAAGTACAGGGATCATACACACAGTGATGTACAGTACATTAGATAATACACACAGTGATGTCACAGTACGAGATAATACCACAGTGATGTCACAGATACAGAGAAACACACACAGTATGTCACAGTATGATAATACACAAAGGATGTCACAGTGCAGGGATAATACACACAGTGATGTCACAGCATATGTATAATACACAAAAGGATGTCACAGACAGGGATAATAACACAGTGATGTCACAGTACAGAGATAATACACACAGTGATTGTCACAGTACCAGCGGATATAATACACACAGTGATGTCACAGTACAGGGATAACACACACAGTGATGTCACAGTACAGTCAAATACATACAGTGATGTCACTAGTACAGAGATAATACACACAGTATGTCACAGTACAGAGATAATACACACAGTGCTGTCACCAGATATGGGAGAATACACACAGTGATGTCACAGTACAGAGATAATACACACAGTTGCTGTCACAGTACAGAGATAAACACACAGTGATGTCACAGTACAGGAAAATACACAGTGATGTACCGTACAGGCGATTATGACAGTGATGTCACAGTACAGGGATAATACACAGTGATGTCACAGTACAGGGATAATACACACAGTGATGTCACAGTACAGGGATAATACACAGTGATGTCACAGTACAGGGATTCTACACACAGTGATGTCACAGTTACAGGGATAAGACACACAGTGTGTCACAGTACAGAGGTATACACAGTGATGTCACAGTCAAGGGATAATTACACACAGTGATGTCACGTACAGGGATAATACACAGTGATGTACAGTACAGGGATTATACACACAGTGATGTCACATACAGGGATAATAAACAGAAATATGTTTTCAAAGGTGGAAAAGGGAGAACTTAATATGAATGAATGAACTCTTACTATATTATGATTTTAATTGTTTGGACTAACAGCGGAAAAATAAAATAAAACGCCAACTGGAATAACTAAAACAAGCTCTCCTACCACATCCTGGTATCTGGCCACGTGATCACTATCATCTATTCCCTCTCCTATAACGACGCTGCAAACTGACTATATACCAAGGTCATGTGAGCCCCATCTGCCTGGCCACAGAGTAGCAGCCGCAGCCCTCCAAATCACATCGTGTGGAGTACTTGTAGTATTAACCGGCGGAGGTTGTTAGCTCAGGGGAGGCGTGGTAACGATAGAGGGGGCGGGTCGTAGGCTTAGAACTACCTGGTATGACAGGCAGGCGTGGTTGACACCAGGGGGGGCGGTCCAGCCGGTGCTTTTTGTAAGACTTGGGGTCAGTGTTAACATAGAGGGGCTGGGCGAGCGCGCTGCTCTTGTCAGGCAGGTGGTGTATGACGTCAGAGGGGGGCGCGGTCAGACGCAGACTTGTATGACAGTAGCTGCTGTGCCGGCGCGCTTCTCTCTTGGTTGTGCTGTGGCGGCCTGCAGAGGAAGAGGCGGCAGGGCTGCTGTTATGGGGGCCGGGGGATCTGGCGTCCAAGGTGTTGGAGTTCTTAACAAGCAAGAACTGGCGTGCAGTGTGCGCATGGTGTCTATACTTGTAATTTTAGCAGGGACATGGACATGGCACAGTGATTGTGTATTTGTCATCCTGCCAGGATTGTTCCAGGCCAATGAAACAAACACAACGTAGCAGAGCGGATACTCGAATCTTAGTTGATTTATAGAGGATATATTAGTCTAACTGCCCTTCTGGGGAGCCAGTGGGAGAGGCGGGGTGCCCGGACAGTGAGGGGGAGGCGGGGTTGCCCCAGGACAGTGGGTGGAGGCGGGGTGACCCCGGACAGTGGGGGGGAAGGCGGTTTTGCCCGGACGTGGGGGGAGGCGGGGTGACACCGGACGGTGGGGGAGAGGCGGGGTTCCCGACGGTGGGTGAGCCATACTGGGGGGAGTGGGGTGCCCTGGACAGCGGAGAAGAGGTGGTGGGCCCGCCATAATGGGGGAGGTGGGAGTGCGACAACATTAATGAGGGAGTGCAGGGTGGGGTGCCACTGCGACAGGGGGGAGGTGGGCGGATGACTGGACAGGCGGGGCGATGGTGGGTGCCCTGGATCAGGGGGGAGGTGTGGGGCCATGGACAGGGGGGAGGTGAGGGTGCACCATAATGGGGGGAGCTGGGGTGCCCTGGACAGTAGGCGACGGAGCTGGTGTGCACTAGAGCCTGGGTGTGTTGCTAGCCAGAGAGGGGAGAGCTGGGTGCACACAGTGGGGACACCGGTGGGAACTAGCTGAAGAGGGACTGGTAGGAGAGTGTTGGATGCCGGACAGGAGAGCTTCTGATGCCATCAGTGGGGGGGAGCCGGGGGTGCAGATGGACGGTGGTTTTTGAGCAAAGTAGGGCATCAGATTGTGGCAGATGTGTGGCACAGAGTGATGTACCCACATTTGGTTAAAGCTCTGCTGCCACCCTTTCAACTACAACTGCGGTCTGTTTAATTTTCCGTTGATGTCCAGTGCCCCGTGTACTCCGTACACCATGAATGATCCCTCCAGTTAAGCGGGCAGAGCCCTCTTCCAGACTTACATTTTCTTATGATAATCTGTCTGCTGACTATTTCCACAGTGGGTGGCATACATGAGACATATCGGAAAAGCAGACGCCAAACGCCAACGTGTTGTCAAACTGTTCAGACTCGCATTCACAGAGAAGTAGAAAGGTGAGTCGGCAACGGTCCATGTCTTGCATCAGCACCAGCGTTACTGGACATGTGAGCAGGAGATGCTATATGATTGAGATGTTACAATTGCTAATGGAAGCGAGTGTATCAGACCATCATACAGCATGCCAGAGGTGTGAAACCGAGTTACTAGTGTCATTACTGTGACTGGCTCGGACATATCAGTCCTGCCCCGGGTCATGAGATGTGGATACGGTTGTTTTTTTTGGGGCCTTCTTTTGTTGGGACACTGTATGTATCTTCTCCTTTTTGCCCTAGTGCCGAATTAGTAGTCTGTCATGTCATATGAGATCATGGTCTTTTGTAATGGCTCTTGTATTATGACTCCTTATCATTCATTACAAATAATTGCTGCCCTAGGGGAAGAAAAACGGAGAGAGAGTAGCCAGGATGGAATCCAACTTGTAGTAGGTCTGTCTGTCAATACAGGCGGTCCCCTACTTAAGAGCACCTGACTTACATACGACCCCTAGTTACAAAACAGACTCTGCCCGATTTTGGTAATTTACTGTACTTTAAGCCTTAGGCTACAATAAAAGCCTTTGGCGAACAGTTATCACAGGTGTTGTAATGGCTTTCGTGTTAATCCTGGTTCTTATGACAACCACATTTTTAAAATCCAATTGTCACAGAGACCTAAAAAGTTCTGGCTGGAATTACATGAGTTCCGACTTACATACAATTCAACTAAGAAAACAAACCTACAGACCCTATCTGTATGTAACCGGGGACTGCCTGTTGTACATGATTCTTCTTCAGATTATATTCTAGGACTTCTTTGCGAACATAAAACATTGTATAGAAATGCGTCTAATAATTGCTCAATGGATCACCTCGTGCCATGTAATGGCGAATGCTAGTCTAAATAATAAATTTGGTTGATGTTTTGTCTTCCTAGGTCCACAATATAAGTCAATTAAGATGTGTTTGACCCACCCTAGCATTCATATTAAAGGCATCTAGTTACCTATACAATGTATAGTACCTCTATCATATTTAATGCAATATATAGATTATCTACTATGTGTATACCCGTGCTCTCAATTCTTCAACACTTCCTTAGATCTGTTTCACGTCAGAGTGAATATGACCGTGCAGAAACCTTACCCATACTCCTTACAGCTTATAACAATTGTACCAGGATAGAGGGGGGGGGAATTTGGGATACTTGCGTAGGAAAATGTATCAGACGATCGGAGGAGAGAGGTTTCACAGGATTAAGCAGGACAGAACCCATATTGAAAGTTACAACGTTTTATTACCCATTAATAAAGACACCTCTTTCTTTTAAATATGTCCTCCAATGTGGGGGGTATTGCACATCATGACGGGATTGTCGCAGGGTAGAGTCCATTTTCTAGACCACATTGTGTTTTAAGAGGACTTGTGATTTTGCATTGTTATCTTGTTTGGCGGCACCCAGGATTTGTTGATTATCCCAGTATGACATCAATAGTAAATATTGAAATGAGGTGCGATGTCCCTTTAAATTATATTAAATCAAGCATGAGACAATCGATTTAATGCACGCACCGACATGCGTCTAAAATATAGAGACCGGATCTCTGTGCAGATAAGGCTGCTGACAATAATGTGACGACGACTGTTGACCTTGAATCTATACTGCCAAAAGATGGTACGCTTCAATTTCTTCAGTCCATATCAATGTATAACTTGTGTTGATTTGTCACAGCTAATATTTACTTGCCAGTGTAAAACAAAATTATGAATTGAGTATTTATCGTCATATCCTGAAGGTTATATAAACCTTCTACCTGAGATATGGAATAATACGGAAAATTACAAGGGCGAAAACGGTGTGTGTGAATGCAGATGATTCTGAAACCTGAGTGAAGTGGTCCCCCCCCCCACCCCAACCCTTGTTCAAATCAAACAAAATTGCGTTGTGTCAAACGTTTGTTGCTACGTATTGTATTGTGTTTGTTGCGCAAGGAAAGAGAAGAACTTTTTGTTTGTGCCGCTTATCGTTTCTTTCGAGCTTTTAATGAAAGTTTCCAGAGGTCCATCAGAGGGTCAAACCAGCCCCCCAATTGCCCCAAATCAAACAAAACTGGCTGTAGCGAAAACAATTCGCGAAATTTGTGCTAGTTGTGTGCGCAAATTGGTTTGTGACTGCTTTGTTTTGATATATGAACAACAATGAAAGTTCAAAAGTTCAAGCAGCCCCCCCACATTAAGGCTCAAACAAAACAGAGATTGTCAAACATTAGTGCTACTGTTTGTGCTGAGTTTGTGCCGCACCATTTTTGTGCCAATATGCTTTTTAGTGGTATGTTCAGGTGTTTGAGGTGCTTTAGGATGAACTGGCGTAAAACAAAACTAGTGACACTTTCCCTGGTTGATCAACAGGGAGAGCTGGGGTTGGGGGATAGCAAACACATTGCTACTTTGGAAAGAGAAATGAAACTGATGACCCTGCCAAAAAAGCTATGAATATAGTAAAATGATAGCGGCAACACAAACGGAAAATTTTTGCTGCACCAACACGTAGCACTAACGGTTGGACACCAGTTTGTTGATACGTTAATGTGGGGGGCGCCTTGAATTCTTGAACTTTAATTTTGTTCTTAAATTCAAACAAAAAAGCGGCACAAACAAAAATTTGCGCAGCACAAACAGCACAACGGCAGAATTATTTGGCATGACCAGTTTTGTTTGATTTTGGGCAATGGGGGGGGCTTGGTCTGACTTGATTGACCTCCTGGAAACAACCCGTTGCCTTAGGCTTCATTTCCCCAAATAGTCTTTCTCGCCTTTTGTCCTGTATTCATCTACTCACATCTAATTCTACTTTTTCCCCCAGTCTTCACTCTATCCTCCCCCTTTCATTAAAACTTAAAAATGATAGCGGCAAGATGAAAATTTCTGATTGCACACGTCGCACAAACGTTTGACACCAAGTTTGTTTGATTTGAACAAGTGGGGTGGCGGCCCAGCTTCACTAGGTGAGCTAAAAGCTAATATTATGTAATAAACTCTCTCATCGTTTCTTTGTTTATTCCATATCTTTAGATGAAAGATTTATATGATATCAATCTCAAGCTATTGAATATTTCCTTCCTTTTTTGAAAATTTTGAATTTTATGTGTTTTAAATGTAGATAATTATGAGCGGTAGGTAAATGCTCCACAATCTATGCGCTCACTGTTTTTCTTGCTGCATGCTGATCAGGTCAACCTCAGAGTGCGACCAGCTCCTCAGGGGAAGCAAGGTGGACGCAATCTTATGTGCTAGCTGGAAGGCTGCGGCGGGAGGATACTGCCGAAAGCAACTGTAAGATGAAGGGAGATTTGGGTATGGGTGCTTCGTACTTTACAACATCTGTAATTTCTTTAGCGTTTATGTTCTATATAAAGCTCCAAAATTCTGGCTGATTATGTTTTGCTGCCTTGATTTACAAAAACCTACTCGTATATCCCGACCCACAACCTCAATTACTCTGCAAAGAGTTTGATATGTTCTCTCATGTGTCTTGCGTGGGTTATCCTCTGGCGTCCATCAGGTTTCCCCCCACATCTCAAACATACTAGTAGGTGATTAGATTGTGAGCCAAGGGGCAGGACAGGGACTGCATTGGCAAACTCTGTGCCAGCGCTGCGCTAATCCGGTGTGTGCCTATATAATTGTAAAGAATTTATATATTATCAATTCCCTGTCAATTGACACAGGGCCCAATCATTGTGTTAATATTTTGTTGCACTTAACTTAAAGAAACGTGCAAACAGCTTGCCCCACATGTTATTATAAAGTGTCCGCTGCCAGATTTTGTGTCCCTCGCTGCAATAGTATGTTGACAAGAGACCGAAAAAAACATGCCGGACGCGTAATGCTTAGTCGGGCCTGTTTGTTTGTGCCACATTTCTACTGATGAGTAGCCACAATTCTGCAGACTATGAACAGTGCACCAAAAAAAGGATGCGGTGATACTTACGATCAGCCGCCAGGGGGCGTCAGATTCATGAATCTGATTCAATTCTGGCGCCCTTCTACACACTCCACAGCCAAACTGCCCAATGAGTGAGCAGGTGGGGCACAACTTTAGGTTTAATTTAATATGGGCCGCAATGTGCTTAATTCTTGGATTACTTCATGAATGTGCGTAAATGCGTCTAGGCTCTAGTAGTGACTGAGTTAGCCTGATATGTTATTCTGGCATTAATCCCTCTCAGTAGATAGGTCCATCAGGCTAATCCGTACCAGGATAACGTATGTATAAATTTTCTTCACTTGTCTAGGATTATCTAGCAGTTTACACCTGGGTCTGTGTAACGTTTTAAAGGACGACCAAAACTGTTGTTTACAATGAGAACGTTGTAATATTATCACCGGTATAGTGAGGCAGCGTTCGTTTTCACCACATGTGCCCGTACCCTGACTACCCTGAGCTCATTACTATAATGCTTTTCATAAGATCCATTGTGATAATGTTTGTGTCGATAGCTTATACGACCTACTTGAAACCACAAGTTTGGTGGTTTAAAAAAAATAAAAACTTGGGATCAGAGCTGACTTTATAGGTGTATCTCCGTATTATATAGCCTTCCGGCGAGATGAGAACAACTGAGATAATCTACTACTATAATTGATGATTTGGTGTAGTGTGGCCGCAGAGGCAATCAGGTCAGACTGTTATTATTGATACATGAGTATTAGCCTCCTGTCCTTCTAGAATCTGCTCTGTGTGTTTTATTAGATCTAGTGTTCTACTGGTTATAATTGGTAAACGGAGGAGATAACGTATCCTGGTGTTTATCTGCATTGTGCTCTATATCCGTTCTACCAAAGTGAACTGAGGAATCAATTTTTTTTTATGACTCGAATAAAGGGGTCTCATTAACAATCTCGAACTAAGCAATGAAGCTAGTTTAATAGAAAGCTATTAATCCTTCTCAAGGTTCGCCTATAATCCGGAGCAAGCGCATTATATATAACCTTAAGTTCAGCAGCCCATTTATTGATGGTGCGCCTTATACTCCGGTAGCGCCTTTCTAGTCTGGAAAAATACTGTTTAGTGACTCCCATCCTTCCGTGATTGCCAATTCGCCGAAAATGACAGAGACCCAAAGTTAGAGGGGTTATGTGTAGGAACAACCTAGAGCTTTTTAGGACAGGACCCCCCCCCCACAGTGTTCACCCAATGGGGACCACTATAGATAGAAATCATGATAGATAGAGAGAAGGATAGAAGAAACAAGGCTCCGGGGCTCGTTGATGTCAGCACACACTTCACAACTGCAAGAGGAAAGAATAAATGTGCCTCTTAGCTCCAAATGACTCCAACTTTGGTGTCCGGGACGACACCTTGAGTAAGTATTCCTCCGGTCTCGCGTACCTGGCGCAGTCTATGTAGTACGTAGTTCAGCTCGCCTGCTCTCTTAGGCACAACTGAGGAGATCTCTTCCCTTCCCCTTCCCCCCGATCGCCAAATTCTCCTCCCGCGTCGGGCGCTTCCCACCTTCCCTTAGGCTCGCCCCATTTCCTTTCCACTTCTCATCCCTAATGTAGGGCTTCGGGCGCGTATAAGGAATTGTGAATGGCGTGCATGCGCGGTGCTAGTTATCATACGTAACAGACTACAACCTGCAGCCAAGGATGCTGGGATATAGATGCTATTCATGTTCAGGACACTGTATGAAATGGGGGTCTTTTCATTGTGCGGTTTTTTTAAATTTTTTTGCCTTTTTTTTTCTGCTGTAACCCATTCTTGATTTCTTTTCAGCCTTCTATAGAATTGTGACTGATGTGGGAAACGAGCGTATGTCGGACGATCCACCAGTCTCCAAGTCACCTCGCCATAGCAAGCACACTGGTAAGAGGGCGGTGTCTGCTCACCTTTATACGGGGACCGAATGACCGCACGTACGTACTCCATGGTAAAGGACAAGAGGCTTTCATGGATCTAGAGTGGGAAAATCCATATATTTTATAAGCTATTGATATATCATACTTTACTTTGATCAGATGTTACTGCAATTAAGTACTACGTTGTCTATGACTCTATTAGGTCTCATGTATAAATCTTCTCTGTCGTCTTTGTTGTAGATAGGAGTGAAGAAACTTGGGACGGTGTGCATTCGGTCCTGAGTAAAGAGACCTTTGTGCTCCTGAACGTTATATGTCGCCCTTTTGCCCTTGACTGGTGTAATTAGTCTCTCTCTGTTTCTGACCCAGATCTGAATACTTATTTGGGGAACAATTAGTAAGACTTAATGGCGGCGGAGGAGAGGAGGAGACATTCCATTGTCCCAACCATAACTGCAGCCTGTTTGCTAATGCTAAAGTAATAAGTCCCGGTACCAAATGCCGGGCTGGGTCCCCTCAGAATGTCTCTGTGAGGTGTCATGAGACATGTGTATTTCATTTTTTGGAGCAGACAATGATGTTACAGATGGATGCGGCAATCTCCGCCGCAGGATTGGAGTTATCATCATGATAACAAAGTGCAGGAAAGACAGAAGACCAAGTCTCTGACGACAATTCAGTATTTCATATAAGAAGGTCTAGTTAGTCCGTCCACCCCTGAAGCTACTTTTACATGCCGAAAGCTATGATAGTGGTCACTTATGCCCCCCGCTCTATGCGGACTAGTGTATCAGGGATTGGAATCTGTAGAAACCCTGTAGTAGTCTAGTCCGCTAGTGTACACATCCTATCTTGGAACTCGTTTTGGGCCCACTGTGAAAGCCCAACGGTAGCAGAGAATGTAAGTATGTTATTAAAGGGGTGTCAGTATAAAATTGCTATTAAAAAGCGATCTGCCTGTTGGCAGTAACAAATAAAATGTTATGTCTTCCCCTCCACTGTTCCTGTGTCTCCACTACTGCGTCCCCACTGCCACTGCACTTCCTGGCTGTCGCCACTAACCAATCAACAATCTAGGTCGGTCACCATCTGACAAAATGATGGATAAGCATCAGGTAGTGTTTAATGGACAACCTCTTAAAAAAATGATATTCTCTAGATGAAAGAAAATGGTCTTGCATTTTAACTCAGATTTGCAATGCGATGTTCTGAAAGAAAGCTGATTTGCCATAACGATCCCAGACAGGACATTGCTCATAACATCTAACCTGATTTTTTTTTTTTTTTTTGTTTGTAATACTGAATGAATTTTTCACAAATACATAATAGTCATAGAAATATTAAACATTTATTTTAAAAATATCAATGCCACGAAAATGCTGCTTACATATACAGGCGCGTCCCTACTTAAGGACACTTCGAATTACAGACGACCCTAGTTAAAGAAAGACTCCCCTCTAGACCCACGGCTGACCTCTGGTGACCTCTCTGGATTGTTACTAAAATAACAGTTTCCGACTCTTACATACCAATTCGACTTAAGAGAAAAAACCTGCTTTAGAACCTATCTGGTAACCGGGACTGTTGTTCTATAATTTATATTTCCTCATTTGCCTCCCCGCCGGTCCACCCTCCACCCTTTCTCAGAGTGAGGTTTTATAAAAATTAAATATACTTGATTTAGTATTCTAGAACACCAGTACACCCCCAGCTTACATACACATCTGACAAACTACTGTTGTAGTGCACCCAGAAATAGTTTGTGTGTTTTGGTGAAAGTTTGTACCTGAGATTATCTTTGACCGGAGGGCTGTGACCATCTCCGCCAAGTGTAACTGCGGTCATGTTGTAGAGAATGCACTGGATGTCCGCGAAACTTTTATTATTTCTATACATGATGCCATTTCTGAGTGATATCCCAGTTTAATCTGTATGTAATGAGGCACTGGTGCACCCAAGATTGTGTCTCTGGAACCCTCAGCGCTCGATATTCAGCCTAAATCACTATTTTCTCCCTACCATGATACACCCCAGGAGTTTCACAAGACCATTACCATGAGGTTAATCTGATGGAGGGTGGAAAGGAGGGTGGTCAGGCAGGAGCATCGGTGCCCTCATGGTTGCTGATCAACGCTACATATCGCCGATATGACCATACTCTCACCATAAACATAATCCAAAGACAGTAATTAGTACCAATATAATACACATTCAGTCATTTTTTCCCCAGTTGCTGCACCGCCTATGTGCTTTTTTCCGATATTTTTCAACTGTCTGCAGCCCGCCAACAATTTAGCTCTTTTAGGGCATTCACACTTTTTTATTTTTTCATATTTTGAGATGCTCAATTAGGTCGCCACTTTGCATCCCAACACTTCTAGGTTTTTCGACAACTTTTTTTTTGGCGCATCTTAATTTAGACCAGCCCAAAAGCAAAGTCTGAAAATTTCATATCGCTATTGAATGAATGTGGAGGTCGCTTTACATACAAGTGTCTAGCGGTTGGTTGTGCCAATTCAAAGGCGCAAGCTAAAATCCCGCCTAATAACCACAAAACTTGTTGCAAAAAAAAACCGGACACTTGCAACAAAAAAAAAAGTTGACCTCCATTGTATTTTGTAGGAATGATCGCCTTATGGTATGAGCGAAAAGACCAATACATCAGCTTTGTGCCAGAGCCTGCGAGCGGGTGGGGGAGAAGAGTGCGTAGCTGACCGATTTGATTCTGCGCCTTTGTCGCGCCACCCATGCGTACGTAAGTCGCTTAATCTTGGCTTGGTATTGATTTTTGTGAAGTCAGATTGAATATGTTGCTGTTACTGTAGTCTCTGCTACGCTGTTGTGGAATCTGTGTATTAGATTGTTAGAGGACCGCTTTCTTACAGGCGCTCACTCAGAGACGTGAAGATGGGAACCTGACTGCTACATCTAAAGTTAGCATTTGTTCAATAACAGATATATCCTCGTAATGCATTGTAATAACCCTACACGGCACTGATCCGGGATGCTTTGCTTGGAGCCTCCTCTCCTGACACAGTGTCTTGATTGTTGCTACAATACTTGTATTCTTATATTTTCATAAACGGCTGTTGTATGTATTCAATGTTTTTTCCTCCACTGTCATTGAAAATACATTATTCCTCCTCTGTAACATGGTGTGGGTATTGTCTGTAGTGATGGGACAGTATTGTGTAATTTTGGGAACGCCCAGTGTCGGGTTGGATTCTCTAAACCTTACCTTATAGAGGGGAGACCGCCACAGCAGTTCTAAGTAGGAATGGGCCAAATAGATGCATCACCATAAACGTCAAAGTGAAATATATGTCTCTACCGGTTTTGCACACATCAAGAATGCTTAGGATTTTGCTTTGTGAAGAGCCCTGTTTATACCATAAATTTGTTCGTGGGAAAACCCCCTTTCAATTATGTAATTCCCGTTCGTAGTGATGTAGGCGGTTGGTGGCGCCCGCCCTTTTGTTGCAATAAGGGGCAAGTCTGTGTGCAGTGATTCAATAGGACAAAAAGAGTCAGTTGCGTTGGCCTGAAGGGTTAAGATTACCAAGTCATCGCAATCTTGATAGCTGTGTTTGTAATAATCCGGATCTATCTCCCTCAGCGTAACCTTGGTAACGCCGCAAGCGACCGAATGCACTCCTGTGCCCGATGTGGCAGACCTCCAATCCTGGACACCGCTAGGAATTTATCGCTGAGTGAGAGTAAACGGATATCAATATTCTTTCATCGGCTTTCTGTTATGAGGCTCTTTCGTTTCGTTACGAATGAGCAGAGGTGATTTGTCATTGGTTGATTGTTGCAAATAAATAAAGATCACCCAAAAATATTCTACATCTTGAAAAAACCATTTCTGAGAAAAATATTTAGTATGTGAAAAAATTGTTATTTGAACGCACAAATACACCCATCATGACCAGACACCACATGTTAACAGCTGGAGTATACGGGCCTTACCACGTGATCCTGAGGATCTTATCGGATAGAAAATAGATAAACTCTTTAGCTGCGTTGATCAATATCTAAAAAAGGGCATCTTCGTGGTATAGAGCAGTGAAGTTGGATGCCGATACCTTTTAGAGCAGAGTGCCCAAACTACAGACCAGGACCGCACTTATTTATCGCAATAGTGCCAACACAAGAGAAAATTTTATTTTGTGTGATTTATGACTACCACTTCGGTCACAGAGTATTCATTCATAGCCAGCCCTTTCTGAGGACACAATAAAGCAAGAAAAGAACGGGGCCATAGGAAACAGAAGAAAATAGTAGAAATTGGATGACAGTGTAGCTTCCCTCCAGGGTGTCCCAATGGAACAGGATAGAATGTGTCAGGGCCGGAGCAGGAGCTACAATGAAAATCCAGATCGTGTCCAAAACCTTCCCACTCCTCTGACAAGTCGTTCCCAGGTTGAGCTGTCACTTAAATATTAGCTCTGTGCAAGCAAGTACTGGGATGTCTGGTACTCGGGAAGAACCTGGAGGTATTTGGTGATGGACCTGAGTGCCCACAGAAAGGGATCGCGGGAGTGCCACCTCTGGCCCAGCCAAGGGTTTGCCCACCATGGTTATTAGAGGCTTCTTGGGGAGAAAGCCTTCAATCATCAAAACACTCATATTTTAAAGAATAAAATAAAATAACCATGGGGTTTGATATTTTTACAATAGCGACTTTTATTCTCTTTTTCATTAGTTCAATTAGGTTTCAAGATAAAACAGAGCCTGCACTTGATTTTCCTCAATCTAACATATAGTGTGTTATACTGGGTTAGATACTATTGTGAAACGCGTAAATGTGGAAACAGGAAGCATTGCCCTATCTTTACAATCGTTCTGCTATTCTCTATAATGGGAATTCCAAAAGTTTAACTAGAGATACAGTACTTGCAGGCTGGATATAGGAGGGCAACCTGTGGTGCGAGACCCGGGGCCCACCATAAGAAGGATGGCGTGGAGTGGCCCTCTCCTCTCCCCATCCTACCTGTCCATTTACTGCCCAAAACCAATTAGCAGGATCAATCCATGGTATTTTTTGGGTTCAGTCTATGATGGCTTCCTATCCAGTGGGGATATGAAGAGGGCAGGTGCTCAGATTAAAGCGGACCTTTGCAAAAGGAAGAACGCACGCTGCAAACCTGAGAAAGACAGAGGAAGGAAAGATGGGTAGAATTTCATGCAAGGAGTGAGGAGTAGGAGGTGCATTGGGGGGGTCTGATTGTGTATTCAATTTGTCTCACTGAGAAACCTAATGTACTACTTTTAACCATGCACTTAAATTAAGGGGTCGAGCCGCCTTCACGGACATACTGTTTTGAACTATGGTCAACAATCTCTATAAATTGACAGGAGGCCCCCTGATAGGGGTATGAGAGTTTGCCTACAGCAGCAGAGGGGTCTGTTGGGGTGTGGCGCAGCCGTGGGGGGGGCTCTAGTGGGGTGTGGCGCAGCAGTTGGGGGGGGGCTGTTGGGGTAGGTGGCGCAGCAGGGGGGGGCCTGTTGGGGGTGAAGCCCAGCGGCGGAGCGGGGAGGCGTCCTCTGGGGCCGTGTAGCATGCACGCGCAGGTGCTGTGGAGTTGAGAGGGGATAGTATGGCGGGGATTTGTGCGCAGCAGCCGGGGGGGGGGGGTGGGGCGGGTTGGCGGAGTGCAGCAGCAGGCGAGGGGGGGTGTGTGGCCTGGGTAGGCAGAGTCTGCAGCAGGCCGAGGGGGCGCATGGTGGCATGGTCTGGCAGCAAACCGGGGGGGGGGTGTGGCCTGGTGGCAGGGTATGCAGCAAGTCAAGGGGGGGTGTGGCCTGGTGGTTGGCAGGGTCTGAAGAGCCGAGGGTGGGGGTGTGGCCTGGTGCAGGGTCTGCAGCAGACGGGGGGGGGGGTGTGGCCTGGTGGTGGCAGGGTCTCAGCCGCCGAGGAGGGGAGTTGGTAGGCAGGTTGGGTGGCAGGGTCTGCAGCAGCCGAGGGGGTGGCAGGGTGCGCAGCCCGGAGGAGAGGGTGGCCTGGTGGCAGGAGTGGTCGGCAAGCAGCTGAGGGGGCTTGGCCTGGTGGCAGGGTCTGCAGCAGCCGAGGGGGGGGTGTGGCCTGGTGGCAGGGTCTGCAGAAGGGGGGGGGGGTGGCCTGGTCGGCCAGGTCTGCCGCGGAAGGCTGGAGGGGCCTGGTTGGGCAGGGGGGGTCGCGAGCCAATAGGTTGTGATTTTTTTTTTAATAGATACCAGTTTCTGGAAGCAACATTTAACTTTAATGATAAAACATTTGGGGTGGAGCTGACACAATTTTGTAGCCAGGGTGAGTACTGTATGAAGGATAAATAAATGAAGTTTACGGCACAATTACACTAAAATGACGCACACATTAACGACCATGAGGGGGTTGGGTTTTCTCCAGATTTGGGGCAGAGCGCTCCTTCTGAATTTTTTGAAGGAGGTGATATCTAGTATGTTCTTTTTCTCGTGTAATATCTGTAGATGTGGGTACCAAATGGGCAATACATCTGCCCCCCATATATATAGTTGAATCAGATTCGCTCCTGCTAATGATTTATTTTATGTTTTTTCTTTTTTTTATGTTGTAGGACATTTTTTAATGGATATCGGGGATCCAGACCCAGAGGTATGGGTAAGTCGAATTCCAGGTGGTCATCCGAAAAAGGGGAAAACTAAGTGGTCCCAGCTCAGCTCTAGGAGGGGAGCCGTCTGAATCAAGGAGATCTGAAAACTGCCCATCGGAATCGGTTCAGTATTGGTTCCTCCTCTGTTCCTTCTAAGTGCAGTTACAATCCTTAGTCCTGGTCATCCGTTTGTTAAGAAAGGCTGACCGGGAATGAGTGTGGATTCCTGTTATCCCTCGCACATACTGTCACTGCCAAGATGAGTGGATTTTCGTATATATAGATTTATGTATTGCTGCAGGTTTGTAAGGTATGGTTATGAAAGCTCCTATAGGATACGCCAAGTTTGTATGGTCTGGAAAACCTCTGGGGCGCAGGATTGGGCTTAGTCAGACCATTTCTGTCCATAAGTGCAGACCCCAAACTCTGGGACATACCTAGTCGACATTTTCAAAAATCTTCGCAAATTTGATAGGACCCTTGAGAGTAGAGTTCAATTTTGAATTTCCTGTAAGTACCAAGTTTTCCATATGTAATTGGTATAAAAAAAAGACGCAGCTGGTGATTTTTTTGCAGTTCGACATTCATTGGCCAGGATACGCTTTTCTACGGTGTAGTGCATGTGGAGAGGACTTGTATCCACTATCCTTGATATTGTATCAATGATAGGGATAGTCGGCTATTTTATTTTGTTCCACAGAATTAAATCCAGGGTTGGAAGTGACTAAGTAGAGTGCCCCGAAACCTTACACGCCAAAGCTCTCTCCGATTGTGTACCCTGAGAAGAGCGATGTACTGTAGCACCAGAAGAGAAGATTATGTAATAGCATGTGTGAAGGCTACACCAGTCACTATATCATGTATGAGTGCACAGGCCTTTTCTTTTGAATATGACTTCATATAGTTCCCATCACTATAATGGAACCGTCAAGCAGTCCTGGTATACCGGTCGTCACCACATACCGGATACTTTTTCTAAGATTTTGCCATGATGAGAGATTTTCCAGCTCGTGACTTCCTCTCTGAGGAGACATCTTTCCTTTTATATAGTGGCTTATACTACATAGGTTTAAGTACAGTGTCTAGTTGTCTTAACTGTCACCGTATTTCTTACACTACTACGCTAATATTCCGTGAATTTGTTGTCATACAGTGAATATATCCCATAAGTGCCAATTATAGCTTTGTTCCTGACATTGCGTAAGGTTTTGGTAGCGCAAACCGGTTTGAGTTATAGAATTCACAATAAATTGCCTATAATAAAGGTTGTGATCATCACATGAATCCTTTATATTGCCCACTGTGCGCTTTAATGGTTGTATGTTATGAATATAAAAATTTCATATTTTTATTTTTATTAATAAAAATGAGGGTAGAAAAGGGAAGGAATGTTATTTCTAACGCTCAAAGAGCTCAATTCTGTGCTTGTTCAGATCCAAAGTATTTTAAAAAGTGACGGCTATTGTTGTGTCAGTACAGGGGGAAACCTGTCACCAGGGACCTCATTTCACTAAAGTAGAGGTTACAGAAGTCCATTACTTTTTTACCTGGGAGTGCAAATTTGGCCTTTCTACTTTCTAAAGCATTTGCATTCCAATATAATTGTGTATTTTAACTGGCCTTGAACCCTGACAGAATCTCTGTGGTTAAGTCCCAGGATTGGGCTTTGCGTTTGGATTGCATTTCAAAAAACATGTGACTTGTCTCGCTGCTCACCTTTGTGCTCCTGTACAGCTCCTCCTCTCTGCCTTTCAAATGTCAGAAACAGAGCTCACAGCCTGGTAGCTTACAGCCGAGGGGGGAGAGGAGAGAAAGAGTATTGAGAAAGGGGGGAGAGACAGGACAGGAGCACCAAGGTGGGGGCTGAGAGCTGAGGCAGCTCTGGACAGCACAGACAAATTCAAATTGTGTCGCAAGACAATGCACTTACATTACAACGGGAAGCAGAAGGTTGAAAACTGTCCGTCGAGCGGGGACGAGGAGAAATTAGGAGGAACGGAGGGGAGGGAAGTTGACAGATGCAGGAAATCGGAGCACGTGCTAGATGAACATCGTTGGACCGTCCGGATTGGGGATCGAGCAGGACGGGGTGGCCGGGTAAGTGAAATTTGAACGGTTTGCTCCTGTCCCATCCACTGCCGGTCGCGTTCTACACACCAAAAATTATTGCTTGCAGTAGACAAATCAAATTGGTGCAACATTTTAAAAGTGTTTGTGCAAGTTTTATGTCTGACTTTGCATTGTAAAAAAATAAACGTGAGAACTGCCTTACACATGTATGATAAAGTGTTTGCTCCAGTGCGAAGCACTACACCCGACCCACGTCACAAATTCTGCCAACCTAATGGGGTGGTGTCCTGTGCGACTCAGACTGTGCGCCAATTATTACTGATCAACAGAGTGTATTGCATTGCTCTATGTTAAAGGTTGCAAAAATAAAAAAATGGTGCAGGACTTCCAGAGTAGTGCAGGGGGCACCAGAGTCATGAACCACGACGCCCAGTTTTGATTGGGTCCCATGCACGATCCTAACAGGGCAAACTTCACCGCTTTGATAATGTGGCCCTGGGTTTAATTACTGCTGTTGCGACAGACAGAATTGGGGTGCAACTTAAATATTAACTAGGGCAAAAAAAACTCGACACAGACACATCACACATCCCCGTGTTTTTAAGTGCAGAGTGTTTAAAAAAGTGTTGGGGCAACTAGCAACCGTTGATACATATTGTGGTGCTAACGAATATAGTTTAAAGCTCCAAAAAACCCTTTTTTTTCTGCAAACGTGGTCAAAAATTGACGCAGAGACACAATTAATATATGGGACTAGTGCGATACAACCGGACTTCGCCCCCTTCATACACCTGCTGCTGCTACCAGGAGCTACGATGTATGAGTTAAGATAACTGGGGTCTGGAAAGCTTAGGGGAAATATGAGCCTTGAGCTACATATAAAACCTTCTTTCCTTGTCTCCTCCCATGCGAGATATCCCTTCCATGGACAAATGCTGTTTCCACTATCTTTTGCAGAGAAATTTCTGGCAATTTTATTCAGCAAGACAGAAGCTCAATGATGATCGGACATAGAAGGTCTATGAAGAGAGGAGGGGGAGGGAGATGAGTCACTTGGAAACTATTTCTTCACCAATCAGAGTGGTTGGTGACGACGGTTTATATCACACACAATACCCTAAAGAGGGGTGGTGCTGATGGTCACTGAAATATCTGCGTCAAATACCACACAAATTGACAGTTTCAATCACCAAACGACGTGTCCCAATGACTGTTCCAAAGATGCACATTTATTAAAAGGCACCCTACACGTGTGGTGCTAAACATAGCATTTTGGTTGGGCTTCTCCTCATAGCCCCCACGCCGAGGTTATCGTTTGTGATCCTCTCCATGTCAGAGAGGGAGGGGTTGCGGAAGGATGGCTGACGGGGGGTATGCATAAGAAACAGGCGCAGGCAAATGCTAGTGATCGATATCATGCCCTGCGCTGCATTGCTCCTTGCTGCAGCTAAATTGAGCAGAGGCTCTAGCGGAAAGACGCTATACAGTAAAGTAGGATTCTTGTGTTTTAAGGGTTTTGATTTGTAACGAATATTCCCCCCCCCCCCCCCCTCCCAATGCATTCTGATGGATTTGTTTATCCTAGTTCTTTGTATTTATAATATTCCTTAAAAGGATGTAAAACAGAACCTGGTTAAAATTAAAGTTTGGCTGGAAATTGAATTTTAAAAACCTTTTGAGTCCGAAGGTCATAGTACCAAACCTGGACGACCAGTAACACTTGCAATCATTGGACAACAATCGCGAGTGTTTGCGTGTAATGTTTAGAATGCGTACACTTCTTCAAAGTCACTAGCGTCGATTTAAAGGGTGTATTGCTGTTGAAGAAAGTTCTCAAATTTCAATAAAGATAATTCTTTAACTTCCAGTTTACAAGTTTTATTGCTGTTTAGCTCCTACTCTCTCAAGTGATGGTCCGTGTAAGATTCCAGAGTGTGGCCAGGGACTCTAATAAGAAGCTCTTCATGATCTCTCTGTGGCTTGAAGATAGAGTGTAGCGGACAATGTGGTGAGATTATCAGGGGATAAGGTTTGGATACACTTTATTCGTTTCTGAACATTCACTAATGTCTGACACATGGGGGTCATTTTACTAAGGGAAAACCGATTCGCCTTTTTCCCATAGTGTTACCGATATTCGATTTGTTGATGGATTTATACTGAATTTCCCCGGGATTTTGGCGCAGCGATCGGTAGGTTGTGGGCGCATCGCGGCTGGGCATGCATGTGAGCGGAATCGGGGGGATGTGGCCCGAACGAAAACCCGACGGATCAGGAAAACAAAAACCGCCGGCATTTTATTTAATTTAACATATTTAAAAACGACAAAACGGCTGGAGGGACCTGCCTTAGTGAAAATCCCGGCCGGACCCAAATCCACCGCAGAGGAACGCGCACCGTGGATCGCGAATGGAGACCGGGTAGGTTGCGGTAGACATATCTGCCCCATAGAGAAGAGAGGGATGATGAGGATCCATGCAGGGCTGATTATCAGGAAGGGCCCTCACAAATGTGGAGCGATTTGGGCAGGGCGCTCGCTATATAGATCGCCAGAATCGTCCCACAGTTGTATTTGGGTCTGGGCTTTTTTTCCGGGCTTGTTATGTAATCAATTACCCGGGTAGCACCGCTATTCCCGAACGTGACATCCATCTATTTATCTTGTAATTGCAGTCCATGGCAGAGTGAGGGCCCACATAAGTACCCCTGCTCGGCCATAGATGATCGAGGTAATACAAGATGGCGGTTGTTGCACTGCCCGAAGGCGCAGAGTGTGACGTCACAGCGGTCACTTGACAGCAGAGTGCCGCCATCTTTGCTCAACCTACGAGATCAAAACAGTTTATCATGACATCCGAGGTGATGGGGGGTAATGAAAGACGTGGCGCACATCGGGGGTGGGGACTGATGGCGGGGTTTATATGTTGTGTCTAATTTATTCTTTTACCTAGGACTGCATATAGTTATATGGAGGGGTGTATGATAGTTATTATTGGGGGGGACTGTATAAGTTAATATAGGGGACTATATAGTTATTGTAAAGGTCGTATGTTATAGGGGGACGTATATAGCTACTTAAGGGATGGCTGTGTAGTAGTGATAGGGGCTGTTTTTTATTGTTGTAGATAGTGATTACAGGGGGGCTTTGTGTATAAGTGGTTGCTGAGGGAGCTAGAACCTGTATATAGTGGTATGCTGGAAAGGTGTATATAGTGGTTGCTGGGAAGTGTCTATAGTGATTGCTGGGGGGGGTGTAATCTAGTGATACGGGGAACGTATATATTTACTGGTGCGGTGGGGGTGTGTATTTTAGTGATTGTGGGGGAAGTGTATATGCGTGCTGTTCCCTGTCTGGAATATAGTCAATGGGGGCTCCCCACAACCTTTAATCTGGTAGTGGAGCATGAGATGTATATAAACACAATGGGGGACATGTAGCATCAGTCCGGCTTTGTCTGTCTGTTTTTTTGAGGACATTTATTGGCTTTTCTTGCGGTCAGATGTATCGAGCGGTTTTTCCTTATTGACATTTGGGTGTTCTGTTGAGTGAAGTGAATTTGGTGACTTTTGTACACAACAAAGCCGCAAAAAAATCTCCAAAAGTCGGAGTTTAGTCCAAGGCTCGTTTTTTATGGTCAGTGAGCCCGACTGGCCTCAATCTGTGATTTTTTGGAAACTTGTTTAAAAGTCCCAACTATCCCTGTGGCTTGGGTTGGAGCCTTTTCGCGTTGCGCAACAGTTATTCTTATCTTTTAGTTGATATCTCAATTTTGTAGAAACTTATAGGGATTGCGCAACGGGAATACAATCATATGAAGAGCAGTAACTTGAAATAAAAAAGAGAGTTGCACGAAAATCACATTCAGTAAACTATCATTATGATCAAACAATCAGAACCAATGTGACCTAAAGGGAACCGGTCACTAGGAGACCCATTGTATTTTTAAGCACTCCCCAGTCCCACAAGAGCACCAGTTACATACACTGCCAAAGTGTGTGTATTATCTCTGTACTGTGACATCACTGTACAGAGATAATACACACAGCGATGTCACAGTACAGGGATAATACACACAGTGATGTCACAGTACGGGGATAATACACACAGTGATGTCACAGTACAGGGATAATACACATAGTGATGTCACAGTATAGGGATAATACACACAGTGATGTCACAGTACAGGGATAATACACACAGTGATGTCACAGTCCAGGGATAATACACACAGTGATGTCACAGTACAGGGATAATACACATAGTGATGTCACAGTATAGGGATAATACACACAGTGATGTCACAGTACAGAGATAATACACACAGTGATGTCACAGTACAGGGATAATACACACAGTGATGCCATAGTATCTGTGTACTTGTGTCTCCTCATACATTCTTCCTCTCCTCTCCTCCACACCACCTCCTCCCCTCCCAGCAATGCACATGAAAGGAAGTGGAGAGGGGGAAGGAGCTGGATGAGTGAGGAGGAGAGGAGACTGACACGGGCACACTGCAGCTGCCCCCTCCCGGGGACTCCCCACACGCTTCTGACAGGGAGCCATGTAATATGATACAAGCTTAGGCTACATTCACCCTGACACTGCGGGCCCCATAGCAGCTGTTATGGCTGCTACCCCTGTAGTTACACCCCTCCGGAGGTTTGCAGAACACAGAGCACCACAGGAAGACCCAAAAGTCTCTACTGGCAGGTCATGAAACCCTACTGGTAATAGGAGAAGGTTTACCTGGATAAACACAAGGGCCGCATTTATCAAAACTGGGGCAGTCTGTACTATGTGCAGTTTGACTGTGGAGTGTGCAGGGGGCGCCTGATTCATCAAAACTGGCGCTCGGTCTTCATGAATCTGGCGCCCCCTGCACTGCTCAGGAAATGGGCACTAATTTTTTTGGTGCGCTTTGTTCATGCTGCAGAATTGTGGCGCAAACTCTGATTAAGCAGTAACACAGTCTTTTAGGTGCACATTTTATCTGTCTTGTTTTTTTTTCAGTGCAAAGTCAGACAGAAAACTGGCACAAACCCATTAATGGGTGATTACCCATGCAAACCTTCTTATATGTGGACAACCCCTTTAAGTACTGTTGTTATACTTACTCATGGTAAACCGCTAAGACTGGAATCAATAGAATAGGTTGAAAATATCCCTTCATTGGTTACATTGCGTTTTTCTATAATTACTCACACCCAACAGGAGTATGTTCAACCAAGCTTACAGGATAATACACACAGTGATTGGTCGCCCAGGTTACAGGGATAATACACACAGGATGTCACAGACCCCCAAAGGGGAGAATACAACACAGTGACATGTACCCAGATTACAGGGATATACCACAACAGGTCACACTTGTAGGATAACACCAGTGTCACAGTGGTATTAAATACACACAGTGACTGTCACAGTACAGGGATTATATGCAAACATAGTGCTTGCCCAAAAGTACAGGAGATAAGCAAACATACAAGGAATGTTTACCGCAGTACAGTGATTAATACAAACCAACAAGTGAGTGTTCACAGTACAGGGATTAATACACCCTAATACACACAGTGATGTCACAGTACAGGAGATAATACACACAGTGATGTCACAGTACAGGTAAATGTAATTTAGGATGTTAAAAAACAGCCTTTAAGGGGAAAATCCTGGAGCTGAGCCTCTTTCTGGAGGGATAGAGCACAGGTTGCAGTGTGTCCTGCGAGCACTAGATGGCGCTATGATGCTGCACATATCTAGTAGCTCCAGCAGGTGCAGAGGACACGGGATGGAGACACCTTGGCAGATGGCAGATCCCAGAGAACAGTAGCTCAGGTGAACATGATCCAGGACGTGTGCCTGGGGGTGACAGCAAGGTCCAGACACCACAAAGTGAGGACTTACATTAGTTACCCATCTCTGCGTGCGCTATACAAGAATAACTCGCCCCCTTCCCCCACATCACATGGAGACCCTTCTCACACCTCCGCTCAGTCCAGTCCATCCGTCCCTCCCTGTATATCCCCGGATCCTGTCCCCCCTCCCTCTATATCCCGGACAGGGGGGAGGTGGGGTGCCCTGGACAGGGGGGAGGTGGGGTGCACCATAATGGGGGGAGCTGGGGTGCCCTGGACAGTGGCGAGAGCTGGTGTGCACTGGAGCCTGGGTGTAGCAGAGAGGGGAGAGCTGGGTTGCACCACAGTGGGGACACCGGTGGGGAAATAGCTGAAGGGGACTGGAGCTCTGGTGCACCCTTTCACTACAACTGGTCTGTTTAATTTTCCGTGCCTGTCCATACACCATGAATGATCCCTCCAGTTACAGCTGGCAGACTGCACTTCCAGACTTACATTTTCTAATGATAATCTGTCTGCCTGTTATTTCCACAGTGGGTGGCATCCATAGACATATCGGAAAATGCAGACTATTTCCACAGTGGGTGGCATCCATAGACATATCGGAAAATGCAGACGCAAACGCCAACGTGGTTGTCAAACTGTCAGACTCGTTCACAGAGCAGTCAGAAGAGGTGAGTCGGCAACGGTCCATGTCTGCTCAGCACCAGGTTACTGGACCATGTAGCAGGAGATTGCTATATTATTGAGATGTTACAATGTAATGGAAGCGATTGTATCAGACCATCATACAGCAATTGCCAAAGGTGAAACCGTTACTAGATGTCATTACTGTGACTGCGCTCGTACATACAGTCCTGCCCCGAGGTCATGTAAGATGTGGTTACGGTGTGACACTATATGTACTCTTCTCCTTTTTGCTATATGTGGCATTAGTAGTCTGTCTGTCATATGAGATCATGTCCTTTGTAATGGCTCTTGTATTATGATCTTATCAGTGCATTACACATCACATTGTGCCTAGGGGAAAAACGGAGAGATGAATTCAACATTGTCTGTCTGTCTATACATGATTCTTCAGATTTATATTCTAGGCTTTGGAACATAAAACATACTGTACTTTAGCCTTAGGCTACAATAAACAGCTGTAACAGTTATCACAGGTGTCTGTAATGAAGCTTTAGTGTTAATCCTGGTTCTTATGACAACCCAACATTTTTAAAATCCAATTGTCACAGAGACCTAAAAAGTTCTGGCTGGGATTACAATGAGTTCCGACTTACATACAAATTCAACTTAAGAACAAACCTACAGACCCTATCTTGTATGTAACCCGGGGACTGCCTGTACATGATTCTTCAGATTTATATTCTAGGCTTTGGAACATAAAACATCATGATTCTTCAGATTTATATTCTAGGCTTTGGAACATAAAACATTGTATAGAAATGATCTAATAATTGTCAATGTGATCACCTTGTGCCATGTTGATGGGAATGCTAGTCTAAAATCATAAAAATTTGGGTTGATGTTTTTTGTCTTCCTAGTTCACAATATAAGTCAATTAAGAATTGTTTGCACCCTGATTCATATAAAGGCATCTAGATTACCTATACAATAGTATAGTACCTCTATCATATTTAATGCTATATATATTATCTACTATGTGTATACCCAGTGTCTCAATTCTTCAACACTTCCTAGATCTGTTTGCAGTCAGTGAATAAAGACCGTGCAGAAACCTTTAACCATTACTCCTTACAGCTATAACAATTGTATCCAGGCTAGGAATTTGGGATACTGCTTAGGAAAAATGTATCAGGATAGGAGAGAGGTTTCACAGGATTAAGAAGACAGAATACATATTGGAAAGTTTCAAAACGTTTTATTACACATTATAAAGACAACTCTTTTAAATATGTCCAATGTTGGGTATTTGCACATCATGCAGGGTGAGGAGGTCCATCTTCTCAGGACCGCATTGTATTTTAAGAGGCTTGTGATCTTGTTTTGCGGCACCAGGATTCTGTTGCTTATCCCAGTATTGGCATCAATTAGTAAATATTGAAACGAGGTGCAATGTCCCCTTTAAATTATATTATAATCATAGCATGAGAAAATCAGACATGTCTAACATCTGAGACCCGGATCTCTGTACAGATAAGGTGCTGACAATAAATGTGACGTGACTGTAGTGACGTTGAATATATACTGCAAAAAGATGGTACAGCTTCATTTCTTCAGTCATATCAATGTATAACTTTAATGTTGTTTTGTCACAGCTAATATTTACTTGCAGTTAAAACAAAATTATGAATTGATTATTTATAGTATATCCTGAGGTTTCATATAAACCTTTCTACCTGAGATATGGAATAATACAAGAGGAAACGGTGAATGCAGAGATTCTAAAATCTAATATTTATGTAATAAACTCTCTCATCATTTTCTTTTGTATTATTCCATATCTTTGGTAGAAAGATTTATATGAATCCATCTCAAGCTATTGAATACTTCCTTCTTTTTTTGAAAAAATTTTGCATTTTTATTTTGTTTTAACTGTAGGTAATTATGAGCGGTGATGTAACATGTTCACAATCTCTGCGCTCACTGTTTCTTCTTGCTGTCTCCTGATGCAGGTCACCTCAGCAGTGGACCAGCTCCTCAGTGGGCAGAAGGTGGACGCAATCTTATGTGTAGCTGGAGGCTGGGCGGGAGGATCTGCAAAAGCAAAATGTAAGTGGAGGGAGATTTGGTGTATTGGTTCTCGTACAACATCTGTAATTTCTGGTTTTATATTCTATATAAAGCTCCAAATTCTGTGCTGATTCTGTTTTGTGCTTGATTACAAAAACCTTATCTCGTATATCCATCTGCAAAGAGTTTGTATGTTCTCTCTGTGTTTGCGTGGGTTTCCTCTGGGTCCTCCAGTTTCCTCCCACACTCCAAAACATACTAGTAGGTTGATTAGATTGTGAGCCGAAGGGGACAGGGACTGATTTGGCAAACTCTGTGCAGCGCTGCGTAATCCGTGTGTGCTATATAATTAAAGAATTATTATTATTATCCATTCCCCTGTCCATTGACACATTGGCCAATATTTGTTAATATTTGTTGCACTTAAAAGAACGTGCAAACAGCTTGCACATGTATTTATAAAGTGTCCGTGCCAGATTTTGTGTCCTCGCTGCAATGTGTTCGACAAGACAGAAAAAATGGGACGCGTTAATGCTTAGTCGGGCCGTGCGCCACATTTATTACTGATGAGTGCCACAATTCTGCAGAATGTTTAGGGCCCCCTGGAACATTGGTGAAGGGGACGCATGGTGACTTTTTTTTTTTTTTTTTTTAATACTGTATTGAATTTTTCACAAAATACAAATAGTCATAGAAAATATTACACATATTTTACAAATATCAATGCCACAGCAAAATGCTGTTACATATACAGGCGGTCCCCTACTTAAGGACACTCGACTTACAGACGACCCCTAGTTAAAGAAAGACTCCTCTGCCCACTGTGACCTCTGGTGACCTCTCTGGATGTTACTAAAATAAACAGTTCCGACTTACATACAAATTCGACTTAAGAAAAAACCTGTAGAACCTATCTTGTAACCCGTGGACTGTCTGTTCTATAATTTATATTTCCTCCATTTGCCTCCCCGCCGTTCCACCCTCCACCCCTTCTCAGCTGAGGTTTAAAAAATTTAAATATACTTGATTTAGATATCTAGAACAACCAGTACACCCCCACTTACATACACATCTGACAACCTCCTAGTTGTATTTGCACCCAGAAATAGTTTGTGTGTTTGAGATGGAAAGTTGTACCGAGATTATCCTTTTAACGGAGGCTGCCATCTCCTCCAAGTGTCACTGCCGGCATGTTGTAGAGAAATGCACTGGAATTTCCAGCAAACTTTTATTATTTCTATACATGATGCCATTTCTGAGATATTCCCAGTTTAATCTGTATGCTAATGAGGCACCTGGTGCACCCAAGATGTGTCCTCTGCACCCTCAGCGCTGCTATTCCAGCCTAAATCATTTCTTTCTCCTCCCATTGTCACCCCAGGGTTCTCACAAGACCATTACCATGGTTATCTGATGGAGGGTGGAGGTCCAGGCAGGAACATCGGTGCTCCGGTTGCTGATCAAAGCTACACATAGCAGATCTGACCATCTCTCACCATAAACATAATCTAAAGATAATTGATACCAATATCATTCATTCATTCATTTTTTCCCCATGTTGCTGCGCCTTGACAGACACCAAGTTGGAACGTTCATTTGGAGGCTAAGAGGCAAACATTTATTCTTTCTGCTTTGCGTTATGAGGTTGGTGTCTGACACCCTCTGCGGCCGTGACGACCCTTGTTTTAGCATTCGTTTATTAGGGTATCTTTCTGTCGCCCGGATATTCATACATGTTGTGGGGGCGGGGTCCTTCCTAAGCTCTAGGTGGTTCCTAAACTCCCTCTAACATTGGGTCTTCATTTTCCAATGGCACGGAAGGAGGGGGACTACAGTATTTTTCAGACTATAAGGCGCACCGGAGTATAAGGCGCACCATCAATAAATGGCTGCTGAAATTAGGTTCATATATAAGGCGCTCCGGATTAGAAGGCGCACCGGAGAAGGAGATGAGCTTCTATAAACTAGCTTCAGTTTGCTAAGTTAGAGTGGGAGACCCTGTATTCTAGTCATAACAAAAAATTGAATTCTCTTCACTTTGGTAGAACGATATATCAATAGAGCAAAATGCCGATAAACACCCGGATCGGGTTATCTCCCTCCTGATAACAATTATGAACAGTAATAAGACACAGTCTATAAAACACACAGAGCAGATCTAGAAGACAGGAGAATCTCATAGTATCAATAATATACAGTCTGATCTGATTGCACTGCGGCCACACTACACCAAATAATACAATTATAGTAAGTGAGATATCATCAGTTTTCATCATCCATCCCTGAGAAAGGCGAGATAATACGAGATTACCACTATAAGTCATGCTCTGATCCCAAAAGTTTTTATTTTTTTTAACCACCAAAAACTTGTGGTTTCAAGTACGTAATAAGCTACGACACAAACAGTTTACATATGGATCTTATGAAAAGCATTATATTAATTGATGCCAGGCGCATACAGTGGTGAAAACGGCTGAGTCGGAATCAATATGAACGGGGAAATATATCAAACGTTATATTGTAAGGAAAACAAGTTTTGGTCCCTTCACGTTTACACAGGACCCCCAGGAACTGCTTAGAAGATCCATAAACCGTGAAGAAAATTATGTAACGTTATCCTGTCGTAGTAGGTGTTAGAATGATGGACTAACATGAGAGGGATAATGGCCAGAATACATGCGAAACAGTACGACTAGATCCGATTGCATGACCAAAATCACCCTTGAGAATCAAGAATTAAGCTACAGTGGCCCCATTATCATATCAACACGTGCAGCTGTACTATGTTGCAGGTTGGCTGTGGATGTTGTGTAGAGGGACGCAGATTGTTGATTCATTTTTTTTTGAATTCTGACGCCCCCCTGCGCTGATCGGGAAGTATCACCCTCTTTTTTGGTGCACTGTTCATTCGCACAGAATTGTGCACTCCCCATCAGTAATAAATGGGGCCCACGGCCCGGGACTACGCATTAACGCGTCCCATTTTTTTTGTCTTGTCGAAACCTCCTACCTTCTGGTTTCTGTCATTTGTGCTTCCCCCCTGTTATTCCTCCCATTCCCCTTCCCTTTATATGTGGCCCCTGTTACGGGCGCAGTATAAGGCATTGTGATTGGCGTGCATGCGTGGTGCTATTTATCATACCGTATACAGCTACAACCTGCAGCAGGATGTTGATATCAGATTGTATTCCTGTTCCATTGACACTGTATGAAATGTGTTTTTTTTTAAATTTTTTTTTCTTTTTTTTTTTCTGCTTTTAACCCTTTCTATTTTCTTGATTTCTTTTCAGCCTTCTATAAGAATTGTGACCTTATGTGGAAACAGAGCGTGTGGACATCCACCATCTCCAGTCACCTCGCTACCAAGCACCTGAAGGAGGGCGGTCTGCTCACCTTATCCGGGGCGAATGCCGCACTGTCCGCTACTCCAGGTAAGGACAAGAGGGTTCATGGAATCGTACTGAAAATTAGAGATGGAAAATCCATATATTTTATAAGTATTTATATATCATATTTACTTTTATCAGATATTACCTGCAACTAGCTACTACTTTGTCTATGGACTCTATAGGTCTCTGCTATAACTTCTCTTATGTCTATAGATTGAGTAAGAAACCTCGTGGACATGTCCTGGTCCTAAGTAAAGAGACCTTTGTCTCCTGACACGTGTCGCCCTTTGCCCTTGACTTGTGTAATAGTCTCTCTGTCTCTGATCCCAGATCTGACATAGTTATGGGGAACAATTAGTAAGACTATACTGGGGGGAGGGGAGGAGACATTACATTGTCCCAACCATAACTGCGCCTGTTTGTAATGTAAGTAATAAGTTCCCTGGTGACCACATGCGGGGCCGGGACCCTCAGGAATGTCTGTGATGTGTCCATGGGACATGTGCCTTTCATTTTGGAGCAGACAATGTGTATTACAGATGGATTGGGCAATCTCCTCCCCAGGATTGGGTGTTCTCATTATAACAAATTGCAGGAAGAAAGAAGAACTAATGTCTCCTGGACAATCAGTATTTCATAAAAGAAGTCTAGTAGTCCTGCATCCCTGAGCTACTTTTACACTGGTTCTTTATGTACACAGCTCCTCTGCAGACCTATGTGTATCAGGTTGATACATCTGTAGATCCATGTAGAAAGCCTTTGTCGTCTAGTCCGCTAGTCACATCTTCCTCTCCTGCTGACCTAGTTTTGGGCACTGTGAAGGCAACGGTAGCCAGAGAAGTCTATTGTTAAAGGGGTTGTCCTGTATATAAAATTGCTATTTTAAAGGTATCTGCTGTTGGCCAGTAACATAATAAAATGTTATGTCCTGCTCCTCCACTGCTCCTGCGTCACCACTACTGGTCCCCACTGCACTGCACTACCTGGCTGTCTCCACTCAACCATTCACAATCTGAGGTCGGTCACCAATCCGACAAATGATTGGATAAGCAGCCAGGTAGTGTTTAATGGACAACCTCTAAAAAATGACTCTTCTCTAGATGGTCTAAAATGGTCTTGAATTTTAGTTGCCTACTTCTAGTTGGCACGTGCATGTTTTCTGAAAGAAAGCTGATTTGCATAACTCTATTCCACAGTGCATTGCTTCTAAAATTCTATACCTGATTTTTTTTTTTTTTTTTTAAATACTGTATTGAATTTTTCACAAAATACAAATAGTCATAGAAAATATTACACATCTTTTACATTTATCAATGCCACAGCAAAATGCTGTTACATATACAGGCGGTCCCCTACTTAAGGACACTCGTCTTACAGACGACCCCTAGTTAAAGAAAGACCCCTCTGGCCACTGTGACCTCCGGTGAAGGTCTCTGAATGTTACTATAGTCCCAGACTGTAATGATCAGCTGTAAGGTGTCTGTAATGAAGCTTTAGTGATAATCCTTGGTTCCAATTACAGCAAAAAAATTTGAAACTCCAATTGTCACTGGAAAAAATTTTTTTGTCTGTATCTACAGTGATAAAATAAACAGTTTCGACTTGCATACAAATTCGACTTAAAGAGAACCCGTCATGCTAAATAACCCCCCTAAACGAAATAAATTTCCATAAACTGCCATTAGAAAGCATTGCCTCTATCCCTTCATTGTCCCTCTACATGCCTGTAAACCTAAGCAATGAGGTCCTAAAGCTGTATGCAAATGACCTGTGAATGTCCAATGAAGCATTAGCATATTCAAGCTGTCCACTCTATTCATGAGTGGGAGGCACAGCCACACCCCCAGTGCTTGACTGTATAATGATGCGAGGCTGTATAATGATGTGCTGGCGCCCCCTGCAGCCTGTGTGTGTATAGGAGAGATGCAACAGCTCCAGGCAGCCATGTTATAGCAGAACATGTCAGGTACTTGTGTAGCTGATGTCTGTGTATTAGGAGGATGCAGCATGTCAGCAGATGCAGCACACACACTAGCAATGCTTTACTATACATTACACACAGACATGGGCAGGGGGAGGAGAGTGGAGGGGGAACAGGGGTGACATCACTGCCTCTGACCATGTGACCAGCCTCATTTACATAATAAAGAAAAGGTGATTTTACAATGATTAATGTATGAATTTACTAGATAAAGGCTGGGATGGGATCCTTGTGAGCTGCTCTAACAGGTAGTGGTGACAGGACAAGTGGCACAGACCTGATGACAGGTGTCCTTTAAGAACAAACCTATAGAACCTATCTTGTAACCCGTGGACTGTCTGTTCTATAATTTATATTTCCTCCATTTGCCTCCAGCACCGTTCCACCCTCCACCCCTTCTCAGCTGGTTTAAAAAATTGAAATATACTTGATTTAGATATCTATAACAACCAGTACACCCCCACTCACATCTGACAACCTCCTAGTTGTATTTGCACCCAGAAATAGTTTGTGTGTTTGAGATGGAAAGTTGTATTGAGATTATCCTTTCAACGGAGGCTGCCATCTCCTCCAAGTGTCACTGCCGGCATGTTGTAGAGAAATGCACTGGAATTTCCAGCAAACTTTTATTATTTCTATTCTTTATTGCATTCTGAGTTATTCCCAGTTTAATCCGTATGCTAATGAGGCACATGGTGGACCCAAGATGTGTCCTCTGCACCCTCAGCGCTGCTATTCCAGCCTAAATAACTTATTTCTCCTCCCGTTGTCACCCCAGGGTTCTCACAAGACAATTACCGTGGTTCATGATGGAGGGTGGAGGTCCAGGCAGGAATATCGGTGCTCCGGTTGCTGATCATAGCTACACATTGCAGATCTGACCATCTCTCACCATAAACCTAATCTAAAGATGATTTATAGCAATATCATTCAAGGGCATTTATTATTCGCCTTCTGTTTTTTTTTTTTTTTTTTTTTTATTCGCCTTTTTTTTTTTTTTTTTTTTTTTTTGGGTGGCCTTTTTTTTTTTTTCCCCATGTTGCTGCGCCTTGTGTTGTTATTTGCCATGTTTCGGTGCCACAATTAGGCTTCTTGTAGGGCATTCAAACCTTTTTATTTATTTATTTTTTCTATTTTGTTGCTCAATTTAGTCGCAACTTTTGATTCCCAACACTTTTTCTGCACTTTCTAGTTTTCCGACTCTTTTTTTTTTTTTGGCGCATAATTAGACCAACCTAAAACAAATTCTACCAAATTCAATATCGCTATAATGAATGTGGAGTCGTTTCATACACTTCTCAGTTGTGCGCCAATTTATCCACTGACGCAATCTCGGTGGCGTAACTAGAAGCTGATGGGCCCCAGTGCAAAGTCTGTGCCAGGCCCCCGACTATAATGTATGGTATATAGCACTAGTCTACTCATATGGGAAAGTGACACCTTATGGGCCCCCTATACCTCTTGGGCCCCGGTGCATCCGCAACCTCTGCACCCCCTCAAGTTACACCCCTACTTGTGCGCAAAAAAAAAACGGACACTGCAACAAAAATACTAAGTGACCTCCATTATATCTTGTGTAGGGATGATCGCCTATGGTATGGCGAAAGCCACCATACATCAGCTGTGCCAGAGCCTGGGCGGGGAAAAGAGCGGCCTGCCTGCTGATTCTGCCGCTGTCGCCATCCTGCCGTAAGTCGCTTACTCTCTGGTATTGATTTTCTGTGAATGTCAGATTGAATATGTTTCTGTTTACTTGAAGCAAACGCTGTGTAGTCTCTGCTCGTTGTCTGTAGACTCTGGTGTATTGATTGTAGGACCTTACAGGCGCTCCGAGACGTGAAGATGGCGAACCTGACTGTACATCTAAAGTTATCATTATGTTCATAGACAGATCATATCCTCGTAATGCATGTAATAACCCTACACGGCACGATGCCTGGATGCTTGGAGCCTCCTCTCCTGACACGTCTGATGATAAATACTTGTATTCTTTATTATCTTATAACACTGTGTTGTATGTATTCAATATTTTTCCTCCACTTCATTGACAAATACTATTTATTTCCTCATCCGTACATGGTCTGGTATTGTCTGTAGTGATTGGACAGTATTGTGCAATTTTGGGAACGCCCAGTTGTCGGTTTATTCCCAAACCTCTTAGAGGAACCGCACAGAGCAGTTATAAGTAGGAATGGTCCAAATAGATGCATACATAAAGCTCAAACGTGAATACTATTACCTGTATTTGCAATATTTTTTAGTCTTGCATAAGAACTTGTTCCGTGTTCCTTTTCTCTTCTCGCCTGCATAGCGTACAGCAATGTATATGTAGTACATAGACTGCTTGTAGAAACGAAATCTACCATCATGATAAACCACTTACTCATAGATCCAGGCACTGTGACTGTGGTAATCTTCTTATATTTGTCGTCCATGGCCTCCTTCAAATTATGCTAAAGATCCTGAAGGGCCCTGGAAGCATTACCAGAGCTCATCAGTGTTGCAGATTCACAGGCTGTTACAATGAGCAGAACATGTCCCCCTCTCCTGCATGGGTAAGGGAGCACTGCTCTGCTCATTGTAACAGCCTGTGAGGCTGCAGCACTGAGGGGCTTTATCTTAATGGTAGATTTAATTTAAATGGGGTTATCCGGGTGTAAAAATTTACTTGGGGCCGGGCTGGGGTAGGCTTTTAAAAAATAATAAACATGTACTTGCCTTGTCCGGCGCTGCTGATGTCGCGCACCTCGGTCCGTCTCATCTGTACGCCAGTTGCTCCCATCTGACACAATCTCCCAGTGCTTACAACGCTGAGAGATGGGGATGAATGGGAGGAGCCAGCCACATCGCTGGCCGGGTTGCGTGGCTTCTGGGCCCCTTTAAACAAACAGGGGCACGTATCAAATGGGACATCGGCAGCGCCAGAGGAGGTAAGTACAAGTTTATTATTTTTAAATAGCGCGCCCTAGCCCGGCCCTAAGTAATTTTTTTATAACCGGATAACCCTTTTATACTAATACAAGCAGTCCCTGGGTTATGTAGATGTGTGTTTTTTTTGTTTTTTTTTTTGCGAAGGGGAGGGGTCACCCCTCCTCTCCATTGCGGCGGACATATGCCCGGTAGTGTGAATGCAGCCTAAAGCTTCAATACAGACACCTTACAGCTGATCATTGCAGCCTGGGACTAAAGTAACATCCAGAGAGGTCACCAGAGGTCACAGTGGGCAGAGAGGTCCGTCTATATTTAGGGGTCTGTCTGTAAGTCGGGTGTCCTCAATCGGGGATTGCCTGTACAGTGAAAACTCCTCCCACTACATGACTACTTTTTAAATGTAGTTTTGGGTGGTCATATCAAAGAGGTCACCATCTATATCGCTATATTGCGATCTACAGTGGGATGTGAAAATATTCATATCCTTCGAGCTCTATCTCTTTATTAAATGTTTCAGTCACTGGGGGAGATTTATCAGAAGTGTCTGAGAGCAGGACTTTTCTAGTTGCCCATGGCAACCAATCAAAGCTCAGCTTTCATTTTCCCACAGAAAAGCTGAGCTCTGATTGGTTTCCATGAGCAACTAGAACAGTTTTACCTCAGACACTTCTGATAAATCTCCCCCATTGCTGTTTTTATTGCTATTTTACATGATGCATCGACACAAAGTAGTTGTGAAGTGTAAAGAGAACGATGGGATCTGTTGTAAATTTTTACAAACTAAAACACTGAAAAGTCTAGTATTCGGCTGCTCAGTACTTTGTAGGACCACCTTTGGGGGTAATGTTAGCTGCAGTCTGTTTGGGGGGGGGGGTCTCTACCAGTTTTGCACATCTAGAGGCTGGGATTTTTGCTTTGTGAAGAGCACCATAGATCGGATCGTTAATTGAATTCATGTCTGGACTGTGACCCCTCAGGTCCTCATCGATTGGAGCAGACGGCCATGCAAGACCGTTATGCTCAATTAATCTCTATGGAGCTGACTGAAATTGCCAAGCGATCTCGGTGATCTCCGCCAGCTCCATAGAGATTAATGGAGCAGAACGGTCATGTGTGGCTGTCTGCTCCATTAGTCTGACGGAGGGACGAGGGGTCCGACGGAGGTACATGGGATCCCATCAGACCCATTGTTTTTATCACTGATCAGCATGTTAGGCCCATATCCCATAACATTTGTTCGTGGGAAAACCCCTGTAATGATGTAATCCATTGCTAGGATCAGAGGTGGCGCCGTCCTGCTGTTTGAAATGGGCATTGCAGTGCAGTAATCGTATTGAAAAGACTATGGTGTAGTAAGAGGTTGCATGAATGAAATCTAAATAGGACAAGCCATTCTTGGTGTGACTGAAGGGTTAATATCAGTAAAGTCTCTATCTGATTGTGTGTTTTTAATAATCCTTATCTCTTCCCTGGCAGCGTAACCTTGGATACGCCAGCGAACCGAGCCTCCATGCCCGATGCAGACTTCACATCCTGGACACCGCTAGAATTTATCGCTGAGTGAGTACACGGATATCAATATGTCACTTCCATCGGCTTCTGTTATTAGGGATTTCGTCTCGTTACGAATTATCAGAGGTGTCATTGGTGATTGCTGCAAAATAAACAAATATCATCCAAAAATATTGTATATCTGGAAAAAAAAACATTTCTGAAAATATTTCAGTATGGAAAATTGTACCGTATTTTTGGGACTATAAGGCGCACAAAAAATTCTTTTGATTTTCTCAGAAATCAAAGGTGCGCCTTATAGTTCACTGCGCCTTATATATGAACAACAACAGCTGCCTAGAACTGTACACAGGTCTGCCACCTGCTGGTCATTTATCCTTATAATCATGTGCGCCTTATATATGAACCTAGACACTTTAGCAGGCATTTATTGATGGTGCGCCTTATACTCCGGTGCGCCTTGTAGTCCGAAAAATATTTGAATACAAAACCATCATGACAGCCACCACATGTATACAGCTGGAGTATACAGGCCTTACCACTGGTAGATAAACTCTTTAGATGCCGTGATCAGTACTGAACATGGCATCTTAGTGGTTATAGAGGCTTGAGGACCCCTCACTCATCAAAACACATGTTTAGCTTTTGTTCTCTTTTCTAAAAAAATTTAAATACAATATCGTAATGCATGTAATAACCCTACACGGCACGATGCCTGGATGCTTGGAGCCTCCTCTCCTGACACGTCTGATGATAAATACTTGTATTCTTTATTTTCTTATAACACTGTGTTGTATGTATTCAATGTTTTTCCTCCACTTCATTGACAAATACTATTTATTTCCTCCTCTGTACATGGTGTGGTATTGTCTGTAGTGATTGGACAGTATTGTGTAATTTTGGGAACGCCCAGTTGTCGGTTTATTCCCAAACCTCTTAGAGGAACCGCACAGAGCAGTTCTAAGTAGGAATGGTCCAAATAGATGCATACATAAAGCTCAAACGTGAATATTATGTCTCTACCGGTTTTGCACATCAAGATGCTAGGATTTTTGCTTTGTGAGAGCCTGTATCCCATAACATTTGTTCGTGGGAAAACCCCTTTAATTATGTAATCCGTTGCTAGGATCAGGGGTGGCGCCGCCCTTCTGTTGGCAATAGGCAGTGCAGTGATCTCAATAGGACAAACCATTCTGAGTTGGACTGAAGGGTTAATATTACCAAGTCTCCATCTGATTGTGTGTTTTTAATAATCCTTATCTCTTCCCTGACAGCGTAACCTTGGATACGCCAGCGAACCGAGCCTCCATGCCCGATGCAGACTTCACATCCTGGACACCGCTAGAATTTATCGCTGAGTGAGTACACGGATATCAATATACTTTCCTCGGCTTCTGTTATTAGGGCTTTCGTCTCGTTACGAATTATCAGAGGTGTCATTGGTGATTGTTGCAAAATAAATAAATATCATCCAAAAATATTCTACATCTGAAAAAAACATTTCTGAAAATATTTCAGTATGGAAAATTGTATTTGAAAACAAAACCATCATGACCGCCACCACATGTATACAGCTGGAGTATACGGGCCTTACCACTGGGTCCTGGGATCTTTTGGTAGATAAACTCTTTAGATGCCCTGATCAATACTAAACATGGCATCTTAGTGGTTATAGAGCAGTGATGGCGAACCTTTTAGAGACCGAGTGCCCAAACTACGACCAAGACCCACTTATTTATCGCAAAGTGCCAACACAGAAATTTTATTTGTGATTTATACTCCCTTCTCGGTCACAGCTTTCATTCATACCAGCACTCTGAGGACACCAATAAAGCAGAAAATAGTAGAAATTTGGATGATCAGTGTAGCTTCCCTCCAGGGTCCCATGAACAGGAAGAATTGTCAGGGCCGGAGCAGGAGCTACAATGATAATCCAGATCTGTAGTATATAGGTAGCCATAGCACATGCCCCCCAGTATATAGGTAGCCACAGCACATGCCCCCAAGTAGATAGGTAGCCACAGCACATGCTCCCCAGTATATAGGTAGCCACAGCACATACTCCTGTTATGTAGGTAGCCCGAGCACATACTCCCAGTAGATAGGTAGCCACAGCACATACTCCCAGTAGATAGGTAGTCACAGCAAATGCCCCGAAGTAGATAGGTAGCCCCAGTACATGCTCCCAGTAGATAGGTAGTCACAGCAAAACATAAAATGAATATAAACTCCCTGCAGCCAGTTCCTCACCGCTCCCACACTCTTCTCTTTGACCCAGGCTTAGACAATGGTGGCGATGGCGCCTGGGTCGTACAAAGGAAGTAGGCAGCGGTAACATCGCTGCTTGTGACCAGTGATCAGTCTAAGAGACACAGCAGCCATCACTATTTATTAAAGATCTGTCTGAGAGCCGGATGCAGCCAACAAAAGAGCCACATCTGGCTCCCGAGCCATAGGTTCCCTACCCCTGTTTTAGAGACTGAGTGCCCAAACTACAATCAAGAACCACTTATTTATCGCAAAGTGCCAACATAGAAATTTAATTTGTGATTTATACTCCCTTCTCTGTCACAGCTTTCATTCATATCAGCATCCTGAGGACATCAATAAAGCAGAAAATAGGAGAAATTTGGATGATCATTGTAGTTTCCCTTCAAGGTCCCATGAACAGGAAGAATTGTCAGGGCCGTAGCAGGAGCTACAATGATAATCCAGAGCTGTCCGCACCTTCCCACTCCTCCAGTAGTCCCAGGTTGAGCTGTCACTTTAAAATAGCTCTGTACACAGCAAGTCCTGGGGTGTCTGGGACTGCAGGAAGATACCTGGAGTCCTCTCTGGTGATGGCCTGGGTGCCCACAGAAAGTCCTCAGAGTGCCACCTCTGGCAACTGTGCCATAGGTTTGCCATCACTGACCTAGACCATCAGCTGTAAAGGACACAAGTGGTTTATGAGGCTCCAAAGTATTTTAGTATCTCCTTTTTTCCTTTAGTGGTGAAGTGCTATGATGGTGTTCATAGTCTTTGGAGTCAGGCACTATCTGGCCTGGTGGCAGGGTCTGCAGCGGCCGGAGGGGCCTGGTGGCAGGGTCTGCAGCAAGGTTGTGATTTTTTTTTTAATTAGATACCAGTTTCTAGGAAGCAACATTTACTTTACTGATAAAAAATTTGGGGTGGGAGCTGCACCAATTTTGTAGCCAGGGTGAGTACTTGTATTGACAGGATCAAATAAATGAAGTTTAACGGCAATTTACACAATGAAGCACACATAACTACCATGAGGGGGTTTTCTCCAGATTTTGGGCAGAGCCTCCTCTATTTTTTGAAGGAGGTGATATCTCAGTATGTTTTTTCTCTGTGTAATATCTGTAGAATGTGGGTACAAAATGGGCCAATACATCTGCCCCAATATATCTAGTTGAATCAGATTTCGCTCCTGCTAATGATTTATTTTATGTTTTTTATTGTTGTAGGACATTTTTTAACTGGATATCTGGGAATAACAGACCCAAGTCTGGAAGTCTCATCCAGGTGGTCACCGAAAAGGGGAAAACTCAGCTGGTCCCAGCTCAGCTCTAGGAGCGGACCGTCTGATCAAGGAGATCTGAAAACTGCCCATAGTAATACGGTTCAGTCTTGTTCCTTCCTCTGTTCCTCTAAGTGCAGTTACAATCCTTATCCTTCATCCGTTTGTAAGAAAAGGCTGAATGTGGATTCCTGTTATCCCTCCGCACATCCTGTCACTGCAATGAATGAGTTGATTTTCTATATATCAGATTTATGTATTGCTTCAGGTTTTTAGGGTATTGTATCTAAAGATCCTATAGGATACGCCATGTATGTGTACTGGACACCTCTGGGGCGCAGGATTGGGCTTAGCAGACCCATTTCTGTCCATAAGTGCAGACCCAAACTCTGGGACCTCACCTATTAGACATTTTCAAAAATCTTCAAATTTGAAGACCCTTGTAGCGTAGAGTTCAATCTGTTGAATTTCCAGTACCAAGTTCTTCCATATGCTAATTTGGTAAAAAAAAGACACCAAGCTGGGTGGATTTTTTTGCAGTTCACCTTCATTGCAGGATAACTTCTTTCTACAGGTTTTAGTGCATGTGGATGAGACTTGTATCCACTATCCTTGCATATTGTATAATGATAGGGATAGTCGGCTATTTTATTTGCTTCCACAGACTTAAATCCAGTGTTTGGAAGTGACTAAAGTAGAGTGCCCGCAACCTACACGCCAAGCTCTCCGATTGTGTACCCTCGGAGAAGAGCAATGACTGTAGCACAGAGAAAGATTATAATAGCATGTTGTGAAGGTTACACCAGTCACTTATCTGTAGAAGTGCACAGGCCTTTTCTTTGAATGACTTCATCATAGTTTCCAATGGTTGTGATTTTGTTATTCAGTCCAGTTTCTAGTTGGAGCAACTTTTACTTTATTGATGAAAAAAAAATAAAAATTGGGGGGGCCTGGTGCGCGTGCAATTGCACACACTTTGTGCCCGGGTTCTCCGACACACCCTTTATCGGCCCTGACGTTACTTGTATCACAGGAGGGAAATCAATGAAAGTTGTTTAACTGCAAATTACACAACAAAGAATTTGCAAGACACGGACACAACGTTAATACCCTTGAGGGGTTTCTCCAGATTTTGTGCAAGCAGAGCCTCCTCTATTTTTTGCCGGAGGTAGATATCTCGTATGTTTTTTTTCTCTGTGTAAATATCGTAAATGTAGAGCGTACACAAAGGTGCTAATAAATCTGCACCAATCTGTCTAGTCTAGTTGATTCGATACGCTCCTTATAGGCTTTATTTTATGTGTTATTGTTGTCTGGGTTATGATGGAACATTTTATAACTCGGTTAATCTGGGAATAACAGGACCCAAGTCTAGGAAAAGCTCATCGGTGGTTCCGAAAAGGAGGGAAGGAAAATTAGCTGGGTCCAGCCAGAATCTAGAAGCGGATCGTCTGATCCAAGGAGATCTGGAAATACCCAAAGTAATAAGGTTAAGTTCTTGTTCCCTACTCGGTTCCTTTTAATGCAGTAAACAACCAGATCTTCATCCATTTGTAAGAAAAGGCGAATGTGGATTCCTGCTAGATCAATCCGGAACGTCCTATTACTGCAATGAATGAGTTGCATTCTATAATCAGATTTTTGTATGTGCTTCGGGTTTGAGGGTATTGTATCTAAATGATTTACAGGATAGCCAGTAGTGTACTGCGACACCTCGGGGCGCAGGATTGCCTTAGCAGACCCCATTCATGTACATAAGTGCCAGACCAAAACTCTGGGAGCCCCTCAAACCCTTTATTAGACATTACAAAAATCTCCAAATGGAAAGACCCTTCGTAGCGAGAGTATTAGAGACAATCTGTTGAATTTCCACGTACCCAAGATTCTTCCATATGCTAATTCGGTTAAAAAAAAAAAAAAATGACACCAAGCTGGGTGGATTTTTTTTTATGCCAGTTCACAGTTCCTTGCATTGCAAGGGGACAACTTCTTGCTGCAGGTTTAGTGAATGTGGATGGAGACTGTATCCATATTCCTTGGCAAGTGTATAATGATAAGATAGGGAGAGCGGCGAATTTATGGATTCCACAGACTTAATCCAGGTTGGAAGTGGACTAAAAGTAGAGTGCCCGCACTACACGGCAAGCCTCTCCGATTGTGACCCTGGGTATAGTGATCATGTAAGACTGGAGATTCAAATTCAGATCAATGTGCTGAATTTCAACAAATGAATATTTTGGAATAATTGTAATCTTGTTAATTTGAAGGATTTCTGCTAAGGGGTGCACCCGTTGCACTAGACATGTTAGAAAATAACCAAAGTTTTCAGAGGGTGTCGAACTCTTTTGAAATGCGTGCAGGCAGGCTAGGAGGTAAGTTAAAAAAAAGAAAAGTGTATTGCCTCCCACCGTCACTTCACGGTGTCTCCACATCGCCGTCTAGACTGAGTTGGCTTGTGGACGGCCACACACACGGTAACTATATCTCACAGGCATGATACAGTACAGAAAATAGGCACGTACCAGCAAGACCGGTGGCGCAGGACACGGGGAGAAATGGAGCCGAGTAAGTACAGCGTTTCTATTTTGTAAAACTGACCCCCAGTCGGACAACCCCTTTAACGGTAAATTTGCAAAAAAAAAAAAAAATGATTAGTGATACAATTATAGAAGAGCAATGACCGGTAGCACAGCGAAAGATTCTAATAGCAGGTTGTGAAGGTTACACCAGTCACTTATCTGTAGAAGTGCACAGGCCTTTTCTTTGAATGACTTCATCATAGTTTCCCATCACTATACATGGAACCCGTCAGCAGTCCTGTATACCTGGCTGTCACCCACACTACCGGATACTCTAGATGCAATGAGAGGATTTTCCCAGCTCTGACTTCTCTCTGGAGGGACATCTTTCCTTTATATAGTGTCTTATAATACATTAGTCTAAGTACAGATGTTCTATGTTGTATTAATATGTACCTATTTCTTTAAACCTATACGCTAATATTCCTGAATATTCCTGAATTTGTCTGTAATACAGAATATATCCCATAAGTGCAATTATAGCTTTTGTTTCCTGACATTTGGTAAAGTTTTGGTAAGAGAAAACCGCTGTTTATAGACTTCCAATAAATTGCTATATAAAGGTTGCTGATCTATCACATGACTCCTTTATATTACACCACTGTGAGCTTTAATGGTTGATGTGAATATAAAAACTTTCAGTTTTTATTAATAAAATGAGAACAGGGAAGGAATGTTATTTCTAATCCGCTCAAAGAGCTTCAATTCCTGTGCTTGTTCAGATCCAAAGTTATTTTAAAAAGTGACGGCTATTGTTGTCTTACAGGGAACCTGTCACCAGGGACCTCATTTTCACTAAAGACAGGTTACAGAAGGCCATTATACCTGGAGTGCAAATCTGCCTTTCTACTTTCTCTAAGCATTTGCATTCCAATATAATTGTGTATTTTAACTTGCCTTGAACCCTGACAGAATCCTCTGTATAGTCCCAGGCATGTGGGCTTTGGTTTGGATGCATTTCAAAAAACATGTGACTTGTCTGCGCTGCTCACATTTGTGCTCCTGTACAGCTCCTCCCTCCTGCTCTTTCAAAGAAACAGAGCTCACAGCCTGGTGAGCTTACATCAGAGGGGGAGAGAAAGAGGGGAGGACAGGAGCACAAAGGTGGGGCCCAAGAGCTGAGCAGTCTGCAGCACAGACAAGTCACATGTTTTTTGAAATGCATCCAAACCAAAGCCCAACCCCTGGGACTACACAGAGGATTTTGTCAGGTAAGTTATAACACACAATTAATTTGCAATGCAAATGCTTAGAGAAGGCAGAAAAGCAGATTTGCACTGAGCTGTAATGGACTTCTGCAACCTGTCCTGGGTGAAAATGAGGTCCCTGTTGACAGGTTCCCTTTAAATGTGCGGCCGTCGGATTAAGTGCGGGATTTAAAATTCAAATTGTGTCGCAAGACAATGCACTTACATACACCGGGAATCAGAAGGTGAACTGTCGGTCCTGAGCGGGGAAGTGACAGATGCAGGAAATCGGGCGCACGAGCTACGTGAATCGCGTTGGACCGCCCGGATCGGGGACAGGACTGGGTAAGTAAATTTGACCGGTGCTCCTGTCCCATCCACTGCCGGTCGCCTTCTACACACCAAAATTATTGCTGCAGTAGACAACAAATTGGTGCACATTTATTAAAGTGTTTGTGCCAGTTTTCTGTCTGACTTTGCATTGAAAATAACGTGAGAACTGCCTACACATGTATTGATAAAGTGTTTGCGCCAGTTGCGGATGCACTACACCCGACACGTCACAAAATTCTGCACCTAATGGGGTGTTCCTGTGCAGAGTCGGACTGTGCGCCAAATTTATTACTGCAATTCAACAGAGTTGTATTGCATGCTCTATGTTAAAGGTGCAAAAAAAAAAAAAATGGTGCAGACTTCCCAAGTAGCGCAGGGGGCACCAGATTCATGAAGACCACGCGCCAGTTTTGATCTGGCGTCCCTTGCACACTCCACAGGCAAACTGCACCGCTTTTGATAAATGTGGCCCATTGGTTTAATGCTGTTGCGACAGAATTGTGGTGCAACTTAATATTAAATGGGGCAAAAACTAGACATGGACACATCACCACACCCCTTTTAAGTGCAGAGGTTTAAAAAGCTTTTTTTTTTGCAAACGTGGTCAAAAAATTGACGCAGACACAATAATATATTTGGACTATTGCGTATAAACTGGACTCGGCCCCCTTCATACACCTGCTGCTGCTCCAGGACATACCGATGTACGTTAATATAACTTTGGGTCTGGGCAAGCTTAGGAAATTGAGCTCTTTGAGCTACATATAAAAACTTCTTTCCTTGTCTCCTCCCATGCGCCATCCCTTCCTGACAAAATGATTTCCACTCTTTGCAGAAATTTCTGAATTTTATTCAGCAAGACAGAAGCTCAATGAGATGACATAAAGGTCTATGAAGAGAGGAGGGGGAGAATGAGTCACGGCAACTATTTCTTCACCCATCAGATCAGTGTGACCTGTATATCGCACACAATACCTATAAGAGGGGTGTTGCTGGGTCATGAAATATCTGCGTCCCAATACCACCACACACATTGAATTTTCAATATCCAACATACGTGTCCCAATGCATCTGTTCCAAAGATCACATTATTAAAGAGCACCCTACACGTGTGGTGATAAACATAGCATTTGGTTGGGGCTTCTCCTCCTAGCCCCCCACGGTTATCTGATCATTGTTATCCTCTCCACTGTCAGAGAGGAGGTACTGAAGGATGGCTGAGTGTTATGCACCAGAACAGGCGCAGTTAATTGCTAGTGATCGACTATCCTGCCCTGCGCTGGCATGCTCCTTGCATGCAGCTAAATTGCAGCAGAGGCTCCTAGCGGAAATGACAGCTATACAGTAAGTATGTTCTTTCTTTGTGTTTTAAGGGTATGATCGATCTTCCCTCCCCCCCCCCCCCCCCCCAATGAATTCTGATGGATTTGTCTATCATATGTTCTTTGTATGTTAATAATATTCCTTACTAGTCTGATGCACAGCCCTGGGTACCGCCATTAAGTTGGCTGAAATTGGACTTTTTTAAACCCCTTTTTGAGTCCGAAGGTCAGTACCAACATCCTGGACGGCGCAACCAGTTAACACTTGCATCATTGGCAACATCGCGCGTTGTTACCGGTTTAAATGCCACTTGCCAAAAGTCACGAGCGTCATTTAAAGGGGTTTGCCTGTGAAAGAAAGTTCTCCAAATTTAATTAAAAGATAATTCTTTACTTTCCATTTTACAAGTTTTTAGTGCTGTTTAGCTCCTGACTATTGCGTGATGGTCGTGTAAGATCAGAGTGTGGCAGGGGACTCTAATAAGCAGTGCTTCTGAATCTCTCGCGGGCTGTGAGTAGGAGTGTACAGAGGACAATGTGCTTAGATTATCAGGGTAGAAGGTTGTGTTACATTTTATTTCGTTTCAACCTTCCTACTGTATGACAACATTGGGGTCATTACTAAGGACACGATTTGCGTTTTCCCCAAAGTGTACCCTGCTATTCCGATTTGTGATGATTCTACTTGAATTTCCCGGGATTTTTGCGCCACTGCGATCGGATGTGGCCCGCGACCCGCCATCGGCCGGCGCAGCGCCTGCATGTGACGGAATGGGGGGTGTGGACTCGACCGAACACCCAGACGGATCAGGAAACACCGCCGCATTTAAAAAGAAACGTCGGCAGAATGCCTTTGAGTGAACCCGGGCCGGGCCCCAAATCCACCGCAGAGAACGACGCCGCGGGATCGCGAATGGACCAGGAGTAGGTAAATCGCCCCATAGAGGAAAGAGAGATGATGAGATCCAGCAGGGCCGATTATATGAAGGGCCTCCACAATGTGGGCGATTTGCTGCGGTCGCAATGATCGCAAGCCCACATGTATTTGGGTCTGGGCTTCCGGGGCTGTATGTAATCAATGTACCGAGCACCGTTATTTCGCACGGCTTAATTCTTGTTTGCAGATCGAGTGAGGGCACAATAAGATCCTGCTCGGCCATAGAGATCGGAGGTAAAACAAGATGGCGGATTGCATGGCAGATGAGGCGCAGAGTGTGTGAGTCACAGCGTCACCTGCAGCAGAGTGCCGCCACTTTGTAACTACGATGATCAAACAGTATCCTGAAACATGCGAATTAGGTATGAAAGACGTGCGGCGGCACTCGGCTCAGGGATGATGGATGGGTGTGTAGAATTATAAGTAACTTTTTAATTATACCTAGGACTGCGATATGTAGTTATTATGGCGGGGTGTATCTCGTTCATGGGGGGCCGTAATCGTTACCAGAGACGACGGCCTCTCTCGTCTTGTCCGTCCGTAGGTTCGTTACGGGGGGACTGTATCCTCGCTCTTCTCGGGCGGTGTGTGTTTGATCGGTCTCGGGGCCTTGTCTTATAGTGAGATTACAGGGGGCTGTATATAGTGTTGTGAGGGAGCTGTTATATAGTGGTGCTGGATAGACGTATCGTGGTTGCTGGGGCCGATGTGACTTCTCGTGATTGCTGTGGGGCCTGTCTCTCGTGATTCCTGGGGGACCTGTATATCTTTACGGGGGGCTGTGTATCGTGCATTGGCTCGGGGGTTGCTATATAGCGCTTGGCGGTTCCCGTCTGGAATACTAGTCAATGGGGGCCCACACAACTGGTAATCTGGTTAATGAGATCATGATCGATGGTTAATGCCCCCCAACTGGGGGCCTGATCTGCGTCCGTTTGTCTGTGTTTTTTGGGACATTCTTGCTTTTCCGCTGGTCGATGTATCGTAGCGGGTTTTTTGCCTTATTCGATAATTTGGTGTTGTGGGAACGTGATATTTGAATTGTGATAAAAACAAAAGCCGACAAAAATCTCGCGTCGCGAGATAGTCAAGCTAACGTTCTATTCTTGGTCGTGCCGACTGCGCCAAAACTCTGTGACTCTTTCTGAAACTTTTTCACAAAACGTCACACTCCACTTTGGCGTGGTGTGGAGCCTTTTAGCGGTTGGACTACAACAGTCTACCCCTTTATTTATTGAAATATCTCAACTTTTGTCAGGCCATACTGTATACGGATCTGGGCATAAGGAATACATGCAATATGCGAAGGCAGTAACTGAAATAAAAAAAATGCCTAAGAAAATCATTTAAAAACGACTCCTTATGATCAAAACGAATATCAGACTACATGTGCCTTAAAGGAAACCTGTGTCCACTAGGAGAACAATTTTTTTAGCACTTCCCCGTCCCACAGAGCAGATGTACATACGGCCAAGTGTTTTTGTATAAAAAATTAGGTTTTACAGAAAAAAAAGATATGTTGAGTTGTACCTTTCATTAGCCATTGTATGTGAGTGTACTAGGCCCGCGTGTGCCGCCACTTTGTAGGAGGGTTGGCAGCGGCGAAGTCCCCCCCACCATGGGGAACACTGTGCCCTTTCCAATATCATGACGCAACGTCCCACTCACACTGGCTTGCCCTGTGGGGTAGGTTGTATTTCAATTTTGGGGCGATTTGGGCGTCCGTCAAGCCCCGTGCTGGTTTTCGTTTTGTGGCTATATATTTGAAAGTGTCAAGTATGGAGGAGCTGTCCCCATAGGCTAGGGAGTGGGGGCCCCTGTGCTCACCACTTTTTTTGTTTTTATTTTTTTTCACCGCCCACTCCACACGAAAAGGCAACTGATAGCCACACAGCAGATGCTAAGGAAAGGTACCCGTCTACCCCTCGTTTTTTTCCTGTCAACCCCTTTCACCCTGTTGTTTTTTCTCGCACAACCCCCCGATTGGCCGGTCATGTTACTCTGCCTCTGTGCGTGGAGCACGTGGGACCCCCATCATGCCGGTTCCCATTTGTAACAGCATTTAGGGACAACCACCTAGAGCTGCTGTATGTTTCAAACTAGTCATTCATCCCAGTTGTGTCCCTTTGTAGCGTCAACGAGAAGTTCTCTAGAGGTGGAGCCTCTGTCGTGGATGATTTAACAGATATGTGTTCGTGTCATTACGTGTCGTACGTCCGCAGGTCTGCAAGGTAAACCTATACGCTACTATTCCTGAATTGTCTGTTAATACAGAATATATCCCATAAGTGCAATTATCGCTTTTGTTTCTGACATCTGGTAACCGTTGCCCTCTCACCCCCCTTACCTTAGTTTTTGTAAGAGAAACCGCTGTTATAGACTTCCAATAAATTGCATATAAAGGTTGCTGAGACTATTACAGACCCTTTATATACACCACTGTTGAGCTTAATGGTGATGTGAATATAAAAACTTCATGATTTCTTTATTATAAAACTGAGAACAAAGGTAAGGAATGTTATTTCAATCCGCTCAAGAGGCTGTCAATTCTGCTTGTTCAGATCCAAAGTTATTTTAAAAAGGCCGGTTATTGTGTCTTACAGGGAACATGTCACCAGGGACGTCATTTCACTAAAGGATAGTTGCAGAAGGCCATTATACCGGAGTGCAAAGCTGCCTTTCCACTTCTCTAGAGCATTTGCTCAATATAATGTGTATTTAATCGCCTTGAACCTGCACAGAATCCTCTGTGTAGTCCAGGGATGTGGGCTTTGGTTGGAGTGCATTGCAAAAAAATGGTGACTTGTCTGCGCGCTGCTCCATTGTGCTCTGTAAGCTCCTCCCTCATTCTGCCTCTTCAACGAAACACGAGCTCAAACGCCTGTGAGTTACATCAGAGGGGGGGAGAAAGAGGCGGACAGGCAGCCCAAAGGTGGGGGCTGGAGCTGAGCAGTCTGCAGACACAGACAAGTTCCATGTTTTTTAAATGCATCAAACCAAAAGCCCAACCCCTGGGATACACAGAGGTTTGGTCAGGTTAAGTTATAACACACAATTAATTTGCAAAGCAAAATGCTTAGAGAGAAGGCAGAACAGAAAGGAGATTTGCCACTGCAGTGTAATGGACTTCTGCAACTGTCTGGGTGAAAATGAGGTCCCTGGTGACAGGTTCCCTTTAAATAATAAACATTAGATATAAAACACATTTAAAATTTTGACCTTGCCACTAGCATTTGCATTAGAATTCTTACAATACGGTTTATTTGAAAATAGATATGTAGGAGATAGAAAGCGTATAATGTTGTATATGGTGGTGTTGTACATCCTATATTGAGGAGAACTTTCTTTCTGAGCTTGATATTGAAATCTTGACTGCTGTATGTGGCACAGTGTGATGTACTCCACAGCCCACACGTGGGTTATAAGACCAATCATCTAACTTAGACATAGCCTCGGCTTTTTTATTTTACCATCCCTATATAGTGTAACCATCTTGATATCTAGCCTACTGATGGAGATATGGAGGAAGAAACCTGTATGCCTCATACCCAGAGGACAAAACATGGTTGAGGCTGTGTGAACTGGTACTTAGTTTTTACATGATTGACCTGACGCGATCTCCATACGATACAGTCATCTACACGAAGATATCAGAGGTTCTGTCTGTTGGTTATTAGATTACAGCATAATGACCGAGTGATGGCAAAACCTTTAGAGATCGAGTGCCCCAAAACTAAAACAAGACCCGCTTATTTATCGCAAAGTGCCAACACAGAAATGAATGTGTGATTTATTACTCCCTTCTCGTCACAGTTTTCATTTTACCAGCAACATGAGGCCACCAATACAGAGAGAAAATAGCCCAGGTACATCTGTAACTAAAAATAGCTCTTGTCGCATAGCAAGCCTGGGCGTCTGGGACGACAGGAAGATACCTGGAGTCATCTCTGGGGATGGCCTGAGTGCCCACGAAAGGGCTCAGAGTGCCCACTCTGGCACCAGTGTCATAGGTTAGCCATCACTGGCATAGACAGTATTGCTAGTTTATCAGTGTTGCTGTTTACCAACTACGCTGGAGGTGCATTAACCTTCCAAAGAGATCATTAAATGAGTTGTCTGGGATTTAAAAAAACGTAAATTGGCAGGGAGGGGGGTGGGGCTTATAAAACAAAAAAAACATTCCATCTTATAATGCTTCTTATCCTGGTGTGCCGCCCACCACTTTCAATCTTCTGTTGATTACATAGGCGGGCTCATTTACTAAGGGGTCCATGGGACTGACCTTTTCATTTTCATTGGGCACACATGATTGGGATTTTGGCGCAATCGCGCGACTTTAATGAACGCAAACGGGATCAGGCGGGGGGTGGAGGGGGGGTGATTTAACATCAAATTGTAGTCGCCAAAAAATGCACTTCATACCACCGGGGAAGCAGAGTGTGAACTGTCGGTCCTGAGTGGGGAAGATGACAGATGCAGGAAATCGGGCAGCACGGCTTACGTGAATCATGTTGGACCGCCAGTGATTGGGGACGCGACAGGTACGGGTAAGTAAATTTACGGTTGCTCTGTCTACATACCAATGCGGATCGCCTGCTACACACCAAATATTTGCTGCAGTAGACAACAAATTGTGTGCAATTTATTAAAGGTTTGTTTGCGCCAGTTGCGGATGCACTACACCCGACAACATCACAAATTCTGCAACCTAAGGGGGTGTCTGTGCAAGAGTCAGACTGTTGCGCCACATTATTACTGCAATTCAACAGAGTGATTGGATGCTCTATGTAAAGGTGGGTTGCTGCAACAAAAAAAAAACTATGGTGCAGACTCCCAAGTAGTGCAGGGGGGCACCAGAGTTCAGAAGACACGCGCCAGTTTTGACTGGCATCCCCTGACACATCACAGGCAAACTGCACCTCGCTTTGATAAACTGTTGGCCCATTGTGTTTAATGTGTGCGACAGACTTGTGGTGCCAATTAATATAATAATGGGGCAAAACAAAATAGACACAGACAACACCACAACCCCTTTTAGTGCAGAGGTTTAAAAAGTGTTGGAGCAAATAGCAGCCGTGATAAAATTCTGAGGTGCACGAATATAGTAAAAATGTGTGCAAGCTCCAAAAACCCTTTTTTTTGTGCTTATGCAAACGTGGCAAAAAATTGACGCAGACCACAAAATATATTTGGAACTATTGCGTATAAACTGACTACGGCCCATTCAAATGCAGGCCTAGGAATTCGACACCCCTAGCCTATCCCTCCCTCCAGGCCACTATACAGAGGTACGTTAATATAACTTTGGGTCTGGGCAAGCTTAGGAATTGAGCTCTTGAGCTGCAATAAAAACTTCTTTCCTGTCTCCTCCCATGCGCCATCCTTCTGACAAAATGATTCCACTCTTTGCCAGAAATTTCTGGAATTATTCGAGCAAGACCAGAAGCTCAGTGAGATGACATAAAGGTCTATGAAGAGAGGGGGGAGGAGAATGAGTCACGGCAACTATTTCTCACCCATCAGATCGGTGTGCCCTGTATACTCGCACACAATACTATAAGAGGGGTTTGCTGGGTCATGAAATATTCTGCGTCCAATACCACACACATTGAATTCAAATCCCAAGATCACATGTATTAAAGAGCACCCATACACGTGTGTGATAAAACATTAGCATTGGTTGGGGCTTCTCCTCTAGCGCCCACGGTTATCTGATCATGTTATTCATCTCCACTGTCAGAGAGGAGGGTACTGCAGATGGCTGAGTGTTAGCAACAGAAACGCGCAGTTAATGTGCTAGTGATCGACTGCCTGCCCTGCGCTGGCATGCTCATTGCATGCAGTTAAATTGCAGCAGAGGTCCTACGCGGAAAAGACAGTCTACACAGTAAGTATATGTCCTTTGTGTGTTTTAAGGGTATGATCGATATTCCCTTCCCCCCCCCCAATGAATTCCTGATGGATTTTGTTATCCTATGTACTTTGTATTCTACTATTATTCCTTACTAGTGATGAACAGACCTGGTAAAAATTAAAGTTTGGCTGAAATTGAATTTTAAAAACCTTTTTGAGTCCGAAGGTCAAGTACCAAACCTGGACACCAACCAGTAACCCCTGCAATCATTGGCAACAATCGCGGGTGTTAACTGTTTAAATGCCACTTGCAAAGTCACTAGCGTCATTTAAAGGGGTTTGCCTGTGAAAGAAAGTTCTCAAATTTCAATAAAGATAATTCTTTACTTTCCAATTTTACAAATTTTTATTCGGAAAAACTGCCGCATTTAAGAAAGAAAAACGTCGGAGGAACTGCCTTAGTGAATCCCGGCTGGACCCAAATCCACCGCAGAGAACGCGCCGCTGGATCGCGAATGGACCGGGTAGGTAAATCTGCCCCATAGAGAAAGAGAGATGATGAGATCCATGCAGGGCCTGATTATAGGAAGGGCCCTCACCAAATGTGGGCGATTTGGGCGGTCGCCAAATCGCCCACAGTGTATTTGGGTCTGGGCTTCCCGGGCTGTATGTAATCAATGTAATTCAGTCTATGGCAGAGTGAAGGCACAATAAGTTCCCTGCTCGGCCATAGACGATCGGAGGTAAACAAAGATGGCGGTGCACTGCCGCTGACGGCGCAGAGTGTGACGTCACAGCGTCACCTGCAGCAGAGTGCCGCCATCTTTGTATACCTACGATATCAACCAGTATCCTGACATCGCAAGGGAATGAAAGACGTTCGGCACAAATCGGGGGAATGATGGAGGGTGCGTATAATTTTATTATTTTACCTAGGACTGCATATAGTTATTATGGAGGGGTGTATATAGTTATTATTGGGGGACTGTATATAGTTAATATAGGGGATTATATAGTTATTGTAAAGGTCCGTATGTTATAGGGGACTGTATATAGCTATTATAGGGAGGCTGTGTATAGTTATAGGGGCTGTATATAGTTATTATGGGGGGCTGTATATAGTGGTTGCTGGGGAAGCTGTATATGGTGATTGCTGGGGGGCTGTATATAGTGATTACTGGGGGAACTGTATATATTTACTGGGGGGCTTTGTACAGTGATTGCTGGGGGAGCTGTATACAGTGATTGCTGGGAGGGTTGTGTATAGTGATTGCTGGGGGGCTGTATATAGTGATTACTGGGGGAACTGTATATATTTACTGGGGGGCTGTGTACAGTGATTGCTGGGGGAGCTGTATACAGTGATTGCTGGGGGAGTTGTATATAGTGATTTCTGGGAGGCTGTATATAGCGATTGCTGTTCCCTGTCTGGAATACAGTCAATGGTGGCCCCCCACAACCTTAATCTGGTAATGGATCCATGAGATGGATATAAAACACAATGGGGGACATGTATCATAAGTCCGGCTTTGTCTGTCTGTTTTTTGGGACATTTCTTGGCTTTTCTGCTGGTTAGATGTATCGTAGCGGTTTTTCCTTATTGATACATTTGGTGTTTGGTGAAGTGAATTTGTGACTTTTTAAAACAAAAGTCGCAAAAAATCGCCAAAATTCGGAGTTAGTCCAAGCTAAGTTCTATTTATGGTCAGTGGCAGACTTGCGCCAAAATCTGTGACTTTTTTGAAACTTTTTAAAAAGTCCCAACTTTCCACTTTGGCTGGTGGAGCCTTTTCGGGTTGGCTCAACAGTATTCTTATATTTTATTGATATCTCAATTTTGTAGGAATACTTATAAGGATGGCAACAGGAATACAATCCTATGAAGAGCAGTAACTGAAATAAAAAGAGATCATTTAAAAATCATCCTTATGATCAAACATATCAGACCACATGTGACCTTAAAGGGAACCTGTCACCAGAAGACCCATTTTTAGCACTCCCCCAGTCTCCACAGAGCATAGTACATACACTGCCAAAGAGTTTTTGTATAAAAAATAGGTTTTACAGAAAAAAAAGATATGTTATATTGTTCAGTGATGGTCAGTGTAAGATTCCAGAGTGTGGCCAGGGACTCTAATAAGCAGCTGCTTCATGATCTCTCTGTGCTGTGAGATAGAGTGTGAGGACAATGTGCTTAGATTATCAGGGTATAAGGTTTGTATACACTTTTATTTCGTTTCTTAACATTCACTAATGTCTGACACATTGGGGGTCATTTACTAAGGACCCGATTCGCGTTTTCCCAAAGTGTTACCTGAATATTTCCGATTTGTGATGATTTATACTGAATTTCCCCGGGATTTTGGCGCACGCGATCGGATTGTGGCGCATCGGCGGCGGCATGCATGTGACGGAAATCGGGGGGTGTGGCCGAACGAAAACCCGACGGATTCAGGAAAAACCGCCGCATTTAAAAAAGAAAAACGTCGGAGGAACTGCCTTAGTGAATCCCGGCCGGACCCAAATCCACCGCAGAGAACGCGCCGCTGGATCGCGAATGGACCGGGTAGGTAAATCTGCCCCATAGAGAAAGAGAGATGATGAGATCCATGCAGGGCCTGATTATAGGAAGGGCCCTCACCAAATGTGGGCGATTTGGGCGGTCGCATGATCGCCAAATCGCCCACAGTGTATTTGGGTCTGGGCTTCCCGGGCTGTATGTAATCAATGTACCCGGAGCACCGCTTATTCCCGCACGTGCCATCCATCTATTTATCTTGTAATTCAGTCCATGGCAGAGTGAGGGCACAATAAGTACCCTGCTCGGCCATAGATGATCGGAGGTAAACAAAGATGGCGGTGCACTGCCGCTGACGGCGCAGAGTGTGACGTCACAGCGTCACCTGCAGCAGAGTGCCGCCATCTTTGTATACCTACGAGATCAACCAGTATCCTGACATCGCGAGGTAATGAAAGACGTTCGGCGCAAATCGGGGGAATGATGGAGGGTGTGTATAATTTTATTATTTTACCTAGGACTGCATATAGTTATTATGGAGGGGTGTATATAGTTATTATTGGGGGACTGTATATAGTTAATATAGGGGACTATATAGTTATTGTAAAGGTCCGTATGTTATAGGGGACTGTATATAGCTATTATAGGGAGGCTGTGTATAGTTATAGGGGCTGTATATAGTGATTACAGGGGGGCTGTATATAGTGGTTGCTGAGGGAGCTGTATATAGTGGTTGCTGGAAGCTGTATATAGTGGTTGCTGGGGAAGCTGTATATAGTGATTGCTGGGGGGCTGTATATAGTGATTACTGGGGGAACTGTATATATTTACTGGGGGGCTGTGTATAGTGATTGCTGGGGGAGTTGTATATAGCGATTGCTGTTCCCTGTCTGGAATATAGTCAATGGGGGCCCCCACAACCTTAATCTGGTAATGGATCCATGAGATGGATATAAAACACAATGGGGGACATGTATCATAAGTCCGGCTTTGTCTGTCTGTTTTTTGGGACATTTCTTGGCTTTTCTGCTGGTCAGATGTATCGTAGCGGTTTTTCCTTATTGATACATTTGGTGTTTGGTGAAGTGAATTTGTGACTTTTTACAACAAAAGCCGCAAAAAATCTCCAAAAGTCGGAGTTAGTCCAAGCTAAGTTCTATTTATGGTCAGTGGCAGACTTGCGCCAAAATCTGTGACTTTTTTGAAACTTTTTAAAAAGTCCCAACTCTCCACTTTGGCTGGTGGAGCCTTTTCGGGTTGGCTCAACAGTATTCTTATATTTTATTGATATCTCAATTTTGTAGGAATACTTATAGGGATGGCAACAGGAATACAATCATATGAAGAGCAGTAACTGAAATAAAAAGAGATTGCAAGAAAATCACATCATTTAAAACTCATCCTTATGATCAAACATATCAGACCACATGTGACCTTAAAGGGAACCTGTCACTAGGAGACCCATTTTTAGCACTCCCCCAGTCCCCACAGAGCACAGTACATACACTGCCAAAGTGTTTTTGTATAAAAAATAGGTTTTACAGAAAAAAAGATATGTTATATTGTACCTTTCTATAGCATGGTCTGCGTGTGACTAGGCAGTTGCCAATTGGGAGGGCTGGAAAGGACCAGGTTCCCCCCCCACCTTGGGGAAACTGTGACCTTTTTCATTATGACTGGAAACTCCCTCAATCGGGATTGGTCTGTAAGAGGTAGGAGTGGGGGCGGGGGTCGCTAAGCCCAGTGATGGGTTTTTTCATATATTCTGAAAGAGTCACAGGACGGAGAGTTGTCTTCCCAATGGTGGTGGGAGGGGAACTGCTCTTCCAGTCCCCTCCCAAAGCAACTGCCCTAGTCACACAGCGATGCTAATGAAAGGTAACAATATAGCATAGCTTTTTTTCTGTAAAACCTATTTTCTATACAAAACCTCTTTGGCAGCGTATGTACTATGCTCTGTGGGGACTGGGGAGTGCTAAAAATGGGTCTCCTGGTGACAGGTTCCCTTTAAAGATTTGGACAACCACCTTAGAGGCTGATTCTGGTTCACAAATAGGTCATTCATAAAGTTTTCTTTAGGGGGTGCTAGAGGGTGGGAATATGTTCATGTGTTAAAAGCAATGGGTGATATACAGTATAAAGGAGGTCCTGCAGGTCCCAGTTTTCTGACAGAACTATAACTTTCCTGCAGTGTCCTGTGCTCACCACTAGGTGGCACTGGTGTTCCATGACGTGAATTTCCTTTGTCTCTTCTGCTTTGTGTTCTCTTTAAAAATCTTACTTCTCATTTTAATGCTAACAATATAAAGGGCAAATCCTGCCATTTGTAAAATCAATATCAACTAAATATATTAAAGAAGACTTTCCACTTCATCGCAAAGGTAACTTTAACATGAAAAATGTCTGTAAAGATAGAGAATTGATCATAAATATTATTTTTATCAGATCCAAACAGATTTCTGTCATTCTCCTGTAAGTCATCGCGTAAGGGAAAATAGAGACGAGGGAAGCGGAGAATACAACCTGTAGGGTGGGGAGGGGCCATATGTGGACCGGACTCTGGCGTAATATAGGGTCTGTCTCAATGAGCTTAATTTATTCAGCAGATCCCATGTTTGATAGACGCCTTATCCATACAAATGAGATCACTGATGGCACCCGAGCATTCTGCCATGCAGAGGATATATGTAGCACCAGGCACTGAAGGTCTGGTACCTAAGGAATCTAGTTCTAATAGGGGGCACCCTCAGAAGAAGGGTTTTTTTCCCTCATTTTTAGTACGATTTTTGTTTTTCCTCCCTAGCCAGATTCACTAGCCTGCCATGAACTTTAGAAGGGGTGGGAACAGGAATATATAGAGGTATGAGGTTTATATTCTATTAATAGAGTGATGATGCAAGATTGAGTAGTTATTAGGGTTAGGGCCACGGGGTTGTCATAATGTATAGGAGTGGGGGCATAGGTGGAGGGAGTCATTGTATGTAGGAGTGGGCACAGAATTGGTAATAGTTTATAGAAGTGGGGGCACAAAGAGTTTAAGTATGTATGAGTTGGGGCACACGAGCTAATTGTCCATAGAAGGTGAGCTGTAGTATATAGACACAGGTAGTAGTAACATTTAAGAGTTGGGGGCATGTATGGTCATAGTATACAGACCATTTGCCTATATATTGGATTTTCGGATATTGGTTTTGGAATCACACAGAACTGAAAAGCTAATTGGTGTTTTCCTTTCTGTCTTTGTACCCCTTTGTATATGAGCTGTAAGGTATATGTAATTCCTGGACAAGGTATGATGGTGGCATATACATAGACTGCTGCTGTGGCAGGTGACAATATTGCCCACCTGATGTCAGGGGACAGCACTGTGCGGCTCCTTAGGAGTAAGTACTTTTTTTTTCCCATGAAAATAATTTCACACAATTTGATCACCATCACCCTGTGATAACAGAACATCAACAGAAATGTTATAAACTTGACTTTTAAAAAAATAAATAATACAAGGAATAGATAAATAAAGGAATATTGAATACAACTTGCCATGTTGTTCCCTTATAAAGAATGGCTGGACTATTATACAAGCTCTTATACCACTTGTTTCACCCCCTCATCCTCATAGACTGCAAACTCTTGTGTCACCCCCTCATCCTCATAGACTGTAAGCTCTTGTGTCACCCCCTCATCCTCA